>JAODLM010000586.1:1387500-1900000 GCA_036937905.1 Salvia rosmarinus
GTGTATTTTCTAAGGTACTTGTTAGAAATCAAGGATACTTTATGTTTCGAATTAGAAAATCCCCAATTTTTATGGTGCTTGAATTCAAATCCCAAATTTTGTGCAACTAAGATTCTTAGGGTGGATTATTCAAATGATGATGGTGTTCGGTTTTATTGATTTCGGCTGACTGGTTCATTCCGTAGTAATTTCATGTAAGGCTCCATTTACATGCCCGTGAAATGAGAAAAGTAGTGCACTAGAACTTGTATTCTTGGTCGTTAAGTCTTCATTGTTTAGAACTAATTGATCGTGTCAATTTATCTTGTTGCAGTGAGATCATTTGGAACAGAAGGACGGAAAAAGGATGGACCGCAAGTCCCTCCAAGTGACAAAATTTATGAATACATACTGTTTAGAGGAACTGATATCAAGGTACTAATTTGATTTGATGCTTGTTCGTCTCTTCAAGATGTCACTCAACACTACCTCTGTTCCTGTTGAGAGAGCTTTCCTAATTTCATCTAAAGCTGTTATATTTTACCAACATCTGATTTGACAGATTTTGTCAATGAATTCATTTTTGGTTCATGTTCCTATCCATCTTAAGCAAATCAGACTTTTTGCTTTTGATTGTTTTCGGGAGTGGCATTTCCTTAATTCATTTCAGGCTTGAGTTTTTACTTGTGTAGTTTCCACAGGACTTGCAGGTCAAAGCTTCCCCCCCGGTTCAGACTACACCACCCATCAACAGTGATCCTGCAATTATCCAGGCAAGTACTACTGCAACCTCTTTCACAATATGGTGCATGAAAGAATTTACACTAACCAATCTGAGTTCCGATGCAGTCGCATTATCTACGTTCGACAGCCCCAGCTACAAGCTTGTCTACAGGTCCTACTGGGACTTTAGCAGATCTTGGTCCCCATTCTTCTCCAATAGGACACCCTGGGTCAAATTTCCAAAGTGGTCTTCCTTTATATCAACCTGGAGGGAACTTGAATTCTTGGGGCCCTTCTCCACCAAATGCTAATGGTAGTGGCTTACCTATGCCAATGTATTGGCAGGGATTCTATGGCACGCCTAATGTTCTTCCACAACTACCGCAACAGTCCTTGATTCGCCCTCCTCTTGGCATGTCAGTTCCTCCGTCCATGCCACAGATGCAGTTTTCTGGTTTCAATTCATCTTTACCACAGGCTGCATCCAACCTTCCCAGTTCTAGTTTGCCTGATCATCATCCTTCGTTTATTCCTAACAGCTCAAGTTCTTCTAGTGTACCCTCTAGCAGTTTGCCTGCTTCGACTTTGTCTTTGAATCTGCCCCCTATGCAACCTGTTTCTTTAGCATCTGAAATAATGGCCAATCTGCTGCCAAACAAAGCTCCTCTTTCTGTCATCCCTACATCAATGCCTAATTCTGGCTTGCCATCATTAGCTCCATTTTCAGTTCCTGATAATGCAGGAACAACTTCCAATACTAGCACGAGCATAGTACCTGGCCCAACAACCATGCCCCAGCAGATCATTTCTCAGCCTGTAACATCTAATGCTGGGACATCTGGTTCTGGTCTTATAGAAACTCCAACACCTTCTTTAATTACCCCAGGACATCTGCTACAATCTGGACCATCTACTGCTTCTGCACCTCAACCTTCACAAACAACACATAAGGATGTGGAAGTAGTTCAAGTGTCATCGAAGCGTGTGGCAGAACCGTCAGCTCCTGTGGTAACGGAAGCTCAACCACCAATATTACCATTGCCAACAAATGCCCGTTCACATAAGGTTATCTTCATTTCCCTATACAACACATCCTATTCACACATGTGCTTATTCTTTTAGCATGTTCTCCTATTTTTTATTTTTCCTTTTATTTTTGAGCGAAGTTTATGAGAAATGAGTTGGATAAAACTTGCGATTCAATAGGAATTTCATTTTTGATGCTGTGTAAATGGAAGAAAGAGTTTGGAACTGAAGTGAAAATAATTGGAGAATCAATTGGTGTTGGGTAGTGGATCAGAATTGTTGTTGGGAGGGTGATTTTGTAGTCTTAACTTGTATATTCGTACCCTTTTATCGATTATCACCGATTAGATTGCTATGGGAGCTAATGATGTATCTGCTTGTTGTCTCTTAGCCAAATGGAGGCCCTTATTACATGCGTAACAATTACAGGGGCGTGGTGGTCCTGGTGGAAGAGGATCTGGGGTAAGAACTTTTCTGTATTTCTGCACACCGTGGCTCTCTCGCATATATATTTACGCTCAGACATATACATACATCAATTTATTCTATGCCTGATCACTGGATTCCCTTTGCCTCGCTGAACCAGCAGCCAGTGATGAAATTTACTGAAGATTTTGATTTTATGGCAATGAATGAGAAATTCAAGAAGGATGAAGTTTGGGGTCATCTGGGAAAAAGTAATAGGTCTAAGGAAGGAAACAGTAATGGCAGTGATGAGGAAGATCGAGAGGATGAGGATGATGTTGAATTGCCTAATGTTGAAGTCAAGGTCATTTTATTTTAGTCAATGCTCAACTTGATACCCATCAATTCATAAAAGACTTCATGCTAATGCTGAATTATGTTTCTATTTGTTGCAGCCTATTTACAATAAGGATGACTTCTTCGACTCCCTTTCTTGCAATGCCTTGAACGGTGATCCTAATCATGGAAGGACAAGATACTCGGAGCAAATAAAGTTAGACACAGAGGTATGTCCAACAACCCAATACCAATCTCCTAGTTTTTGCTTTATGAGATAGGCTCATGTGATTCCATCGCTGTGCACAGACGTTTGGAGAATATTCAAGGTATCGAGGTGGTAGAGGAGGCTGGGGACCTTATCGCGGTGGTGGTCGTTATCGTGGGTCTTCCTATGGAAGAGGAGGCTATGGTGGTTATGGATATGTAAATAGAGGGCGTGGCATCGGCATGCAGAGTTCAGCTCCCTAGTGGCCGGGAACCACATAGAAGCTTTCCTGTAACGTCTTTGTATCTTGATTGTGATTCGAGTATTAAAACTTAGGGTATGGGATAGGAATTGTTGATCTCCCTCTCTCGTTAAATCTTTCCCATTTTCATCGAAGTGAGTTGAGCCTTGTAGAGGAGGTGCTAGTTGCTGATGTTTCGTTCTTTTCTCGTGCTCCGCTGGAGATGTACTTAAATTGCAAGGTAATGAAGAATTGAAGTGATTTCTCATTGTGTTGATCGATTGAAAAAGGTCGGGGACTCGGGTGACCTATAAATATTTGATCATTTTCATGTATGATATATAGGATTACAACATATAAATACTCGTGTAACTACTATCGTGATAGACATTAAATTAAATTTTTAAGGGCCAATCAATTAAACTGGAAACATAACTGTCGTATTCATTCATAACATTGAAACCACAATTTGATGCGCTGCCCTGCACCAGAGAAACAATCATAGGGCTTTATTTTCTAAATAGCATCTTATTTCCCAACAATAGATTTGAGATATGACCTTCATATCAACATTGATTTTTATTTGCAAGTAGCAACTAAAACCTTTCTAGGTGGAAGTGCAGGCCTCCTTCCATGCAGCGTAGCATAATTATCCAAGAAGAGCACATCACCCTTCTGCCACTTGAACTGGATGCTCTCCTCTTCTATAATCTCTTCACATCTCTTCACCACATCAGCCGGTATCTCTTTCCCATCGGCCATTGTGGCGGAGCTCAGCTCCTTCCCGTGCATCCCGACCAGCGTGTTGAACCACATTCTCCTCCCCTTCCTCCCCTCAAACACCCTCGTCAAGCACCTTGGCCCCAGTATGGTCTTCACCCCGCCATCCGGCAGCCATTCCACGTCCATCCCTAGTGCTCTGGCCCTACACAGGTTGAACACGCAACACTTCAGATTCATGCAGTTGAAGTAGATAGAAAGATCTTAGAGACGTACGTACCTTCTTTCAGCTTCAGCAGGGTCGGTGGTCGCGAAGGCGTCCTGCCAGCCGCGGCCCCTCATTGACGCTGTGTTGTCGTTGCTGAGAGCTGTGAAGGTGTACCTAAGCCCCTTCTTGTCCAGCTCCTCCACAAACTCCGGGAACTCCTCGAGCATGCGCTCCGTCACACGGAAACTGGGCACGAAAGGCGTCTCGCCGCCTTCCGGTGAAGGTACTTCACAGAATAGTATGACCTTCTTTGGGAATTCCTTTATCTTGAAGGAGTAAAAATTGAATCAAACACGGAAACTCAGTAATTTAATCAAATAGGTATGGGTGTAATCAACTCGAGTAGTCGAAGCTCAAGTTTGACTCGGACATCTAATAGTTTCATCTATAGATAACGATTTTGTTCACGAGTTAACATACCGAGTAGTATCAGGCTCAACTCATTTAGTTAACGAACTTTTATGAAGGCAGGATCATGCTACTTACCAAGACCATCTCGTGGTGGTAGTATATGAACTCTGAGAGGGGTCCCTCGTTGGCCGTCCAAACCCGCTTGTGGATGTGGGTCCGGGGAGCGGGGCCCACATACCGGATATCATCCCAGCCGAGGGTCTCGACGATGTCGTTGAACTCCACAGCGTTCTCGACACGGAACCCCCTCAAGAGAACCGCGCTGTTCTTGGTGATCATCTCGTCGAACCACTCCTTGTTCCTATCCAACGCCTCCAACAACGACTTCATTTCCTTCTTGCCGTCGCTGGGCGGCTGCAGCACTAGAGGCAGCGTCTCGCCATCAACCTGCTTCTCGCCTTCACACTTCCCCACCTTGAAATCCTTGCAACTGAACTCCATCTCTATCTTTCTCTCTTGTTAATTATCTCTGAATGTGTGTTTGATCTGATAAATCTAGAAACTGCTATTTATAGGAAGCCTGCGTTATCAACTGCTACTCATGAATTGATCATCACTTTGTAATCGACGTAATTTGTCGTTTGTGTTGTATGATCATGTCTTTAGTTTTGTCGTAGCTGATCATGATGAAAGATGGAATTTTGTTTTGGCAAGTCTCAATATAGCTTTTAAGGAATATGATATAGATTAATTAGTTGCGTGAAATTCATCGATGGATTTTGCATTGCATAATGGCATCTGCTGTCGCCCTATGTGGTTGAACTGCAACAATTTCAATTTAAAATCTCAATCACCGTAAAATTATGATGCCAACAACGCTTAAAATTTTGATGTGTCGTGTTTGTCGATTTGTCTGTTTGTTTGGGTTTGAGATTTGGCTTCATCTCATATGTGTTTACGAAGACTACGGATCTTGGGGTTGCAGAAAACAATGTTTTCATCTACACCAAAAAATTTACTGTGTGAAGACAAACGAAGAAAATAAGGAAAAGCATTCGGATCGAAGGAAACTCAAATTCGGAATCAGTGTTCACTAATTCGTTTCTTCCTGCCATTTCACTAAAGCTTCTAAAAATTTATAAAGAATAAAACAAAGATACCCCCTAAACGCAATTATTGTGTCAATATGTCCGATGACATAAACGATAAACCCTCCTTAATTTCAAGATCTGACATCCAATCAACGTTGGAATTTCCATGCGTACAAATCCTCGCCGTTGAAAATTTTCATCCAATTAATCCATCGATGCAACGGCCAATTTACGAATTAAGGTTACAACTAGAAAATGATCCATAAGCAGCTCTTCAATTATGTATCCATATTACATAGCATCATCGCAAGAATTAACTGAATTAGACGTTAGTGAATTGTAGTTCAAGAAATATTTTACCTTTTCAATTGTTCAGATGTCTAGTAAACTCCAAAAATTATTAATTTATATGTGTAAGTGAGAATTATTATATTATTCAAACGTGTGTATTTTATGGTGTTACACAATAAAAGTTTTTGAGTTTTAAACTTTAAATATTAACTATTGATAGAATGAAGATAAAAACCAAAATACCATTTTGATTTCAGAAAATCATTTACTATTTCATTGAATGTAGAAGATGATGTATGCAGCTTACAATAATTGCTATATATAACAACCTATATATATTACCCTAAAACCTAGGAATCAAGGAATATGAATCAAGGAATATGCTGAATACAGCCATAACACTATACACTTATCAATCAACTATCGATATATGTATCCTTGGATTCTACTTTACTCTTGTTCTGAGCTGAATGTGGTCCTACTCCCTTTGCACCTCCATGCATGCAACATGCCCCATCAATTCGAGCGAGTGAAAAGAAACAACCTAAAGTTTGTTTTTGAGGCGAGTGAAGAATTGTAAGCTCAGTGGTTTTGTAAGTATATCAGCAACCTGATCAAAGGAAGGAACATGTTGAATCTGAAGAGCTTTTGCAACAATATTCTCATGCACAAAATGAACATAAGCTTAGTTCTAGCATGAAGGATGGGATTTGAGGCAATAGAGATAGCACTAGAGTTATCAACCCAAATGACAAGAGCTCTAGGGATATGAAGATAAATCTCTTGAAAAGGAGAAATAAGTCAAGCAATTTCAGCTGCTCTATTGGCTAAACTACGATACTCTGCTCCAGTGCTAGAATGAGAGACAACATGTTGCTTCTTCGAAGACCAAGAGACAAGGTTTCACCAAAATACACACACATACCAGAAGTAGATCGACGATCATCTATATCAGAAGCCCAGTCAGTCGTAAAAAAAAAACCCCACAATGTGAAAATGACCACTACGAACAAGATAAATTCCATGATCCATAGTTCCAGGCACATAGCCATAAACTGACTTACTTTTTTTACAAAATATGAGAGGTCTGGTATTGTAATAGTAAGATATTGCAGAGCACCCACAACACTTCTATATTCTCGAGGATTTTCCATAGGACAACCATCAAACTTAGACAATTGCACATTAGATACCATAGAAGTTGGACAAGGTTTATCATAAACCATGTTAACTTTTGATAAAATGTCAACAACATATTTCCTTTGATGAAGATGCAAACTTTGAACAGTTTGGGAAAGTTCAATCCCAAGAAAATGATGCACGAAACTAAGATTTTTCATAGAGAATGTCTTGCTCAAATTTTCAATAACAAATAGAATACCAACAGGTGTGCTCATGTGACAAGAATGTCATCAACATAAATGAGCAATTAAATAGTGGCAACACCTTTCTTAAAGAAAAAAGAGTGACCAGTCTTGGACTGAAGAAATCCCAATTTGAGCAAAACATATCGAAAGGTGAGAAACCATGATCTTGAAGCTTGTTTGAGGCCATAAATGGCCTTGTTCAATTTGCATACCAGAGAAACAGAGCCATGAACCTCAAAACCAGGAGGTTGCCTCATATATATAGTTTCATCAAGAGTTCCATTAAGAAAAGCATTATCCACATCAAGATGAGTAATGCACCAATTCTGTTGAACAACAATTGAGAGAATAATCTGAATGGTAGTAGTCTTAACAACAAGGCTAAATGTTTCAGTGAAGTCAAAACCAAGTTCTTGAGTGAAGCCCTGAGCTACCAACCTGGCCTAATATCGAGCAATGAGACCATTAGCATGCATTTTGATCTTGAACACCCATTTGCAACCTATGGAATTCTTATCATTGTGTGAATAAGTGAGAGTCCAAGTATCATTTTTGACAAGAGCCTGTAACTCTTTCACCATAGTAGCCTTCCATATAGAACTAGACAAAGCTTCAGAAATAGATCTTAGTTCAATTCTAACAAAAGCATCAGAGTTAGTGTTCATCAAAAAAACCTTGAGCTAAAAATTTCCACCTTGGCTCTTGTGACCATAGGATGAGTAGCAACAAGTAGGGGTACCTGTATGGGAGAAGACTCGATGTTGATAGGAGAAGAAGAAGAAGAAGAAGAAGAAGAAGAAGAAGAAGAAGAAGAAGAAGAAGAAGAAGAGAAGAAGAAAAAGAAGAAGAAGAAGAAGACATATGATGAGATATAGATATAGAGTGTGCTGGAGAAGATAGAAAAATAGATGAAAGATATGAACTTGATGGAGAAATGATGGAAAGAGAAACAACAAATATATAAGGTGAAGGATGAGACTCAATAGGAGGAAGATCTCGGACTAGAAGAAGGTGGATGAGAGGTAGATAGGGAGTTCTCCACCCAACAACGGAAGGAATATGATTATTGCTAGGAATGAGAGGAGGGAAGAACTTTGTGAGGAAATTGTGTTTCATCAAACAGAATATCTCTTGTTACAAGAATTTTACCAGAGGGGAGAATAACTTTGTAAGTGTACATCTATGGCCGACCAATCAATTCTAATGCTCATATCAACCATGATATAATCATATTCAGATCCCAAACCATTAAGTATATGCATAATCCGATCTTCATTTGATACAGTATATCCCATAGAATTTAGCAAATCACAACATATCTTAACCTTAGAAAAATATTCAGTCATACTCAAATTATCATTTTTAAGAGTTTGCAGTTGAAGCTTATACTGCATTATCTTGGCTCTAGATTGACTTGAGAAATTAGTTTAAAGAGCATTCCATATAGAGGCAGCAGAGGTGAGGCCAACAACTAAAATCATCACATTTTCAGTCAAAGATGATTGAAGCCAAGCTGATAATACATGATCTTGTCCTTCCAAAATAGTAAAATCGAGATTGATGGACCTTCGAACAATAGATCCATCATTCTCCTCAATCCACATCGAAGATGGTTGTGTAAAACCAGTCAAGTAGCATAACCTCTAACAATTGCCAGAATTTGTTGTTTCCAAATGGGATAATTGGTATCTTTCAGTTTGATTGAGCGGGAACATTTTGAAGAAAAAATCATCGAGCTATGAGAATTTGAGCTCGATCCACTCATGGTGGATCCTGTAGGTGTTCCACTCATAATGATGATTGAATAAGGAAAGAAATCAAAATTGTATCAAGAGACAGGTAGGATCTACATGCTCTGATACTATGATAGAATAAAGATAAAAACTAGAATACTCATTTTGATTTCAGAAAATCATTTATTGTTTCATTGAATATAGAAGATGATGTTTGTGGCTTACAATAATTGCTATATATAGTAGGCCTATACACATTACCTAAAACCTATGAATCAAGGAATATGCTCAATACAATCATAACACTACACATGTATCAATCAATTATCGATAGATGTATCCTCAAATTCTACTTTATTCTTGTTCTGAGCTAAATGTGGTCCTGCTCCCTTTGCACCTCCATGCATACCACGTATATCTTGAATACCAGAATCAACATATAGTCTAACAACAATCGAGCAAGATCATGTTTTTACAAATTGGAACCATAATTCATCATGAATGTCATACTGCATCACATTCGTCATCCATAGATCTTAATGTTTGGACAAACAAACAAAAAACAACATTTTTTCGAACAAATGAAATAACCTACAAGATCTTTTTTAGAGCTACATCTACAAAATCTATTTTGACTTTAGGTACAAAATCTATTTTGGATATAACTATCTATTTTTGCCTTTTGAGTAAATTCTACTTCTACTTTCTACTTATACTAAACTAGAATTTCATTTTGTCCGGTCAATTAATTATTTGGTGACCCAGAGAGTTATTAAATTAGCAATATGGTACTCCAAATGAAGTAGAACCCCAATAATAAAGACAATTATTTTTCCCAATAATAATGTAAATTGCTGCCCTACTTCAAAGGTTGAAGTTGAAATGATGTCAGATGACTCGGATTTTTATTATTGTGTCGGTGGTCTACCGTTTCTCACTACCACTATCTTAAATCGCTATATCGACACTCAGACACTGAGAATGTGCTCTGAAAAATCAAGGTTACTTTGAGCCCATGGCCGCAGCTTTGTCTTCATCATTTCCTGTTCTAAAATTTACAAGATTTTCAGCTTGTTTAGTTGCAGTTCTTGTAGTAATATGGGCTCTTCACTTCAAGGATAGCTTCATTCCTCACTCCCCATCTCAAGAAGACCACATTTACGCTGTAAGAAAATAACCCATTTTCCAATTTCTAAAGAACAATGCAATGTGCATTGCATTCATGTTATTATGGGAATATCACTATATCAGTGAATTTTTTTAATTTTTGTGAGCAGGTTATGCACCCTTTGCTAATGGTTATTGGCTTCATCCTCATCAGTGGAGAAGGTAGAAATTCTTGTTTGTTTTTCTTTCTTTCTGAAAAGATCGAGTCTTTTGCAATTGAGGGAAAAGGGAGTATTCAAATAATTCAACTTTCCTAGTGAAAGTTGGCAAGAAGTTAACACAATATTGTTCATTATCTGCAAAATTGAGGAAATTTCTGATTAATTTCGAATTAGGGCTTTTTGATTCTATTTATTTTGGTTGTTTCAGCCATTTTGGTGCACAAATGGTTGCCTGGTTCAAGAAATTTGAAGAAATTAGTGCACCTCTGCCTCCAAGGTGTGGCTTTGGGTTGTGGAATTTTTGGGATTTGGACAAAATTTCAAGGCCAAGATGGAATTGTTGCTAATTTTTACAGTTTGCACTCATGGATGGGCCTGTTTTGTGTCATCCTGTTCGGGGCTCAGGTTAGTTTTCAGACAGGTTTGTTTGCATAATTGTTAAATTTTGTTAGTTTGATGAAATCAAGAAATGTGCTTGAAATTTTTCAACAGCTACAGATGCATTATAGTAGATACTACTTAAAACATTTCTTCATTTGTAATAAGAGGATCTGATACAGAATTCCACATGATGGTGCAGTGGTTGTTTGGGTTCATGAGCTTTTGGCACAGAGGCGAGGTACGAACGACGAGGCTGAAGGTACTTCCTTGGCATGTCTTCCTAGGTTTGTACACTTATGGTTTAGCAGTGGTAACAGCTGAGACAGGGCTTCTTGAGAAGCTCACCTTCTTGCAAACTTTGGGAAACGTGTCGAGACGTTGCCCGGAGACGACGGTCGTCAACGGTTTAGGGCTCGGTTTGGCCCTGCTCAGCTCTCTTGTCATTGTTGCAGCACTTACACCAAAGCACCACTCTTCTCACTGAAAGACTGTTGTTACATTTGTACATATATGTGAATGCTTTTCAACTTGTTTTTGTGTTATTAAACAGACAATCATTTCGAAGCTCTCTCTTCTTGATGTTGCAGATATTCCACTTAGCATTATGCATTTTCTAATTGAGTTATATGATTTCTGTATTAACATAGTCAAGTGCTTTTTCTGTGACGATGGAAATCTACAGCCTTCAATGATAATGATCAAATTTTGTTCCAAATTTATTAACTCTTAACTAATTAAGCTAAGCCCATAATGATCAAATTTTGTTCCAAATTTGTTAACTCTTAACTAATTAAGCTAAGCCCATAAGAATAAAATAATCGAACCTTTTTAGCTTTTTATGGTGAAATTTGTACAGTTGTTTTAACAACCATAAAAACTTTCTAATATTTGTTAGCCCATTCCAGGAGCACATGATTGTGGCCCAGATACAAGATGGACTCAATTTGGAATTTTGGTTTTGATATATTACGTTCATCCTCCAAATTCATTCTTGGGAATTTTAGACATGTATTTTAATAAAAGTTGTTAGATATATTATGATTGGAGTAAGGGTTTCATATTAAGGTAATATTAAATTAGTTAGTGGTGCTAGGGGTGAGCATTTGGATTTCGGTTTGGATTTTTGCCTAATCCGAACCTATCCAAAATTCTAATTTTGAGAGGAAAAAAATCTGATCCAAATCGAATATCCGAAAATCTAAAATTCGAAAATCCAAAATTTTAATAAAAAAATCAGACCCGAACCGAAAAATTCAAAATTATGAAAATCCAAAACCAATTTTTGTTAATTCTTATATATATTTATATTACATTTAAAAATATTTAAATAAAATATTATTATTATTATTATATATAAATTACATATAATTCAAATTTTCGGATTTTTTCAGATTACCCATTAATCTATTCATTTATTATCTATATGGTCCACCTTTTAATCACATTGTCCATTAATCTATTCATTTATTATCTCCACTTATATTACACTCGTTATAATTTATTAAAACTCGTGTCACCAAAATCAAAGAACGAATATTGTGGATGAAAAGAATAATATTTAACTCGAACAATTACAAATTCCAATAATTCTGTAAATTAACATAAAATCATAGCAAATGATTTTCTACCCAATATTATGAAAACTAGTGTAAATATATGTGCCTTTTTTTTCCTAGAAAATTGAAGCATAAGCTATAGCTCGTTTCCTTTTTTTGGTTAATTAAATACATAAATTTTAAAAAGGTCGCGTCACGGTGGACTCGAACCGAGACCTTTGGCCTCGGACATTAACCACTCTATCACTAGGCCAATACACGCACACTAACTATAGCTTGTTTACGCTGTTTGGTTTTATCGCTTTCCAATTTTCTTAATTCAAAATCGAAAAAAAGAATCCAGTTTATAAACCTCTCAAGACAAAAAAAATAAAATCATAAAGTTATTGTAAAACAAAATTTTGAATTTGGACTGAATCAGTTTGATTTGATCCAATCACTTAAAAAAATCAACAATCCTAAACTCCATGTGACTCTTGGGCCAAAGGCCTAACTATATGATTCTATACAATCCTAATGGGCCACTATTTATGCACATTGTTTTCCGACAGCGTTTGTGATAAATTATTGTAGCCTCTCATTCTGTCACATTTACAGAGAATAATTACAAATGCAGCCAAAAAAAGGAGTCAAATTAAGCACGCAAATTTTTGGTCTAAGCGACTTTTGTCATGGATAACTAACTCTATCCATCCATATGCACCAACCCATCATGCAAAGCCACCAATTAAATGCCAATTTCACCCTTTTCAACCTACTAATTTAACTTCTCATTTTCTTTTCCGAAACCCATGATCCATCCCATGCTACTTTTGCACATTTCCATGATTCAAATACTCAAGAGCTCAAATTATATGGTCCACAATTAGTGTTTCACTCCATTGCTCTTTCTATGTTTAAAAATTATAAGGTAAAATATATTTTTGAGTCCTTGTATTTAAAACTTTTGTCTAAAAATTATTAGGTAAAATATATTTTTGGGTCCATGTATTTAAACTTTTTGTCTCAACAAGTCCTAGTATAATTTTTTCAATTTTGATATTGTGAAACCTTTATTTAACAGACCCTAATAAACGAGTTAACTTCACCAGTAGTTAAATCACATATCATCACTTTTTAATTAAATTCTATTTTATTTTATATTATAATGAAGAACTTAATAAAAATAATATTTTTTATCCACCCAATCCTCTTGTTCGTTCCGTCATTCTCTCCATCTCTCTCTCTCTCTCTCGCGCGCACACACACACACAAATCTTATGTGTTTTTTTGTAGTTATTTTTTGTGTGTATTTACGTCTGCTAATCTTGACGGACATTGCAAATCCCGGTGAGGCCCAACGATTCCGGTGTAATCGATCCCAATTTGGTCTGCTTTGAATGCAAGGCTATTTTCTTCCAATGGTTTTTATTTATGCGGCCGAACGAACTGAATAAAGCAAGAAAGCCTTTGCTTGTATGTTTGGTTAATATATAAGGATATCTCTCTTGTCTGTCAATGCGCATTTACAGGAAGGAAGTGAGGATTTTATGTTTCTTTTAATAAGTTAATCAATGTGGATATTATATCAAATTATATTAAATAAAAATGAGACTTTCTCATTTAAACAGTATTAAAGTTAAATAGCTCTGTTAATCTCTGTTAAATAAGGACTTGATGATCTCAAGTGTAGATTTCTCTGAGGATTTAGTAAAACGTAAAATCGCACAAGGACTTAACGAAACAAAAAAGTAACTATTACAAAATTTCCAAACACGAAACGGACTAATTTGTGTACCGAGTGTTGACAGGTAGAAGAATAAACTCCCACTGGTAGCCTTATTTATTGTAATCTAAAAACAAGACATAATTTGACAACCTCAATTTTAGTTGTAACTAACTACCCTTGCTGAACAAAACTGGAGAAAGATTCAGACAAGTCGCTAAGTTCTTGTCCAAGATTACCTCTTCCATTTACTGCTGTCATTTTCAGACCATAAATATATTCTTAATTGCCATTCATTTTTTCTTTTTTCCTTCTCAGTTATCTGCAGGTTAGCTAGTCAGACCCACCTCCTGTTTGTAGAATTGCAATCCTCTTGGAGGATAACTGTCCACTCGAAAATTGGTGGCTCCTGTCCTACTCCACAGTGCTGTGTTGCAAAATTCTACTTATCAGAAACTTTTTTTGCAAGCAAGTTTTTTCTTCTTTCTCGTTTTCTGTGAAGATAATGCTATTGGTACGAAAATGCATACGCCTCTAAGAAAAAGAAAAAAAAAATCTAAGTCTTGTATCATTTGATATCCTAAGATAGAACAAACCTTTTTTTCCTTGGAATTCGGAAAAATCTACGTTGCTGTTGATTGTATGGATTCTTGGATTGAAGCATGAGATATGGGTTGAAGGGAGATGAGGGAAAGCCTTCTTGAGGCACTCTTTTTGTTAGTGTATGAGTGGAAAGCAGAGTATTTTCCATCAACAATACCTACATGATTGTCAGGTTAGGCTTCGTTGTTGCTGCTTCTATTGCAGCATATGCAGTTAAGCAGTTCAGTGTCAAGAACTCAAGGCCAACGGACAATTCAAAGAAGAGCCAAGGTATTCTTCGTTTTTCAGCCTTATTACATGCTCTCAGTTGTTAAATGTTTTGTCTAGATTCTATATTTGTCATGATATTATAGAGGCTTGTGATTTTGCATGCTTATTTTGTGTCATTCATTTAAAATTTGGTCGCTTTTAGCAGTAGAAAAAGATGAAGCATCACTTGAAAAGTCATGGAATGAAGGGGGAGAAGAGGAGGAGCATGTTGTGTATTCAGACAGTGATTTCAAAGAGGTGGTTGTAGCTACATACACGTGAATTTTCATGTCAGTAGATTTTGTTGTTAAATCCGACGTTTTTATAAGATATTAGCCAACACTGTAGGGCGAAGAGGAAGAGGAGGAGAAAGAAGAGGTGAAGTTGATCAGCAGCATCATAAATCCTGCCCTAAGCAGCCCTCCTGATTTCGAGGATGAGTTCTTGCCCGAATTCGAGAGCCTTTTATCCGGAGAGATTGATTTCTCATTGCCTACTTACAAGTACGACATGGCTGCAAATCTCAAAGCAGAGAAGGACAGGGTATACGAGAGTGAGATGGCGAACAATGCAAGCGAACTGGAGAGACTGCGTGATCTGGTGAAAGAGTTGGAGGAGAGGGAGGTGAAGCTCGAAGGGGAGCTGCTCGAGTACTACGGATTGAAGGAGCAAGAGTCGAGCATCGCTGAGCTGCAGAAGCAGCTCAAGATCAAGACAGTGGAGATTGATATGCTCAACATAACCATAAACTCTTTGCAGGCTGAGAAGAAGAAACTCCAAGAGGAGTTCTCTCAAGGAGTTGCTACTCGGAAAGAGCTTGAGACAGCGAGGAAGAAGATAAAGGAACTGCAGAAGCAGATTCAGCTCGAAGCCAACCAGACGAAAGGACAGCTCTTGCTGCTGAAGCAGCAAGTTAGCGGGCTTCAAACGAAGGAGAAGGAAAGTGCAGAACTGGACAAGAAGCTTAAAGCCGATAAGGAGTTGGAGGTGGAGGTGATGGAGCTTAAGAGGAAGAACAAAGAGCTTCAGCATGAAAAGAGGGAGTTAATTGTCAAACTGGATTCTGCTGAATCCAAAGTTAGAACCCTTTCCAACATTACTGAGGTAAATTTTTTGCATAATTTTGTACAAGTTGTTAGGATATTCTTGATATGATCTAGTTTTTGTGCTGCTTCAGACAGATATGGTGGCCAAGGTGAGAGAGGAGGTCAATGAGCTGAAGCACGCAAACGAGGACCTCGTTAAGCAAGTGGAAGGGCTTCAAATGAACAGATTCAGTGAAGTCGAAGAGCTGGTGTATCTTCGTTGGGTGAATGCGTGCCTAAGATTTGAGCTGCGAAACTACCAAACACCCTCTGGGAAAGTGTCAGCTCGCGATCTTAGTAAAAGTTTGAGTCCGAGATCCCAAGAGAAGGCTAAACAGCTCATGTTGGAGTTTGCAGGATCGGAGCGTGGAGGAGGAGACACGGATATGGAGAGCAACTTCGACAATATGTCCGTTGACAGCGAGGATTTCGATAATACATCTATGGATAGCTCCATGAGTAGATTCAGCAGTCTTAGCAAGAAGCCTAGTTTGATCCAGAAGCTCAAGAGATGGGGAAAGAGTAAAGACGACTCAAGTGCTCTCTCTTCTCCTGCTCGATCTTTTGCAGGTGGATCACCAAGCAGAAGCGTCAAACCTAGGGGCCCCCTCGAAGCTCTGATGCTAAGAAATGCAGGAGACGGTATTGCCATCACGAGCTTTGGTACTGGAGAGAATGATGAGTTTAATTCGCACGAAACTATTAAGTTACCTCAAAGTGGTGAGTCACTCAACAATGTGGCATCATCTTTCCATTTGATGTCCAAATCAGTCGAGGGCGTCCTAGAGGAGAAGTACCCTGCATACAAGGACCGGCATAAGCTCGCGTTAGAGAGAGAGAAACACATCAAGGAGAAAGCTCAGCAAGCAAGGGCAGTGAAATTTGGTGACCCTTTGAGGGTGGATGCTAAATCAGTTTCTCTGCCCCCAAAACTTGCTCTTATAAAAGAGAAACCTATCATCTCTGCAAGCTCAAATGACCAGTCCAATGAGAACAAAGCCGATTCTCCACTAGCTAGCAAAATACACCTTGTTGAGATTGAAAAACGCGCTCCAAGAACTCCTCGACCACCCCCTAAGGCTTCAGGAGGTGCCTCGAGCGACACTAACACAAATGCTCCAAGCCGTGTGCCAGGAGGTCCGCCTCCACCACCTCCCCCTCCGGGTGCACCTCCGCCTCCACCCCCACCTGGTGGGCCTCCTCGCCCTCCGCCTCCACCAGGAAGCCTCCCCCACAGAGGGGGTGCAGGTGGTGAGAAAGTTCACCGGGCTCCTGAACTGGTCGAGTTTTACCAGTCATTGATGAAACGTGAGGCGAAGAATACCAACTCCTTGATCTCTACATCATCAAACACCTCAGAAGCAAGGAGCAACATGATTGGGGAGATTGAGAACAGATCATCCTTCCTGCTAGCTGTATGCTAAACTCACTTCTTTTTTTCAGTAATAATATCACTCAGCCTTTATCAAAGCTAATAATGCTACAAATCTTGAAATCTTGCAACAGGTTAAAGCTGATGTGGAAACCCAAGGTGAATTTGTCCAGTTTTTGGCTTCTGAAGTTAGAGCAGCTTCTTTTACAAACGTAGATGATTTGCTGGCATCCGTGACCTGGCTAGACGAGGAGCTCTCGTTCTTGGTAAATTGGTTTGTTTTTGATGGAAAATTCATAAATGGATTGTGCTTAATAAATGATTTATGTCTTTGATGATAGTCTTTCATGCTTAAAAAAGATTGTGTTAACGAAACTTTTGTGCTCGTATCTCTGCTAGGTTGATGAACGCGCAGTGCTCAAGCACTTCGACTGGCCAGAGGGGAAAGCCGACGCGCTGAGAGAGGCAGCATTCGAGTATCAGGACCTCAGGAAACTGGAGAGGCTAGTTACAACATTTACCGATGATGAGAATCTCCCTTGTGATGCTGCTCTCAAGAAGATGTTTAAATTGCTCGAAAAGTAAGTTACTCTCCAGCAAGATGCTATTGGATTACTACAAATAAGTTCAAAGGATCAATGAAACTCTAGAAAGAATTTAGCCTTCCAAACTTATTATGCTTGTTTTCTGCAACTTTCCCCTTCTCACAGAGTGGAAAATGGTGTCTATGCGTTGCTACGAACACGAGACATGGCCGTTTCACGATACAAAGAATTTGGCATTCCGGTGGACTGGCTTCTTGATTCTGGAGTAGTAGGCAAGGTAATCTTACAGAGTGCAGTAAAAAACTCCTAGTATTCATGAGCAAAAAATGGCATAAAACATGCAAGCAGCGATGATAAATTCTAGTTCAATAGCATGTATTTTTCATGGTAAATAACACAAATTATCATTCATCTATGCAGATCAAGCTTTCGTCTGTTCAACTAGCACGAAAATACATGAAGCGCGTTGCAACAGAGCTCGATGCAATGAATGAGGCGGAGAAGGAGCCTAACAAGGAGTTCTTGCTCCTACAAGGTGTCCGGTTTGCTTTCAGAGTGCATCAGGTATACACCTCTCCACATTTTTAGATGCTACTGAAATGAAAGTAGTCGAAAACTATGGAATTTGAGCTCATGTCCTTTCGAAAATTGTTTCAGTTTGCGGGAGGTTTTGATACAGAGAGCATGAAGGCTTTTGAAGAGCTGAGAAGCCGGGCTAATACTACTACAGCAGAAAATAAACAAGAAGAATGAGGAATTCTGAATTTATTTATATTTTATATTTTTTTTAAAAGCAGCTCTTTTTGCATGTCCAGATTATAGTTGTACAATTAATCATCTGTAAGGACACAAATTTTTACTTAGATCAGTTATATAAAAATAACAATAGTAATGGGATGATCTTGCTTTCTCTCTGTGCTTTCTAGCCTGTTTCATGCTTATATGAAGAAGAGAAATCTGATATTTAGGCATGATCTTGTGTGATCCTTGCCAAAATCATATTATGTATTTATTGCAATAACTAAGCAATATGATTTTTAGTCAACTTTAATACTTGTTTTATCAACTTTAATTGATAAATATGATTTCATATGATGTCATGAAATCATATAAAACTACATGGCCACCATATATACTAAGATGTAAATTTGATTATTTTGCCATCATTGAGCAACTCGTATTCTGTCAACTATTGATTATATTTAATCTATGTATGTGGCGTCTAAAAATAACGAAGTGAAAAATTCAAAGGCAAACCTGTAACTGAAAAATCATAGTAGGTTCTAATTTCATCGGTATCTTCTTCAAACCAAAAACATACCATTAAATAGCAAGCAATAGTTTCTAAAGAAAAAGAAAAAAGAAGAATACGAAAAACTAAGGGCAACCCATTTAGAGCATTAGAGCATCCAGGTTCTTAATCCCATGTTCTTGATTCTTCTTGTCCCAAAAGAGAGAAGCTCTTCCCGAGAGAATTATGAGGGGTAAATCACAATGACAGTTAAGAAATTAGGATGATCTTTGGATAGTATATACCCATAAAGAGACATCCTAAAAAAGTAAAAATGATGAAACTATCACAATGTGGTTGTTAGGATTCGATCCTTAACCATTGTCTCAAATGTTTTAACTAACTGATATAAATTTGTGGGAGAAAATTTAAATTCTTCTTTTTACACTATTCTGGGAAAATAAGAACTTAAGGAGACAAGCAACTAGGTTCTTAAACGAGAACCCATGTAAGTCTCGTAGTTAAGTTTCAAATAAGCATTGAAATTAATAGATTATTTGATTTATAATAGATATTATAAATATACAAATTTTGGAAAAACTATACAAATTTTAATGACTTTAATGTTTTACCACGATTTCAAATTTAAGGTTCGACTTCTCCTACAAACTAAATGGTTAGTGACATAAATGACATCGTAGAGAGAGGACATAAAACATCATCGTTCCATCAAAATAAATCAAATTTTTGATTTTAGGATTCATCGCATCAACTCTCATTACAAAAATAAAGTCTTCTCGTTTGTTTCATCTTCTGGTTCTAGTTGGGATCAAAACAATCAATATCCTCTCTCTACGATTTCGTTTATATCACTGATCATTTTGTTTATGATAAATTTTTGAGATGTCAAGTCAGATTTAATTTAGTTTAAATTTGAAATCGTGGTAAAATCACTAAAGTCATTAAGTTTGTATATTTTGTTATAATTTTTTAAATCTATGGGAAAAATCAAAATTGATGTATTTATATACTAAGAACAAATACAAGATGTTCCAATTAGTGGAGTACGATCCCATAATTTGAAGATTATGAGTTCATACTACATAGATAGTCAAGATTGAGATGCTCTATAATAGCTCCATATATAAAAACACGCGGTACTATGTATAGATTCTTCTGGGTTAGGTCACCTAGAGCTAATGTAAGTGGACTGACCACACATATCCTACACGAAACCAACTTGCAATAACTACGAGACTAAGTCAACTTGAAAAGGCAGCAACTATTATAACACTAGTTTATTACTAAACATTCGCGAACCACTGAAAAAATCCCACAAAAACAAAATAAACTCTACACCAAATTTTCATAATTATTATCAAAATTATAATATAAAAAGCTCCACTTACAGTCTATCCTTTTTTTTTTGATTAACACATTAACACACTATCAATAAACAGAAGCCTCATTTTTCTGCGCCGGAAAACTAGTATTCTTCAACGGCGTCATGGAGCCGTGCCGCGGTGACTTGGGCATCTCCGCTATCCTCTTGCCGTTGTAATCGTAGTAGATCACGCCCGAGAATTCCGGCGGTTGGCACTTCTCCCCCATCAAGATTGCCTTCTGCCACACCCCGTTCTCCTCGCCGGAATCCGCGGCCGCCGATTTCTTACCGTGGATCAGTGGCGACATCGCCTTCTGGCTTATGGTCGCTATCAGCTGCTTCGGCGACGGCAGCAGCGCTCTGCCGGCCACGTTTAGATGGCCAGTTTTCGAGCTCTGCTTGCGCCCTATTTGCTTTGCATGTTTTGCACACAAACCTACGAAAAGAGACACCGAAACAAACAGGCCTATAGCTATTGGAATTGCTGAGAAACTCTCACTTTCATGGAAGATTGGAATTGGACGAACCATTTTTTCTTTTGGTATGTTCTTTATCTTTACTTGTTTTGAGTTCTTGAATTCTTGAAGGTGGTGAATGGAATGGAAAGTGTTGTGTGTGTGTGTGTGTATATATATATATATATATATATGTGTGTGTGTGTGTGTGTTTGGGTAGGAGTTGGGAGATGGGAAAGGACATATTCAACTTGGATTACTTGTAGGATTAATAAATGATGGCCATTAGTTCTCGATGAAAATTGAGCTGCTTGGGTCATTTCATGATTAGGCAAAGTGGCATTAACAAATTTTAAGGGAAATTAAGGCGATATGGAATAATAATGGGCCACTAAATGTTTGCCATGCTTTTGAAAGTTTGACTTGGGGGATGTTGAAATTAAATCAAGAGTAGTAAAATATTGATGGTTGTTATTGTGAGAATAATTTTGGTGGACAAATGGATGGCTCTTGGACACACACTAAAAAGGCCCCTAACATGAGATAAAGTGATGAGTAGATATATCAGATTGCAATTTGATTTTTATATGTAGGTATTAGTTAAAGTGTTTTTGTATACATTACTAGTGAAAATAATATATAGATTAAAGTGTTTTTTTTGTCATTAAATATAGAAATTTTAAAGACCGCGTTACGGTGGACTCGAACCCGAGACTTTTGGCTTCAGGCATTAACCACTCTACCACTAGGCCAACACACGCTCACAGATTAAAGTGTTTTTTTGTAAGCAAAAATGTCAGCCAATTCAGTTGGGTCAACTGCGAGTTTACAAGAACTGCCACAGACCAAGTCTAACTAACAATTAATACATATCATATGTAAGGTACCTTGACTTTTCTTTTCTTGTATGAGTTGACATTATCTCAATTTCGCAATTTGGGGGTTTATCATTTAAAAAAAAGAAGAAGCTGCCTAACACTAATTAATTATCGATTTCAGCTTGGAGTTTGTTTCCGTTTTTATGAGATACTTATTCTAACTAATTTGAATTAGAAAGTTGTGTCAAGTTTCGAAACCGTATAGGTTTTTCATTGATATGTTGCTCGTTAAGAACAAGAGTTTGTTGCTTTTTTAGGTTATGTGTTTTTCACTTGCACACCAATTGTTATGTCGTTAGATGCTTGATTGTGAAATTTATATCTTTTTTTTTCAAAACATTTTTTTGTCTTATTGTGTATACTTTGTGTGGATTATCATAATGACCTGGTTGTTGTATATCATGTGAATGAGATTGATAAAATAAAATATGAAAAAAAAATGTAATAATGATAGTAAATTTACATTTCCTTCTTTAGGTATTTCTTCAGTAATCATGGCCTGTTCTATTTGACAAATTCAACGAATATTTGAAAGTTGAAAGTTTGTATACAAGGGTTGTTCAATCTCCACGCAATAATTGCTCATGAAAGCGTTGACGACTTGGAATTTATTTACATGATGCATATGTATAACTATTTATATGTAATATATCGTGCGTCCATGATGCTACACATAATAAATTAAATATAACATAATAATATGTGCCTCCATTATCCATGTTCTGTCTTTCATTTTCTTTATATATATATTATTAATTAAAAGAAAATATGATACATTTAAGAAATAAATAAATTGAGTTATAGATTAAATTCCATAATTAATTTTTTCACCAAATTGGATGCGTTATAAATTATAAATAATATATGGAATAATAAAGTTGTGATAAAATTTCAGTTCTACTAAATTGATAATTTTTATATGTTGTTGGTGGCTGGTGGGTTATTACGTCTGATATGTATCAATTGAGATAGACAAGTAATTTTAAATTACTATTGTGAGATGGGAAATTGGAATGGGCTAATTCACATGATGCGATAGGCCCAAATGATCCTTAGGCCCGAATCAGAAATAGGGAACCCTTAATCAATCATTATGGGCCTCTGGCCCAAACACACATATAATAATTGAGCATCTAAATTTCCTAGGCTAACTTAGGCAATTAATTATGCCTAAACTTTTTTATAGTGGAATAAAATGCTTTATCGCAAAAAGTTTATTAATAGTGTCACCTTTTGTGTTTTTTTATATGAAAACCTACGGTCGTTACTTTCGTTACGTATTGAGTAAACTCCAACTTTTGTGCTATTCTTGTGTCTAGTAATGCTGGAAATTTGCCTCAGACTAATTTAAGCATATGCAATGTATTTCAATTTTATACAGTTAAGAAGATAAACTGTGATGAAAAATTAAATTTGATCCTTCTTTCTCAAAAGCCTGGACCTTTCTATATATAAAAGATAGGAGTATGTAAATATTGAGATCTCAGCCTTTTCTATAAGTATCAATATTTCTAGCAGGAGTAATGTTGACTTAACCGATTTTAATTTAGCTACTAAACATTATTTATTTCTACTATCGAACTTATGCCCGGATTTTGAGTCTTAAATGATTTATATACTAACTTCTTTTAATTTAATTTGAGTCCAATATAATATACCGTATATTGCATATGTGTAATGTGTGATAAGTTTAGTCTTCACGAGAATATGAACTGTAGGGGGTAAAACAAGAAAAGCTTGAATCTTTCACTAGAGGGTGGCGAAATTTTCACGTAAAAATAATAGAGTAGGATATATAGGTCCGTTATGGTGAGAAAGCTCTTTAATGTACGAAAATAAGAATAGTAGCTCATCTTTCATATTTGTGTAGACAATCGAATTACTATATCAGCATATGTTAGTTTAAGCACATATTTCATCCCTTCATAAGACATATGCTAAATATATTAGTTTAGACATCTTTCATTACAACAGAAGACAAGAAGGGTTCTAGTCTTGCACAACAATAATCCACGTAGACACAAAACACAAAATTGTAACACACCATAAATTAAATCTCAACCATTGATATAACAAATCAAATGCCTGATTCATTCATATTTCCTACCAAATTATCATTTCCTACCGAACTATCTCCTATATATATATATATATATATATATATATATATATATAGGGATGGATCAAATGAGAACCACATTTATGTACATATAATCCTTAATATATATTCACAACAATTTAGAATGTTTTATGCACAACTTTATAGGTTTTATTCATCAACTTTATTTAAAATGTCTCATAAAAGATTTCCTTTTCCAACCCCTATATATATATATATATATATATATATATATATATATATAATTTGTTTATGTACATATAATCCTTATATATACAATTTGTCTCATTCCATTTTAGGAATTTTTCATTCCATTTTAAATTATCCCTTCAAAAGTGTGGACCCTACCCACTTTTTAACACTTTAACTATTTTATATCTTTCTCCTAAATACACGTGCCCAAAAGAAATGAGACACTTTAAGCGGGACGGATGTAGTATTAATAATAACAAATTATGTTTATTGGAATTTGAAATCTAATTGTTATTTTTAAGTTTATATCTGAATTAATTATATTAACATTTCTGCATATAATTGTATTTGTGCAATTAATTATATTAATCATTTGACATCATAATTGTATTTTCCTCATATAATTGTATTTGTGCATCTACATCATAATTTATGTATTGAATCTAAAACGTTAATATTGATCTATCAATGGTTGACATCATAATTGTATTTTTCCTCATATATATATATATATATATATATATATATATATATATATATGAGGATTAACGTGAGAACTATTTTTATCGTGAGAATATGAAAACTAAAAAATGATGAATTCATTGTAAAAGTTGATGGATCCGTTGGAAGAGTTACTGAATTTAAAAAAAATAGAATTTTCGTCTCTCATATGATTCGAATTCTGAGTGAAAATTCTAGATTTTTGGATTCAATAGTTTTTCCACCGAATGCATCAACTTTCATATTGAATTCATTTTGTTCATAACGAATTTATGTGAGTCTTAGTTCTCACGTTAAAAATGGTTCTTATTTGAACCTATATCTCTATATTGTCTTATTTGAACCTATATCTCTAAATTGACTTATATTAAAGCCACGACACCGTGTAATTGAATGTATACATAAATATAATAGCAGTGGCCCATCCATCTATATAATATGATCAGGTCAAATATTACACAAAAATCCCCTTTTTCTGGGTGCCAAAAGATGTAAAGTGCGATGGTTTTACGCAACTTTTTTTTTTTAATATCTAAATACTAACCATAATTACAATCTATATATAGAGCCATGGATAACCTACACGTTGGTTCATTATGTTGTTTTATAAAGGGGTTCGATCTTGACTAAGTCTATTCTTTTTCGTTATCACATAGACCAGTGCCTTTAATGAATTTCATACATGCCAATTTTAAGTTAAATCGAGAATATACGAGTAGAATTTCAACTCATAGAATATGCGAATATTATTTTATTTTATTTTTGTTTGAGAAGGGAAACTAGCTAAAAAAAATGTTTTTCATGTTTATTCAGTATTTAATTATTGAACTATTTGAAATACAATTTGAAATCAATCCATGATAACAAACGTTATGTTAAGTGGTTGCCGAAAATTCAAATACCTTAGTTTTCAATGAATATGGAAAAAAAAACTCTGCACTAAGTATTCAAATTTTTTCTTTACCCGATTTCGCTATGCCTATTATAATATATGCGTCAAATTTCTATCTTTGATCAACAAAATACTGAAAGTGCTAAAATTGAAGCCAGCAGAAAGAAAACAAGAATCCCAGAAATTAATGTGCTACATATGACTTTGATCAATATCGTAATAACCAATGAAATTAAGTAGATTAAACTAATCTTCTGTTAAAAAGTTTGCAAGAATTTAAATGCCAATTGGAGACAAGGTTTTCGCCACGTCGGTAGCCAGCTCATCACGTGCGGTGCACGCCCCCCAAAAAATATTTTCAATGTAATCAGTGCTCCTATTTTTGACCAAACAAAATTAATTATACCAATAATCATATGCTATCTAAATTAGAAAAACTCCATTTTCCCCTCATCTGCTGCCGTGCCGTCACAACTACTCATATTTCTTGAAATTTCATACATTGTTACATAAACAGCGGCGATTAAAATGCCCATAAAACTTTATTCATCAACTTTCAAATACATGAACTACAAACATCCATAAAAAAATAAAATATATATATAAGAAAAAAAAGAATCATTAATTCATGTATTGTATCTGCTCTAATATTCCATAAACTGTAAGCTTAATTCTCATCATACAAATATACAACACTTCCACGATTCCCAAAAACTCAAATATATTGTGACTACTGATATTATTTGGTAACATATATGTCACAACAACCATATCACATATCAATTATCATCATATCCCATTAACGCTATCAAGTTTGAGCTAATGATGCAGCGGGTTGGGACCGGTCGGCACTAACCGCTTCTCGACCCCATAACGAGGGTCGATTTTGCTTCCATCGCCCGGCGGGCCCTTCCGGCGCCGTTGGCGTTGGCGTTTGAGGTACGGAGTGAAATCGAACTTGGTGCTAGCTAGTGCGCTCCGACGAGGGAATGAAGCCGGAGGCCTGGATGATCCGGCCGCCGGCATGGCCTTCTCGAGGAGGTAGAATTCATGAGAGAGAAGCAAAAAGAGGAGGATAGAGAAGCAAAAGGAGTATAAGAGGAGAGGGATTTTCATGATCATAATAATGTGGAGAGTGTTGTTGGTGGAGGAGAAGAAAGGTTTGAAGAGGAAGCATGGAGCAATGAAATAAGGAGAAAAATGAGGGGAAAATTTGTATAGTGGGATTGAGAATTTTGAAGGGTTGACAGCTTGAATCTTATGGAGAAGAGGGTTGAAATTTAGAGGTTTTTTGTGCTTGCTTCCATGTGAGAATTAAGCTAGTTAATATTGTAATTTAATGAGGGGGAGAGAGAATTTGAGGAGGGGTGGGGGCAGTTTCTAATAAATGTTGCTTAGAAATCAAGGAACTAGAAAAGGGTCATTATGTGGATTGTCAATTCCTGAATTATATATTGTTTGATTATGTTTTGGTATTGAATGTTACTATTTATATCTTGAGAGTTGGGAGCATATATGGTAGTCAAATTCTTCTCCCTTTTTGTGAGGATATAAATAAAAATTTGCTTTGAAAATATGTTGTACGAATATAAGTTCTCGGTCAAATGCAATAATTAAATTACGAACGAGAACCGAAGGTCACCATCGACTTACGCTGAATCAATCCACAAAATGGTACAAGTAGACTGGTATTTTAATCTTAAATATTTACATATTTTAATGTGGTTTTCATCTTAATTATATTATAATTGGAAAACTATTACCTAATGTTATAGCTTGACTTTTTAGAAAAAATCGTGTGCATGATGGTGGGGAAATGCCGACCAACATGTATAATTCACATAATTCATAGACCAAGAAATGCATGAACTGTTTGAGAAAGGTAGAGAAATCATTAGCACTGATGAATTATAGCAGAAAAAGAAACGCTGAAGATTGATGAAGAAGAATAACAAAATAAAGTAATCTAGTGTCCATCTCTCTTTCTCTCTTACACAAATATAAGTAGTAGATTAAATGAGAATTACATTTTTTTACGAATATAGGAACTATGTAACACACATAAAGTTGATGTACATAACATATAATGTTGTTGCACAACGATTCACTTCAAAATTGATATCTTCTGCACCATCTGTTGAAGGCTATTGTTTTTCAACAACTTCACACACTCTATGCATTAATTTTATACATATTGTGCATAGTTTGCAGGTTTGTAAAAAAAAATGTGTTTCTCACAATAACTGACCATATATATATATATAGAGTATGAGGTTCAAATAAAAATCATTTTTAATGTGAGAACTAAGAATCACAAAAATTCACTATGAACAAAATGAATTTGTTATGAAAGTTAATGCATCTGTTGAGAAAGTTATTGAATCCAAAAATTGAAAATTTTCACCCAGGTTCGAATCCCATGATGGACGAAATTTTTTTTTGGATTCAATAAGTTTCTGGACGGATTCATCACTTTTCACAACAAATTCATCATTTTTTTGTTCTCACGTTCTCACAATAAAAATAATTCTCACGTTAATCCTCTCATATATATATATATATATGTATGGTCGAGTTATAATAAAAACTTATTTTTTCGTAAAAACCTAAAAACCAATGCACTTTATGTATAAAACTAATGCATTTTATATATAAAACTAATGCATCATTGAATTATGGTAAAAGACAACACTATTCATTAATATTTTGTAGTGCAGTAACTTTATACATAAAGTGCATTAACTTTGTTCGTAAAGTGCATTGGTTTTTAGGTTTATTTTCCGAAAAATAGGTTTTATTTGAACTCTTCTATATATATATATATATATATATATATATATATATATATATATATATATATATATAGGGAGGGTTATAGTGAGAAAAGTATTAAGTGTGAGAAATATGAATAAATCACAACCATTTATTGCAATATAATCAATGGATGAGATTTGTGCATAAATATGGAATTAAAGAAATCTCAATATCTTGTTTATTCTTTGTAAAAATCTGTAAGGGTAAAAGTGAGAAAACGAAATAGTTATCATGAGCAAGATATGGAAATCTCCTCAAATTCCATGAAAAGAGGCGATTAATCCAAAATCTTTGGCATGAGAATTTTTTTATTTTATTTTTTCCTTATTTTGTTGTGAATTTTGGTCGAGAAGGAGCACCGAATTCACTGTGTCCGTATTTGAGTAACTTTATAACTCACTTGCTTAATATACTTTAAGATTTGGTTTAAAATACGGGATAAATTTCTAGTTGAATCAAAAATGTGATCTCAATTTGTAATTCCAATGTGATTTTTAATGTAGCAAATACTTATCAATTTTTTCAAAAATTACAATAAAAATTTTTCTAAAATTTTTGGCAATCCAAAGTTTCAAATATAATTGTATCTATAACATATGACTATTCAATGGTTCATTAAATAAATCGTCAAATATTCTTACATTTGTATCATATAAACATCTAAATGTAGCATATAGTTTAAAAATCATTGCACATCTATGTTTATGTAACATTTGTATGTATTGAAAGTTGCTATGATAATCTTCGTAGAATCGTATCTAATTATGGATAAAATGTAGCAGAAATGCATAAAGTGTATATAATATTTAATAACTTACGTGCCTAACGTTAATCTTGCAAATATAACTGTATCTATAACATATGACTATTCAATGGTTCATTAAATAAATCGTCAAATATTCTTACATTTGTATCATATAAACATTTAAATGTAGCATATAGTTTAAAAATCATTGCACATCTTTATGTTTATGTTTATATGCAACAAATATACATTATATGTGCAATAACTATACATTAATAGTGCAACAAAAATTAAGCAAAATAAGATATACATTATAATGTAAAACAAAATTACAATGATGTTACATGAAGAAAAGAATCGAAAAATACTTACACATACAAATAAAACAACTAAAACGACCAATATAAAACAAAATGCAAAAGTAAAACATACAATATTACCAATACAAAAAAAAAATAACGACGCACATTAAAAAATATTAACAAGTTACAATTTCATTGCAAAGATAATATGTTTATATGCAACAAATATACATCATATGTGCAACAAATATACATTAATATTGCAACAAATTAAACGAAATAGGATATACCTTATAATGTAAAACTAACTTACACAGAAGATCCATGAAATTTACACAGAAGTTCCATGAAGCATAAAAACAATAAAAAAAATTTAGATATACAAATAAAACAACTAAAACGATCAAGATAAAACAAAAGGCAAAAAAACCATAATACAATATTACCAATAAAAACGAAACTAACGACGAACATTACAAAAATGCTGACAAGTTACAAATTGTTTGCAAAGAAAATATGTTTATATGCAACAAATATACATTATAAGTGCAACAACAATCAATCGATACAATGATACAATATAATATAAACAAGAGAATACCTTGTTGTTCCATGGAGATAAACACGACGAAAATTCTGAACAAAAAATAGATATATATTTTCCTTCACTGAATAATTTTATGTGCGGTAGTATAGATATATCAAATCTATACTTATCCATAAATAGAAGATATATAATCCCATAAATTAAGGTAATAACTGTTTACATTAAATTCCAATTCCGAAACTAGCCTCAGCAAGGAATTCGGATGACTAATTCGTAGCACAAATAATAGTAACGTTTAGCACACCTATATTAAATCTGGATCATTGATTTATGGTGATAAATGGACATGATTTATTCCTATTTCTCACAACATTTAGCATTCCTATATGATCTATATCCTATATATATATATATATATATATATATATATATATATAGAGAGAGAGAGGATGGATCAAATAGTATCCGAGCCCGAGATAGTATGTAGTACTCAATCTTATCCATCTATCTTATTAATCGTGTGGTTGAGATTCACGTCTGATTTCTAAAAGTTTTACACGTTAATTTGTGGTAGTAAGGGTAGATTAGTAATTTGATTTGTTATGTGATTTCTAAAACAAAACATGCATAGAGTTGAACTCAATTATGCATTTAAATCAACACGTAAATGCATTCACTGAACACAAAATGCATATGAGTTTCAATTTAATGCATCTTGAAAACACACTCCAGCCGCATTTGCTCTCACCCAAACGGGTTGGGCGCGATGCATTTTATGTTCAAGTGAATGCAGTGTTATGTTATTTCATATGTATTTTTATGTTTTGTTGTGGCTCTTCCCAAACTCAGCGTAACTACCCAACGTTGGTGCACACCCAGCGCCCCTACCTAGCGTCGGAGCCCACCCAGCGCCCCTACCTAGCGTCGGAGCCCAGCCAACGTCCCTACCCAGCGCTCGCTTACTCACACCTAGCGTCGGTTGAGCGCGATCGATTTATGTTCATTTAAATGCATTGTTATGTTATTCAGTATGCATTATCGTGTTTTGTTGTGCCTCTCCCAAACTCGGCCCATGGAGACCCCAACGTCATGGACTTCCTAACCAGTCACGGACAGGCACCCAGCGCCATTGGGTGAGTTTCATTGCCCCGAAAAAAATGGGTTGTCACGTGTCAAATTTTGGTGCGTCCACGTGTTCAAAATGTGTGGTCTAGATTGAGTACTACATACTATCGGGGGACCGGATACTACTACGAACCCAACCCTATATATATATATATATATATATATATATATATATATATATATAGAGTGTTTCAAATGAGAACTATATTTTTTTGTGAACTATACATAAGACGTATAAAGATGTTGCACATAACAAAGATAAAATTGTGTACAACGATAACTTTCCAAAATTATTTTTTGTGAAACCTTTTTAGAATATTTTTGTTATACACTACTTTAAATATTTTGTTCATCAACTTTATATGTTTGTGCATTGTTTTCAAGTTCTAAAAAAAACTGAATTCTCACTAGATCCAACCATATATATATATATATATATATATAATATTGGGAGCATATAATACCCGAGCCTTAGCTAGGTAGTATATAGTACTAAATCTCATTCATTTATCTTAGAAATCAAGTGGTGGAGATTTTTCAAATTTTTAATCCTTTTGGCGTTGATTTCGATATAGTAATGGTAGATTGATAATTTGGTTTGTTATGTTATACAGAAGATCAACTCGTGTATGTAGTTAAACAGAAAACTATATACTATTGAACACAAAACTTCATATTGTTGTACATAAAATTGAATATGGTTGAACACAAAACTATAATTTGATTTATTATGTGATATAAAAAACAAACCAAGCTAAAACCAAAAAACTGCATACGTCTAAACAAAAAATACATAATGTTGAACACAAAAATTATAGATTGACTTATCCAAAATATCTTATCTCGTTTAGATCGATAACTTCTACCTTCATAATTCGAAAGAAAACAAATAATCAACAAGAATTAAATCAAATGATCAACAAAAAGTGTTTGTGCATATTGGAGATGAGAGATATCGAGAATGAGCAACGTCCTACGAATTTGTGTTTTAAAACATGATTGTTTGTTTTTCATAGTATGCATGTTTATGTTTAGTAGTATGCATGTTTCTGCTCATGTTTATGTATTATTATGCATGTCCAAGTTTATGTGTATTATCATATAGGTTTGTGTGTATTATTATGTATATTCCTCGCATAGGGCTTCATCTCACCATCTCATTCTCCGATTTACCTCCTTATCCGATTTTCGGCAAACTCTGTCGTAAACCACTGCCTCCTACTCCGATTCCGATGAACTTTGTCGTAAAAATCGCTTTAGACACTCTCTCAATCCCTCAATCTTCTCTCAAAATTTTGTTCATTTTTCTTCAATTTCAAGCAACTAAATAATGATTTTTCTGTAATTAAGTCAGTGACTAGCTACCGAGATCGCCGCCGCCGACCGCCTCCATCGTGCCACGCTACCACTTATTTTCTTCTATGGCGAACAATAGCAGTTGTAGAGAAGAAGAAAAAGAAGAAGAAATTACCTTTATTATCCTCTTAAAAAATAAAGTTACTATGCCTCGCTTATCTAAGAATGGTACACATGGCTATAATATATGATCCATATTGAGTATTATATATTATCTAAAAATAAGTTTTATCAGAATTCAATCATATATATATATAATTATAGATATATATTTAGCTCCTAATAACGCACAATCATGAAAGATCACAAAGCACAAAATAATTATGAAAAGTTCGCTGTTAGGTTTGTGCGTATTCCATTGGCCCCCTAACATTCTTAATGCATCTATTTGACTATTTTGCATACTCTTTTCCAACATAATAAAATTAACACGAGAGTTGTTTGTCATTCACTAATTTTTATTTGTTTTATATGAAAAATCGTTTCAAGCTCCTCGAACCTTTTTGGAAAACATCGAATGTGTGTGACATAGTACATTCTTTAAATAAAAAACTTCAACAATATTTTATTGAATTCTATAACATCGTTAGAGACACACAACGTTCTTTTATCCACTTTTGCAGGATATTACTTTTCATTATACAATATTTTGAAGCTGTGGTACCGTATTTTTTTTGTAAAATTTACTAATTTACTAAAGTTATTGACACTTAAATACATAAATTTTGGATTAATTTTCGAACTTTAAAAATTATTAATAAATATATGAATTTAACATTATTGTAGTTTTTTCTACAAATTGAATGATGGTCAAAATTGAAGCTTATATGACAATCGATGTGATGTCACTTCATCAAAACGACGTTGTTTTACTTATACAATATATATTAATTGGCGCTTATATATATGAACTATGGGTTCATTTTGATTTTTCTCACAAACTTTAAAAATTTATCAATAAATACATACTTAACATTATTGTAATTTTTTTCACAAATTGAATGACGGACAAAACTAAAGCTTACATAACAATCGACGTGATATCACTTAACAAAATGACATAATTTTCTTATATCATATGTATTTAAAAATCTTAAATCCACATTAACTCACAATCATACCGCACCCCACCCCATCCCACCCATTCTCTCTTTCTCTAACCTCAACTTATGATAAGGTTTGGTTGGAGATAGTTGTGATGTGTATTTAAGATTTTTTAAAATATATATATATATGAGTAAAATGATATCGTTTTGATAAAGTGGTGTGTCAATTGTTATGTCAGCTTTAATTTTGAACATCATTCAATTTGTGAAAAATATTACAATAATGTTAAGTTCGTGTATTTATAAAAAAATTGTGAAAAAAACAAAATGAACACAAAAGTTCATGTATTTAAGTATCAATTAATATATTGTATGAGTAAAACGACGTTGTTTTGATGAAGTGACGCTACTGTCGACTGCTATGTCAGTTTCAATTTTGATCGTAATTTAATTTGTAAGAAAATCATAATAATATTAAATTCATGTATTTATTGATAATATTTGAAATTTGTGAGAAAAATTAATATACCCAAAGTTCATATATTTAGGCACCAATAACTTTTTATTAAATGATCAAGTTGGGCTTTTTTAATATTAATAAGAAAATTCAAGGCCCACTGATATTGCTGACATTTGCACAAGCCCTTTTGCAGTTAGCTATGTAGTTAATGGGTTTGGAGGCGGGCAGGCGCGAAGTCCAAATGGCGAACGATGTCGTATTGCTTTTTAGAGAATATAATTGGAAAGTCGAAAAGGAAAAAAAAATATCGTTTGATTCAGAACTCGATCAAAGCATAGGGTTAGGCGGAAAATCATCAAATTCCTTTCGACGAGATAACCAACTCGCAAGATGGTATGCATATCTATTTCTGTTGCTTTTGTTGTATGATTTTTGAAGGGTTAGGGTTTGGAGTTATGATTTTTTTTTGTAATTTAATTGATGAATTTAACAATGGCATACTATGGGAACCAGGGAAGTATTTGTTTGTGCTATGTGAAACTGAGCTCGTTTGATTTATTCAAAGATTGTATGCGGGATCGGCTGCAGTTCTTAATTGCTTTTACAAGGATTGGAGTTAGGTCTTCTAAATCGAACGTGTTTTTCATAGCTTTATTTTTAATTATTCGTAAGAAAGATGATTTTACGTTTTCCCTCTGAGTTATACAGTTAATATTATGTAGATGCTGGGCGTCTTGAATTTTTCATATACAGATCGCAGGATCTACAATGTTTATTGTGCTTTACATTTTAGGTTTAATTAATTGGGCAGAAATACAATTTCTTAAATGGTATTCATGTTTTTTGTTCTAATGAAAAGGTTGTTTTTCAAATAATTAAACGTATATTTTGGTTCCTGCAGTCAACTCTTGCAGCAGCTCGGGCAGATAACTTTTACTACCCACCAGAATGGGAGCCAAAGAAGGTGTGTTTCTGTTTTAACTTCCTCACATGCATTGCTACAAGGTTTTGTATTTATTTATATGCTAAGATCTTTTGTTGCATTTGTTTGCAGGGTGGGTTGAACAAGTTCAATGGTCAGCATGCTTTGAAGGAGAGAGCAAGAAAGATAGATCAAGGCATCTTGATCATAAGGTACTTAACCAAGCTAGATCAAATTTTAGTTAACCTCTACTGTCCGCTTTACTGTCAAATTTGAAAGAGCATGTTTATTGGATGCTGGGTGCTCCACAGACAAAGGGAAATGATATTGAGATTCGGACTAGATATGGTTTTAACTATTTATGTCGGTTATTTAAGTTGTGATTGAATGTCCAGCCCTGTTTGATTCAGTAATATGACATAAGAGAATTTGGTTGCCAGGTTATACATATTTTCAATATTTTGATACTCTCTGTATCTGATTATTTTTTCTTCGTCATTTCTGAATGCTATCCTGATAATAGGGAGAATAAATTTAAGTTTTAAAGAAACTGATCTCCCAAATCAATTCTAAAATTGTAAAATAAAGGAGCAGGCTAGGTTAGCCGAAAGATGGTTATCGGTTCAAGAATGTAAGGTGCCCCTGTTTTAATCTAGTATTCACAAGCAGAAGGCATGATTTCCTTGAAATTCCTATGATTGGATTTTGATGTGATAAAGAATTTGGCTGCCAGAGTATTATGATATTGTCATGAATGTTTCTAGAACAATTCAATAAATGATCATAGTTTCTTGCTGAAGGGGCACCGGGCTTTTGTGAAGATGATGTTGTTATTATGCCCATGCAGTCTTTTTATTCTGAGATTTTAATGTGTTCATCACATGCTTTGGTTTTCACAGGTTCGAGATGCCTTATAATATTTGGTGTGGTGGTTGTGAGTCCATGATTGCAAAAGGTGTAAGGTTCAATGCAGAGAAAAAGCAAGTGGGGAATTACTACTCTACAAAGGTAATCTGTTTGTTTCAAATTGGAGGCTGAACTCGTTCATATTTTATTGTTCTTCTGGTTTTGAATTCTTTCTTTCCTGCAGATATGGAGTTTTAGTATGAAGTCACCATGCTGCAAACACGAGATTGTTATTCAAACAGATCCTCAAAATTGTGCATATGTGATTATGAGTGGAGCCAGAAGAAAGGTTGAGGAATATGATGCTGAAGATGCTGAGACTTTGGCGCTCCCTGTGGATGATGGTGTGTGCATTGATGTATTCAAACAAATGCACTTGGATTTTTGAATTTCCCCCTTAAGCTAATGCTTTCTTTCCTCCGTTTTAGATAAAAGTAAGCTTGCGGATCCATTCAAGCGGCTTGAACACCAGGAAGGAGATATGAAGAAAAAGAAAGAAGCCGAGCCAGTACTGGTACGTCTGCAGCGAATATCAGACTCCAGGCATTTAGATGATTATGCTTTGAACAAATCACTACGGGCGAGGCTTAGGGGTCAGAAGAAAAGAGTAGCTGAAGAAGAAGCTAGCGCTAGGAAATCCGGATTTGGAATAAGACTTCTCTCAAGTTCAGAAGAGGATGCTGCTTCTGCTAAACGTATTAAATTTGCTACGAAGTTTGAGAAGAATAGAAAAGACAAGAGAGCACTAATTCAGGCAGCCTCGATTTTTTCTGGATCATCTTCTTCTGCATCTGATAAAAGACGTTTGGAGCTAGAAGCTAAGAGGAGAAAAATAAGTGCTGCCACTGCATCAAAGCTGTTAGCTGGAGGAGTAAAGCCATCGTCATGGGCTCGTGATTCCATCCCGTCTCGAAAATCCATGAGATCCTAAGGTAACAACAACTATTTTGCGAACTTATCATCGATCATTTGAATTCTGGCCAGAAGAGAGATGGATGGGTCGATCGTTGTTCTTGCCACCACGGGTGACAGTATCCGTTCTTTTCATCTTATACTTGCAAATTTACATTTCCAGTTTGTAAATATTGTGTATCACCAAGGAGCCTTAGTTTCTTTGACCTCAACCACGCTTTCTTTGTATTTCATGTATTGTTGGATTTGAGATAGCATTACACTTATCATTTTCCTCATTGATTTGACCTTTTGAAGCTTTCTCTCTGGCTTCCGATAATAGTTTTATATGTTGTAGAAACTAGTTAGTTTTATAATAGTTTTTTATTGTCTTAGTGGTTTTATAATTCTAGAATTCTACCTAATCCAAATGCACTATAAAACAAGGTTACGTAAATATTCTTTAAATATTTCACCATAATGATCATGGGAGAAAGGCCCTCCAAGAAATTAGGGCTCCTAGCATAAGGCCTTTTTACAAAGCAAAATCATGAAAAAGCATATCTTCGTTGATTGTTATAAAAAGATATTTTCTCAACTTTTCTATTCCTACAAAAGAAAATTTAAAATTGCACCCTTTTTAAAAATAGGTGCTGCAACATGGAGATGAAATTTCAAGCGTATTCTAAGCTACCTAACACTTCCCCTTCACCACGCAACCCTACAATTTCAACTGCAATAGTAGGCTACAAATATACTATACATCATGCCAAAAACTTGAGTACAAGATTCACATTTTCTTAGTGCTACAGCTAAATCTTTTCTTTTTCTGCTATAATCCAACGATATAATTGCCAACAGCTTGTAGCCCATTCTTTTTTTGATATCACCGCATCATGATGAAGTACAAAAAAATATGACTGATATATCTACATATGTGTAAATCTGTAGGTAGATTCTATAGTCTTGATATTTGGTGGCTATTATTGGACATAGATTCCACTTTAAACAGCTTACATTGAACCATTCATAAAGAGACAAATTTAGCAATATTCTTCTTCTTTCAAATTAGGGTCCTCTTTTTCTCCCAAAATGTGCATGCGCATGCTTCTGCTGTGTTTGACAAAATCGCAGGATATGTGGATTTCTACTTCCAAATTGATAAGCCTATATAAATTGCCTATATATATCTAGTTTATGTATACACCTTTTTCTTACATCGATAAAAACTTTTCACAATTTACATTCAGTTGGAGACTATCAAATAGTGAGCGATTCCAAGATACATCCTCGCAAAACAGGTGATTTTTTCATGAAACTATTACGACTAATCTTTTCTTTTTCGTGTGAGTGATTTTCTTTATAATTCAAGAATTCTAGTTCAAATTTGATTCATGTTTTTCAGGTTAAACATGGTGTTAATTTTTAAGCTAAAACTAAAAGTATTTCAACTCCCAAATAGGAACCAGGGTTTAGATAAATCTGGTATATCAAAAATAACTCAACTCCCAAAAATTAATCTTCAAGAATTAATGATTTCCTTGATTTAAAAAAAAAAGTGAATTAATGAGTTCCTAAAATATTGATTACTGATGAGTGATGACGAACGCATTCATAATCGTGATTCTAATATTGGCAGAACTGGAAATCATGACTTTGAGTGCACGACTATGAAAGACAGAGCAGAACGCATAGGTAGTGTTTACTTTTCATGATTAGTATTTTGAAGGATTGATTATTTGATGGATTAAATGTGTGATAAGATAATTTTTATCTATCAATCCTTTGTTTACTACAAAGGATTAGTGAAGGATTAAACATAGGATAAATAATTCTCCTTTTATTTGGATGATTATTTCAATCCTACCTATATTGGTTGGATTAAAATTAACGAAGAACAATTCAAAGGATTAAAATAATCCCGGGCTTTGGATATCCTCAAATATTAATCCTTAAAAGTAAACACTTGATTAGGTTGGATTAATTTTATCTATCCAACATAATCATGCAAAGTAAACATTACCATAGTGTTTACAAATTATGATAAGTATTTTTTTTCATTTAGTTAACAACTTACAACACCGAAGGCCCCATATATATAAAACGTAAATTTATGTACCTACTGAAATATGGCGGGGTTGCTCTATTTGGCAGGTTTTGCTTTTATGAGGGTTATATCTTTTATCAACCTTAGCTATCATAATATGAATAATTTCATCAAGTTTTTGTTGTTTGTTTTTTATTGCATAATGGTCCTCATTCATCATCTTTATATTTTGCTGTCACAACCCCACATAATGGTCCTCATTCATCATCATGCATAATGTGGTCCAGTTTTTACATACATTATTGTCCAAATTCATTGAACATTTCTGCATGTTTTTCTTTCTTGGATTTTTTTTTCTCTAATCCTCAACGTTGAATGCCAAGTTGTGGCTAGCTCGACTACATTAATTACTGCAAGCAGTAGAAAATGTATAATTCAACGATTCTACTTTTTCCCATCGAAAGATTTATGGGAAGTAGAATTGGAGTTTCCAGTCCAAGGGAAAAAGGACTGATAATTGATCACTACCATCGTACATATGTGAATTTGTAATCCTTGGTCGACAAAACTCTCTCTCTCTCTCTCTCTCTCACACACACACACACACTTTTGCATTTTGCAATGATATATAATGCATTAATTTGAGGTATGTATGCAAAATGATGGCCCAAGCTAAGACTGTGGGATGCTAGAATGTCTAACGCCTTGTTGTTTTCCCCCACCATTATTTTGTCTCTCGTTGACTGCATTTATTATAAATCATAATATTTCGAAAACTTTTATGAATATCATCGTCGATAAGCTTAACGCATCAAAGGAAAATTCAGCACCAATCTCATGAATTTGCTTAAATTTTAGGGTTATGGGTGTGTCTGGACTGAATGTTTGCAGATTAGTTTGGAATATATAGTTAAATTCTTTGATGAATGAAACTTAGATTCGTCGTATTTACACACACCGCACAAATCTCTCTCTCTCTCTCTGTGACAACACACGTGCGCGCAGAATACCCTCTGACACTCACATAACACACTGCAAACACTATAATGTATTAAGTATATTTACTATATTTAACATTACATTAAAAAAAAAAGAATGTCTTCTATGGTATTTCTTGAATACAAAATTTGATTTATAAAAAAAGTAAAAGCCTCGATTTTTTCTTATCAAAATATGTCAATAATATTAACTTTCTTAGAAATCCTAATTAATGAGCGGAACTTTCAATTTTCCCGTCCAAACACATCCTAAGACATCCGAATTTCGATAAACCCTCGATGTTTAACTGTAAATAAACAAGACGGGAGAAAGGAATATCTCATTGAATATCAGAATACATCTGTAGTTGAAACTTTAATTAAAACCTATGGAGCTATTGATGATCAAAATCTTAAATGTTATTTATAAAACGGCATGGCCGATTTCGGACCAACTTTCTCTTTCATAATTTCACATATTAAAAATCTTGCATTCATGTTAAAATCTACCGATTTTTAATACAGGTATGGTTTCACTCTTTTAATTAGCTCCATTTTTAATGTTTAATTCTAATACAGCGCTTGCCAATTTACTACTATATTTTTGTGGGGCGATTATTATTATTATTATTATTATTATTATTATTATTATTATTATTATTATTATTATTAAGAAGAAGAAGAAGAAGAAGAAGAAGAAGAAGAAGAAGTATAGGTGTGCTTTAGGTAAATTCGACCCATATAAGTGAGGCAAACCGCACAAGACAGAAGCATATACAATAAACTTGACTTGGAAAATTTTGGTGAAATCGAACTTATATAATTTTCAGTAACGAACTTCTTGTTAAACCATCAATTTAGCAACCCATACTAACAAACGCATGAAAGAAAGACGTACATTTTTTTTCTTATTTATTAAAGTAGTACTATAGTAGTTGTGAGTTTATATCCTGAAATAAAGAATACAACTAATGGACCAACTCATAACTTATGAGTATTTAGTGAGGGCTAACGGACATAGAAACTTCTGAAATACAAGCAGAAGCGTTTAATAGTGGAGTACTAATTATCTCTTACTTTTTCCTTATCTGTACATTTTTCTCTTCTTTTACTCCAAAACCCATCAACTAAGCGTCTCAAAGAACTACAAATAAAACACAAACCTGCTTCTAAAATAGAATGGAAATTTGGGACGCTTAAGTATACACAAAATAGAAGAAATTAGAGTCGGTATTATTAATGTTGCCTATCTTGCACTATAGCATATAATTATAAGATGAAATATTCGATATTTTACTCCAAATGTATCATCTAGAACTAGAAAATGTGCAACTAAATAAACGAAAGCATGCACGTAATCAGCTTAGGGCACTATGGCATATATATGGATAATGGATTAGTGCAGAACAATATATACGACTAAAAGTAAATATATCAGATACATGGTTGAAGGTTAATATCTAATGCAGCAGGATTTAGAGTATGTGCGTTTGAAATTTTCCAAAACATAGGGAACTATCTGCAGTGTGTGTATATATATATATATATATATACCTATTTGTTAATTAATGTTCAACGGGAAAACTATGAGCGCATTATTTAGTAAAACAAAAATGTTCTAAATCTATATTGCAAAGTATTTGACAGTTTTAGTCGTTTATTTCCTAATTGCATCGGAAACCTTGTAATTTTTAGGCTTTCATTCACAACATTATTTTGAGGAAATCCACATACACACACTCACACACAAAACTTCAAATTCTTCCTAAGTTTCTCCTTTTAAATTACAATGTTGTGATTTTATTGACTAATTTTACACCACATGGCAGACCAAGATTATCAAATTAATGCATAAAAATAATGTATGATCAATCCCTTGTCTACCGCAACCAATCTATTTATATATAAGACCAGCCATATTTACTAGCTAACTGTTACGTTGTAGCTATTAGTGTTCCCGAATTCCGGTTGTTCACTAAAATAACTGAACTTTATTGCTAGTAATTTATGTATACAGTTAATGGAACTATATAAAATCCATATTCCCCCACGTGAACAAGAAATTGATTTATAGGAAAGCGCTAGGAACAAAGATGTTTCAAAATTCATCTTTGAAGAACAAGCTCCATCATCCCAGGTACTATGTTTTCTTATAGTCGTAGTTTTATTTTATTTACTGCAATTTCTTATAGTGATATTCCATCCCATTATCTCAAGGATCCATTTCATAATTCATCCATCATTTCTTTTGATTTTAGTAAATTACCACCGCAAACAATCTGTAGTTTATAACAGCTTGAAGATATGCCTTCAAATAATGTAAGCTACTCACTTATTTGGGCATGCAACATGATCTTTTAAGGGCTCTCTATAAGTTTGAATGCTTGATTTCATCACTCATATTGAAGTTCAATGCATAGATTTTGCTTAAGTAGTTAAAAGTTATAATTTAAATTAATATATATTCTTGATTCCTAAAATCTAAACAAGCATTCACATTTTCTATTCCTAAAATCTAAACAAACTTTTGAAAAACACTCACATGTAAGAGAAAATAGAAAATAGATCAAACACACACTTGAGACGGCAAATCGTAGCTTGTTGGTAAGACACATCTCCTCCAACCAATAGGTCGGAGTTTCAAGTCACCAAGAAGATTAGTGTCTGAGTGTGTTTTTCTTTCTTCATTTAGTAATTAAAAACACACATAATAGACACACGCACTTGACACACTTTGTGTTAAATCTGCTCATACTAGTGAAAATGAGCAGTTTGAATTTAGTTAAAATTAGCGGTTAGTGTTCAAGATTCAAGAAGTTGCAGACGACGACCGAATAATTTGGACTGAGATAAGATTAGTAAAATAAAACTCATATTTTATTTAGCCCTATCGGCGTATCAGATTATTACATGCAAAGCTAGGGATTTTCAAGACGGTCAAATCCAAACGATGAGCCATATATGTTTTACACATACCTCGTGATCCAGTAATCTACAAAAGCAGAAATCAAATAATAAAACCTCTATTCAATTATTGATGAAACAGTGGAAAATCTGGGGTGGTGGCTGAGTAATTAATCGAGTTGGGATTACCTGCATAATTTAGTCTGTGATCATTGCTCAACAGGTCCCAGTTTCCTAGAAATCCCATGAAACTACTGCTGGGATCTATGCAGCAAGAGACAGCAGAAACAGAGCTCGAACTCCCCAGAAGCTTCTCGATTGTTCCGGCATCGGACGGCGGGTGCACGAGAGGGGCGTAATCCGGTGCGGCGCCGTAGGCAGAAACCCTCTCTTGATCATCACAGTCAAATATATGGCTGCTGCTGGAAGACCCTAATTTCTCGAGGACTTTGCGATTAGGGCTCGATTCGACGCGCTTTCCCATCATCTTCTCCTCTGTTCTGCACCGCGCCCTCGCCCTCGCCTTCTCCCTCGACTCTCTCGTGTTTGATTTGCAGGCTATATTTTTAGACTTCTTCCCGGCCAAACCTTCCACGATCTCGTTGTTCGAACAATTCTCCTCGATTCCGGACACGACCTCACATTCCGACACGAAAGATTCGCTCTTACCATCACTCATAGTGATAGAGACATCGTTTCCTAGTACGCCGACGTCCTTGGCCAGCTCCTTGATCGCCTTCTTCGATTTGCTGAACAGCCACTCGATCGTCTTGCTCGCTTTGTCGTACCCCAACATGTCTTGGAGATCGAAGAATTTTCTCGCCACTTGAAGGGAAAGCCTCATTCTCCTGTCTCGAATCCCATGCGCAGTGCAAATCTTGCTGTGCCGGTCTTTCTTGCCGGTCCTCTTCCTCGGCGCGGCCGCTAATTTGTGTTTGGGTTTTGGTGAATCTTTTTTGGTTTTTTGAGGGTGATCTGATGGTGGTAGGGGGGAGTGTAAGTTGGGGAAGAATTGGTTCAAGGGCAGCTCGTGTTCATCGAAGAATGGGGAGGGGAAGTTAGAGAAGAATGGGGATTCATCGTGTTTGGAGATGATAGGGTTTTGAATTTGATCGCAATTGTAAAGCTGAAAAGGTGGCTTTTTGAAGGAGTTAATTTGAAGAGGATTATCGCCAAATGGGAACATTGTGTTGGGCGTTGAGAAATGCACTAGTTGTATTGTGTCATTTTTTATACTTTGTTTGGGGTGTGGACTGGAGATAGATATTGGTGGAGAAAGTGCTACTGCAACTTTATAGTGAAAGTTAGGGCAAGAGCGTGGCTAAAGTGATACAAGTACGATATAGAAGATGATGGCAACAACACAACACTAGATATGGTATGGATGGAGAAGGAGGGGAAATGCGGTGGGGTCGATCTGCTCAAATCTCCTCTTACTCTTTCGTGTTACGTCTAATCTATACTTTAGGGTTAGTGGCGAGTAATAGTCCCACGTAAGTAATTACATTAAAAATTAACCCAAACATATCGTCTAACAATTTTTTTGTATCTATCAAGAAAGGAAAACCTGATTCTTTCCAACTCGGAAATTGTAAATCTAATAAAACCCAAGAATATGCCAGAACTCATTAAAAAATATCATTAATCGATTGCTTCAGATAATAGTCTAGCGCTAATTAACAGATAATTAAGCTTCATCAGTGGAACGAAAATTGGACACAATATTGTTCATTAGAGGAAAGTGAAAAATAAAAATAAAAAATAATATTGTTTAGAATTGATTTTAGATATCCGTTTCATTTTGAGATGTATATATATATTCTTATGAGATTCTCAACAAGATTTCTCTCTCATGTAATATATATTGTTTTTAGGGTTGTTGATTTTCCTAAACATTTTGTAGGACAAATTTGATGATGAACAAATTTCCAGAAATTCTCATATTCTAATTTTGTTTCTTTAATGTTGTTCAGCTGATGAACCCTAAAACGTGGATTTTTTATTTTTATTATCATCGGGCATAGCAAATTCAATTATTGCACATTGTTGCGTGAGATCTGGGAAGAGAAACTAGGATTGGAAAGAATTTGATTTCACATATGGATATATAATATATATATATAGCGAATTCTAATCTGACTAATTATTTATAATCACTTGCTTCTGTGACATTTATCGTAAGAACATGAGAATTAAAAATGATGAATTCGTTATGAAAGTTACTGAATCTAAAAAACAAAAATTCTAAATATTGTGGATTCAATAACTTTCTACTAATTTATCAACTTTGACAATAAAATCATTTAATTCTCACGTTCACACTTTAGAATGATTCTTATTTAAACATCACTATATATATTATATATATATATATAACACAATAGTGCAACAGAAAATTTCATTTCAGCCTTGGTCGGCTGGGATTTTAACTAAAGAAAACGATGCCTATATATATATAGGTATATTATTGGTGCATGGGTAGATTGTCAAATATTATTAATTATACTAGTATTTATGGCCTTATCTTTTGCCTTTATTAACTTCTTATTTCTGTAAACAGTGTAAATCAACATATACCTAAAAATATAATTTTTTTTCTACATCCACGAAAAATATAATACTTTCTTTTTAGGACAATACACACTCAATCTTTATAATTCAATCTCACAATTATTCATTATTTACCAAAAACCAACTTGCACACTTAATTGAAGAGAGGGAGTGTTACAATTTACATTGTGGGATCATTTATCTTTTCAAAAAGTATCTATTAAATATTTTTTAAAGTCAGTATCATCTATAAAGTGAGACGATATTTGTGGATAGAAATAGTATGTTAGAAAGAGATAACCCAATTTTATGTTGTGAACTCACATGGGAGCAGGTGAGGATAGGGCGAGCCGTACCTACAGGCGATGGACGAAGACTGATCTTAAGTGCTTTAATTTACATTAAGATTTCTTTTAACATATTCCAGTAAGAATACACTTTCCTAAAACAAAAGGAAGCCTCGCCTGATTTTAGGGAAATATAGTAATTGGTCATTCTCTAAATTGACAAACGTGAAGCTCGTCCAATATTTGGTAGATTCTAACTGATGAATCGGACTCTCGGATCGAATAAAATCTTTAATTTCCTCAATATATCTTTTTTTCAATTTTGTCTAATTTGAAAGCCTAAATTGTTTAATAATCGAATCAAGTTTCAGTGAAGACAAATTAAAACTAAGCTCGAGCAGCTCAACATTTTTACTCGTGTTTATTTAGATCTGTTTAACAAATGGAGATCATCTAGCTAGCTATAATCAGGTTTCCACAAAGATGCAATTAACTAAATCAGATATGGTTAATGCCATGCACAAAAATTACAAACTTCAATGATTTTGTAAAGTTTACACTTTTTTGAAAAAATACCATCAACTATCAATTTTCTATGTTAGGACTCTCAGTCCTTATGAATTACGATGGAGATACCAAAAATCCAACATAAACACAAAACTAACGAACATTACCAAATAAGTCAGTGTTACAAAAATTCATTACATTATTGTAAAAATTACACAAAACTTGCAGAGTACTTGTAAAAGAATTATCCAATTTTAAGAGCAACTACCTTACTAAAAATTAATACTATTGATTATATTTTATTTTATCCATATTTTTTTTTGTTTAGACATGTAGGTAGGTGTGTCCTCATAGGCTAAAACACATGGGGACTATGGGTAGGGCAATTATTTGAAGCTGTATTTGAAACTGCTTTATTTCCATTAAAGGCCATGTTTCTTTGACTGTGTGTCTATTTCACTACTAAAGTTGATCTGAAAACCTATCTCTCCCTTTCCTTTCTTTTTTACTCCATTTCTATATTCCTCTTTTGATCAGTTAAATAGTGGCTGGATTTAATTTCACTGTACAGTTATAAATAATTAAATATTGAATATATATATATATATATATATATATATATATATATATATATCAAGAATTCACATATAACAATTCAATAATTTAAGGGACAACTCTTGTCGACCAATCGTATCAGCCTAACTTACTAATTAATATTCCTTATTCAACTAACTAACTCAATTATACGTAAAACTTAAACTAATCATGAAGTAAATTCAGATTATTTCTCTGCGACAAATATTTTTTTCTTAATTGTCATTCAATTGCTGTCACCGTGTAGCAAGCACGAAGAATCTTTACTGCATTGACTCGATGTCGACTTAATGCATGCTGAATTTCTCGTTCGAAAGAATTTTTCCAAAGTCACAATCTGAAAAGGGAAGGAATCTACCAAATTTTCCTCTCGCTTGGGTTACATATACGAACTATAATCCCAAAATATTAATTCAAATTGTTGAATAAGTATCGAATCAAGCTCAACTGATCAGAATTATCGGTCGAATTCTAGTTCAAATCGCGCGATAGTTGTAGAAACTTAATCACAAGTCCAATTTAATCATTTAACTGTGAGAACTCGATCCATCGAATTAGATCGATATTCAACATATTATTGAAGTTCAATTGCGTCCGACAATATTGATAATTAATTAAATTTATATATGATGAACGTGTAACTAGTATTTGTCTCGTGTTTCCTAAAGTTTGAGACAATGCATTCGAAGTTGAGCTCAAGTTGGAAAAGACTTGAGTTTGATTTGAGACAAGTTTGTCAAATTTTAGCTGCTCCGCTTCAACCCAAATTGCGACAACTAGAAACCCTATTAACTATAAATTTATTTACTTCCATTTAAATGATGTATAAGCCTTAGGTGATAATTAATTTATAAGTCGCCACCTAATTAATTTATAAGTCGCCTAAAATAATTAAAATGCATATGTCCCAGTTATAGGTGATGAAGTATAAGTCACCTAAAATATTATAATTGATCCCAACTAACGTATCCAAGATCTTGGTAGAATTATTTCCAAAAAAAAGATCCTGTAGGTGTGATTATTTAAGAAACGATCATTGACCAACCCCGAAAATATCAGTTGGGTCGTAGGTCGTCATTATAATCTGATCGTTATTGAGTCAATACAATAAAAAGTGTTAAAAATTATATGATTATTTATATATTTTACCTTTAGAGGCAAAATAAAATCCCAACGTGTTGCCTCCTCCCCCGGCGTTTCATTTATCATAGTAAAAACTAAAATTTCTAGATTAATTGATTTTACTAATTCTCATTGATATTGATTATTATATGTATAATATTGATATTATATTTATAAACATAAACTGTATGGTTTAGAAAGTTTAAATATGCTATATCATACAAGGTACCATTAATTTTATAAAATTTTAAAACCTGGTATATACAGTTATATGACTTTTAAACTTCATTTTTAGAGTTAGTTTACTTAAATTTGTATCAGTTATATCTAAAAAGCATAGTACAGAACGTTACGGGCCAAACAATATTGAAGAATTTATAACATCAAATTATCAACATACAAATTCCCTATTTTCATCAGGCATGTTGGTATTTAGATTAATAGTTTATATAACACTCAATCTCGTATGTTGCCTGCTTTATCATGCCTATTCAATAAGGGCTCGTTTGTTACACAATATGCAATAATTCGTGATGATATGTTTGATAAGGATGTTTTATTAGATATAAGTATCATATTTGGTAAGTGATATTAACAAAACTACAATATATAATCCATGTGTTGAATAAATTAATTATTTTATCATGTAACATTATTAAAGACGTGCTTTCATCAATTGGCAGCCATTATATAGTCAGTCCAATTCACCACCAAACTTGGATAAATTAATGAATTATTGTTAGATACTATGTATAAAAAGGGAAGAAAAGAAAAGAAATGGCGTAGTACGAAATAGACGTTATATAAGTGGCCATGAGAAAGAAGTCCACATAATTTGATGAATGATAGACACAACACAACATTTATGGTGTGTGTGTGTGTGTTAAGTGGTAGAGTGGTTAACGACACAACATCCTTTAAAATTTATGTATTAATCACAAAAACACAACATTTATGGGCATCAATATACACACACCTCACCTATCGCTGCAGAATTTGGACCACAAAACATAACAATGGCTTCGTCTCTATTTTTTGGATTATTCTAATTTCTGAGCGCGCGTCCAAAACACAGCTGTATGCCGTGAATTATTACAGGAATGGTTTTTCCGTGCGCGCGTGTTAAAAATGCCCAATATATATCATCGGTAAATTCTTCTTATGAATTTGATGATCGATGCATTCAATCTGCACGTACGGATTTGGCGTGCTTGCAGGAGTTTTTTTTTTATCAATAATTGCTTGTTTCTTGTATTAGAAAGTAAAAAGTTATATACGAAGATTAAGAGGGGAATCGCATGTTACCAGTCTTATTGCATTTTAGTAAGAACAAGGATGATTAGAAATTACCTAAACTTAACCTTAATGAAATGGTAATAAATTTTTACCTATATCAGCTATCCACCTTTAAAGTTTAAGAATAGATGCTTAATATCACTGCATGCTCGTTTAATATTTGTTTGAAACCGAAGCTTAAAGTTTTATGTATAGTTTTACTAAATGTCCGTCTAATTAATCTCTCATTAAATTAGTAAGTCTGCAATTTTCATTATTATGATTAAGAACGATAATGAATCGAGTATCCATCTATTATTCATCTTCTAAACCCAAATCCGTTTAAAATATACATATCCATGCCCGTCCCAAATCCATGTATCATGGGTAATAGCCTTTATTACCATACTCATCCCAACCCATATAAATACCTACTAGTAATTGATTATATACCTGACCCATCTAATCTTTAAAATATCTAAATAATCAAATATGAGTTGTTATAATAATTAATGGATGGTTCGTAGTAATAAAAACTCAAAAACTATAAAGTAAAATTAATAATAATTAGTAGAAATAATGAAAAAATAATTGAATTTTTAACTATATAGTTATAAATTATACAATTTAACTTTAATATGTTGTATGTCTAAAATAATAGTCTAAATTATTAAAACAAACATAAAGATTATCTCAAATATTATGTTGATCTTCTCATATAATTCTTCGTAATTACACTAGAAAACAATTATGATAAACATACAAGTGTCAATAAAAAATATTATAATATTATAATAAAACAACTTATATAGAGGGGTTAAGGTAGCGGCTAGCTAGATGATTTCTCAAATCCTTCCGTGTATTAATTTTATTACCAAGCCCATATCACACCCTTTTAATACGTACCCGACCTATTAAGATTCAGTAAAAACGAATACCTACAAAAATCCAATCCATTATAATCCCTAATCTTGACTTTCTTACACATTTTGATTTTATTTTTATTTTAGTTTTGATGAAAAAGTTTTATGAAGCTAAAAATATATTTTTGTTTGAAATATATACATATAAAGAAAATGTAACTGTTGCCTTTTTATTGCATATAAAGGCAATAAAGACACGACTTTGACTACTTAGAATTACTGATCTAAAATATATTTATGGCCAATCCTTTCATGATTTATTTTCTTCGGACCAATCCATCCACTTACTTAAAAATAGAAATATGAGAAAACACTTCTAGGAGGACGTCCGCATGTGCGGGCTTGATGTTTAGTGCAAATGAAATTTTTATTTGTTGTAACTGATACTTTTGTGTTACTTTATTTGAGAAATTTACTTCGCAAACATATTTATCGCCACTCTGCATGATTTATTCCCTTCACGCTAATCCATTCACTTACTTTAAAAAGAATATTGAGAAATCATTCCCTTATTTGTAAGATTCACATGGATTTCTTCTTTCAATAATTCATTATATATGATAATATGTTTCATATAATTATACTTTAAAACCATCAGCAAATAAAAAATTCATAATAGTATTTTATCTGAATACTTTGTAATTTTGTTTTTAGAAACAAGATCTACTTCTGCAGTTTTAGATGTGACATGATATTGTATTGCGCTTATATTTTGATACCATAGAAATTTGAAAAGTCGAAAGTTGGAGATAATAATAATAATAATAATAATAATAATAATAATAATAATAATAATAATAATAATAATAATAATAATAATAATAATAATAATAATATTATTATTATTATTATTATTATTATTATTATTATTATTATTATGTGTGTATCATTACGCTATATCTGAAATACATCAATAATCCAATTTGGCTTGTAACTCTAAGCATGGTGATCGAGTTTGGCCCACTTAAAAGTGTTTTGGGCTTACATCCTTCTAAGATTCGCCGAATTGACCCAATTAATAAAAATTGATAGATTACCGGGAAAAAGTAAAAAAAAGGAATGATCCTATAATTTATTTGCAGTAGTAATTCAATATAAACTCTCATGAATACTTGATAATATATTATTTTATTTATTAAATTATATCTTATTTAATGATCGATAAAATTATGCAATCACGTAGAACTGCAACCGCTTTTTGATTCTCAAATTTATTTACTTCTTAATAATAAAAAATTCAAATTTATTAATGTCCTTATAACTTAGAGTCTAAAAATTAAACAGTAACATGTTACAGTTAAATCAAATTTTATCAGTCGCTTGGACACTTTATTCAACCAGCATCACTACTTTCGGCAAGGCATGAATTGAAAAGGATACAAAACAGCATGTTTTGCCACGATTAAAAGCAAAGCCTTAGTTCTTTTTTAAAAAAAATGGAAAAAAGGAGCAAAGTCTGTACCTTTCTCATTTGCTTCAAAAGATGCAATCCAGTCGTCTGGAATTGATTGAACGGATAATCTCAAAATTAAATGTTTATAAGTTCGAATTTAATTAACATTTCTTAGATCATGTTATCCATAATGTTAACTTATGTGGAAAAAAAACTATCAGTCCTCAGATTGAGACAATTAGTTCTTAAGTCATCGATACGTTTTGTATATAGTGTTTGATTTTGTACTGATTACTTTTGTAATTATAACGAGTTAAAACAACATGACCTAGCTAATCATGATTGACGTGCTAAAGATTGAAATTGAATTGACAATTATGTATCCAGATTTGAAAAACTGCACGCTTAGTTTACTAAATAATTACTACTATTAAATAAATTTAGTTTAAAAGAGCTTTAATTGAGTAGAGCTTAAGAGCTCAAGTAGTTTATATTAGTTTTATTTTATATGACAAGCCGAATTTTGGATTAAACATAGATGCTAGTATTTGACAGAATAAGATCATAAGAAGGGGTGAAATTTGGGAATTGGTAAATCGATTTCATCCAATCCAAACCAAATCGAATTAGTAGAGTTCGACTAACCGAATAACCGATTCTACCAAATTCGGTTCGGTATTCGGTCATGAACTTTTGAAATTTCAGTTATCAGTATACCCGATAACCAAATGGGTATACCGAAAATAACGTATATATATACACTATTATTTTATTAATATTCATTGTAATCGAGTTGGTTATAGCGAACCCCTAAAGCTCTTATCTCCCAAGAGATTCAGTATTCGAAACTGGTCTAGATTGAAATTTTATTTAAAAAAATTACTAAAAAAATATAATAAATATATTTAAATTGTATATATTTCAAATTGGTAATGTAGTTTAATTGGTTAAGTCTCTGTATTTCTCTCATAGAAGTCATGTGTTCGAATCTTTCTTGACAGAATCGAACCAATTTCCACCCCTAATTGTAACTAACATCCCAAGTATTTGACTTTTTAAATATGTGGCCTACTATTGTCGTTAATTAATTTGACTTTTCATTTTTAGACTACTTTGATTTATTAAAAATAAACAAACAATCCTGATTCACGAGTCATAATGTGTATAGTCCCACCCAAAACAAAGAAGGGGAAAACAATTGGTGCAATTTGGGGAGAAAAATGATTTTGGATGAGTGTGACCATACTAATTTGCTGACGAATTGAGATTACAATACTTTCCGACAAATAGACAAGATTAGTTTATATAATTCATGACATTTAGACCACTTAGATTTTTCACGGTCCACTAACACGAACCGTCCCTTTCATAAATTACTCTTTATTTCAAAAATTAAAAGTAAAAGTATAACCAGCACTCTTTCTCTGAGCACAAGTATTTCGATAAAATTTTGAGATCATTTAAGACATTCGATGGATTAAAATAAATCAGTATTAGTGTTTATAATTTTATTTTATTTTCTTTTGAGAAAATGATATCGATTCAATTAGTTAAGGGGCTGGTCTCCTCACTCTAAAATAAACTTTGATAAATTCTAATTGGAAATGATAGATAAATTACCTTTAAAGATTATTAATAAACTCTAATTGGAGAGTAATAAAATTTTAATACCCATAAGAGCTCACACAACTTTTGTCTTAGCTAATACAAATATTTGAACTTTCTAGTAATGAAAGATATAGTGTTTAAGCGCTTATCTAAGTTAGTTTATAATCCTATAAGGAATATATGTACTATTAATGGGAAAAGATCTTGTTTGTAAACATTTACATATTTAATTAGGTTGATCATATTGACTATATATTCATTGTTGAATTTCTTACACTACTTAAGATATTATAATCAATTGACATCTTTAATTTAGAGGTTAATTAATACATCATTAGTAGAAGTCTTATCATCTGCATGCCAATATATATTCTTAAATAATGTGTATTACAAACAACTAAACTAACTATATGTGTACGTATAATTTAGTGATTGTCGAGAAGGAACTGATATTTTACAGGAAAAAAGAAAATAAAATGAAACAAAAAAGGGGAAACAATTTTTAAATGCGTACTTAAATTGCACTCGTGTGATTAAAAACCTAAAGCCGAAAGGCACTTATGTACGATTTTTTTTCCTTACAGAAAAAGCAGAAAGCCTCATATTTTATTAACAATTTCTAGCATATCAACGAAAGAGAAAGAAGATTGTCTTTTTCCTCCAAAAATAATAATAAAAATTCTGTATGACTTGTTAAAAACTCTAAAGGTACCATTGAAAAATTAATCATACATATTTGATGCTAAATCTCTCTGGTGATTTTTCTTTGAAGGAACCATTGAAAAATTAATCAGATTCCACTAGCTAGCTTACTGAGATTATATAATTTTATGTGTTTACCCACTTTGTGGGGAATATTCTTAAATATGGACCACTTCTTATTTACACTAATTATTAAGATCATGGATTATATAAGGTAGGGTTCTCGTAGTACCCGGTCCCCAGATAGTATGTAATACACAATCTAGATCACATATTTTGCACACGCATACACCACGTCGACATGTCGTCTCTTTTTTTCTTTTTTTTTTCGTAAGGGGCAATATAGGAAGATATCAAACTAACCTTCTTCTTCTCATCCTTGGCGGCAGCGGACGACGTCGGAGACCACGACGGCGGAAACGACAGCGTACGGTGCCGAAGACGGCGGCAACACCGATGAACAGCAGCAACAAGATACATAAACAACAGATTTTGAAAGAATGAAAAAGAAGAAGAAAAATTGAGAACAAAATTGATGGATTTTGAGAAAAAATAGAAGATGAATTTGATAGATGATTGAAGAATAAATAAAGATGGTGGCTATGACGGTGGTTCACGGTGAATTCACCGGGAATCATGGAAAGAGACGACGGAATTAACAGATAAGGATGGATGAGAGATTTGCTATCAAAAACCACAAAAATGCATTGAACAAAACATGAAACTGCATGTTGCCACGAAACACAAATCTGCATTTAACAAAGCACGTTCATGCATTGATCAAAAACATGTCCATGCATTTAACAAAATATGTTCATGCATTTAACAAAACGTAAAAATACATTTTTAGCCAACGGGCGAACGAGCGAACACCGAAGCGACACGCGAGCACGAGTGCACGTTGGGCGCGCCCGCGTGCTAGGCGCGAGCTTCCAACCGCATGCATTGTTGTGTTCAACTACATGTATTTTTTGTTCATTTGAATGCATTATTCAGTTCAACTAAATGCATATTTTTTTTTCGCAATCACATAACAAATCAAATTACTAATCTACCCTTACTTTTTTGAAAATCAACGAAATTAAGCTTAAAAAGTCCGAAAAAATCTCAACCATAGGATCTATGAGATGAGTGGATGAGATTGAGTATTACATATTACCTCGCTCAGTACTATTTGATCCTCCTTTATATATATATATATATATATATCCTTTGCATCTTAGCTCAATTAATGATGCATCATTAGCACATAACTTAGAAATGATTGCCTCAACAGACACCCTTCAAGCACTTAAGAAAAAACAGTAAGTATGATATATATAGTGTTAATATATGTAAGTAGCCAAAAAAAATAGGAATAAGAGTTTTATAGCCTAGTTCATAAAAACATGAGTTTTATAACCATTTTGGCTTAAAAAGACCAAAATATCCCTGGACAAATTTAAAAAAAAAAACGGATATACTCTATCTCTCTCTCTCGCACTCACTCTCTCTCTCTCTCGCACTCACTGCACTCACTCTCTCTCTCTCTCTCACGGACTCACTCACTCACTGAACTCACCTTCTCTCTCGCTCACTCTCTCGCTCTCTCACTCACTCTCTCACGACTCACTCTCTCTCGACTCACTCGACTCTCTCACCAGAAAACGAAACCCACAACCCACGGAAAACCCACGACTCACCCCCGAAAAACCCACGACCCATGACTCACGACACACTCTCACGACTCACGCAAAACAACAACATAAGTGATACGGATACGGATACAGATCCACGGTACTCCCCGGATGCGGCCGAGCAAGCGGCGGTCGAAGGAGAGAGCTCCTCCACGCGGAAGAAGCTTCTACGCCGAGCCGTCGCCGCCAGCGACGCAAACGCGCCGTCGACCTTCCGCTCGGTCGACGAACTTCCGCACCGATTTAGGAGCACCACAGCCTCCGGTGAGTAATCGTGCATTTAAAATTGGTTTGTAATATGTACACGATAATTTTCATGTGTGACACGATAATTTTCATGTATGACACGATAGTGATGAAATTTCGATAGTTTGTGTGTTTAGAAACTTATAAATTAAAATCAGATTGCTATGTTGTTGAAATTCTGTTAAAATTAGATTGGTTCGTAGAAGACACGGTTCTACCGTGTCTTGAAGATCCGTACACAGTAGCACCGTGTCCCGACCAACCGCAGCGGTTGTTACATACCCGCGCTAACCGTATACAGATCTTCATACGGTTAGCACCGCATCGAAGAACGATGCACGGTTGGTCAGAACACGGTGCTAACCGTGCACGGTTCTTCAGTACACGGTGCTAACAGTGTCTCGATTCAAGACACTGTTAGCACTGTATCAAGAACCGTCACTGTTCAATGCACTAGCACCGTGTCGATTTGAATCGTGTATTACTGTTAGAACTTCGCTTAGTGTATACCGATTAATCTTGTGCATTTACGACCTCGTTATAGGTGGTTACGACCGCATATGCAAGGCTACGCGGACGATCAACCAATACATCCGAATTGATGTATTAGCCGAGGTGAGGACATGTCAGAGCGGCAGCGGATGTATCGACGATATTTAGACAGAGTGCTTTGGGCATCTTCTTCATCTCGAGAGGGAAAGCGCTAATAATGCGCCGCACAATCGATGGCCCGACAGTTGTGGATCCTAGTTTTGGAGTTCGAGATTTGGTTTCACGTTTGTGGAACCGATATACCATTGGGATGATTGAGTTTGCCACGGTTTCGGATTACGCTTTGGGCCGTCTTCCTTTGATCCGAACTTGAGGCACGAGATTCCCCGACCGCATGTTCCATAGGTTGTTTCGGGGTCGGAGGACTACTATTTCATAGCTCCTGAGCCGATTCATCAAACAACGGCTGGGTGATGATGCCGCAGACTACTTGAAGGCGGCTTTCATATTAGTAGCTTACCTCATCGTCCTTTGCCGCGATAGGGAAGCCATCGAGCCATGGGTTTGGGCGTTGGCTGAGGATTTTGATATGTGGCAGAGTTTTCCTTGGGGCTCCTATTCATTCCAGGTCCTCTGTCACGGGATTGATGTGCTCAAGAGGCACCCGAGCGAGGTGGCAGCTTCGAGGAAGACGTACCATTTCTATGGTCCTGTTTGGGCCTTACAGATTTGGTCGTATGAGGCCATCCCCAACTTAGGACGTATGTGTGGATGCCGAGACGGTGAGATACTGGATTCGAGATGCTTGATGTGGACTACATGGAAGTCCCCACCCAAGATAATTGGATTTTTGATCTCATGTTTAGTATTTGCTATATATTTATTAAATACATTATAATCAATAATATGTATGTGTTTTTGTAGCGTTTATGTCATCGTGTCTGGAGCCGCCGAGACCGAGTTGTCGTGACATACTACTTGAGCCTATACGAGGCGATCCGATGGCTATTCGGTTTGTACTGCGGGCGGCATGCCGAGGCGCGATGATGACGAGCCCGCACAGCCACAACAGTGCTGCGTGAGAGAGTGCCCGCAGGTGGCAGAGCATGTCCCGATCATGCAACAGTGGCGGCGGTGGGAAGTCGAAGTGCGGAGATACATCTCGGGTTTTGAGCCGAGTCGACCGGCGCATCTCGATCGCGATCGAGCGTCGTGAACATGAGGCGCGAGCCGCACCACGTGTGCTGCGAACACGCCAGAGTGTTCGACTAGACGAGGCCTCCATTGCTGCATGGGCGAGAGCGTCCGTCGTGCCATTGTGGACGACGATTCGGAGAGGGCCTCGTAGCTCGAGTGGCTCGGCGTGTGTTCGGCGGTTGACGGATTTCTTGAGCGCAGATCTTGAGACGTAGATCTCGCACTCTATATCTGCGTGGGAGCTACGCCGGCTATTGAGCATATCGATCATGGCGCTCGCCTCCCAAAGATGAGGAGGGCGCACTAGCCACCGACGATCTGCTACACGGTAGGTCGATCTAGAGGAGGTGCCCCACATTAGCCACCGACGATCTGCTTCACGGCAGGTCGATCCAGAGGAGGTGCCTCACATTAGCCACCGACGACCGACGATCTGCTTCACGGCAGGTCGATCCAGAGGAGGTGCCTCACATTAGCCACCGACGATCTGCTTCACGGCAGGTCGATCCAGAGGAGGGGCCCAGCACTAGCCACCGACGATCGGGTCATCGAGAGTCTAGTCACGCCAGCCAGCGGAGATCGGCAGCTCGAGAGCCAGTCGTGCCTGAGGGTGATGGATCGTCTGATGGTGGGGATGCTGCATCGGAGACCCCACATGCAGCTCCCGTAGAGTATGGTACCCCTGAGGCGCGACCAAGGGCCTTCGAGGTCTTTAGCGGGGGGCCGTATATTTTGTCGTGGCTCATTTGAATCAACATGTCATGACTCAAGCACTGTTCGATCATATCACCGACCCAGATTCTGAGTTCACGGGCGAGGTACTTTATTACAACATTTATTCAAATTTTGTTTATATATTTATAATTCAATTAATGGTGTTCTTTTTTTATGTGTGTTAGATTATGGAGTTGTTCACTTTGTACATACATTGGAAAATAATCAACCCACATCATCCTGGCAATGTATTATTGCCCACGATCAATGAAGCTCGATGCGTTGTAGCACCGATTGGATTTTATGTAAGTTTGAAATGTCCTTAAATTATTCCAACATAGATAGCTTTAGCTTTATATGGGTATAAATTATTCCTGACTAAATTTATTCATTTATGCAGCAAGCGCTTTTGCGTGAGTTCACCCGCTTCATCCGGATGATCCTATGGGCTATAATATGGTATCAAAGACCACATATCCACGATGGCAAGTACCGATGACTTGTTAGCGATGGTACGAGGAGCGATGCGAGCATAGCGAGACCGTGGTTGTCTTGTTGACACGGTAAATTTATTACCTCATTTCTTTTTTTTTCTATCAAATTGAATGTAAACTTTAAAATTATCAATGTTGCGATACTAGCCATCCGTAACGCAGGAAATCACCGGGTCACAGTTCGCATATCTCTGTTATGTGGACTCTTGAGGTGTACGACTCATTGTCGACAACCCCGACTCTCGCGCGTTGACGTTACGGATGTTGCCCATTATTCGCTTTTCCTCGATCGATGAGGGTAGCTAGATTTTGGAACAACAATCCATTGAGGACGCCACACAATGAGCATCGACATTGGCGGAGGTGCCCCATGATCGCCAGATGCAGTGAAAAGACTCGGTGAGTGTTGGATTGTATCTTCGAAAGCGGTTTGGTTGAGCTTGTATACAATGTTTCCTGTTACCACTATTACAATCTCCTATCTGAATTGAATACTTGATTGCATATATCGTGTCCCTTATCTCATGTATAAGTTAGATCATACGGTGTGTAGAAGATCACGAAGTCCGTATGATTGGTCAAGCTTAATGAGATATAAAAGTTTCACACCGAGACAACTTAAGGACGAGTTGTCGGTTTAGGCCGCAGATAGATATAAGTGACTTGACTTAGTTGCTTGTCTATGCTGGTACGTCTCTGACGTATTGAAGGATCACAGTGAGATGTGTTCTTCTTCCTGACCGTCGTGAAGAACCAAGATCTCGGTGACTTACGATGATCTAAACCTCGATAAGGTATTAGGTGAGTATGAGTTCGACCATCACTTTGACTTGTTATGAGTGAGGGTTAATGTTCTAACCCAAGATTCTCCGTATCTTGGGTGGTGGTGTCTTGTATGTCACGCTAGTTATCTCAGACGAGTCACCGTATCCGTTAAGGATGATGACGTCCCCTTAAGGAGCTCAAAAGGTTTATTGTACTAAACCCTGCAGGTTGAGTTAGCTCAAGTACAATAATAAGGTTGAGTGGTACTACTTAAGGAAATGAAGTTATTAATCGTTTTAAGCGATCGATTGCTATAAATGATTAATGGACGTTCGATATCTTAAATACGGGATTCGTAATGTCTAAGTGCAAGCCCGACTCAACTTGGTAATAAAGGGTAAGTCAAGATTTATTCTCTAGTGGCATGAATAAATGTTTATAAATTAATTTATGTTCGGGTGAACATAAGATAATTAATTTATTTGAGGCCCATCTTTATTCCTTGCATTTGATCCTAAGTTGGCCCATCCAGGCCACATACTACAATGAAAATCGGCGCCTCTTCCAAGCTCTCTATGGTAATGATTTTATTCTCTTTATCCTATAAGGATATAATTATGTTTATGGGATATGCATGGATCCTTTCCTTATGGGATTATGGTAATGCATTATAAATATAAGGTAAGAGATAAAGTCTAGGTTAATCTTCATATTGACAAGAGCATTATTTTCGAAAATACTAGGGTTCTCCTTAGAGAAATTTTTCGAGAATTATAGTGAGCTTGAGGGTGATTTTCTGTAGTATTCTCCATAGATCGTCCTCACTCGACGTTGGAGATTGGGCAACCGGGATACAGTCCAGAAGGTCAAAGCACGAGTCCAATCCGTTCGATCCATTCATCTCGTTCCATCGGCCTCTTCAGATCCAAAGGTAAATACGAGAAAACCCCTACGTGTTGCAATTAATTATATAGACGCATGCTAGGATTATAATCAATGTATGGTGAATTAAATATCCAAGATAGATCCTCGGGGCGAGGGCTAGACATATGTCATCCCTACAGTGAGTTGCGGTGTCTTTGCATGCCTCTATATGTATCGCCTCATCACAGGTATACCTCGGAGGTTACATCACAGTCGGCGTTACATACAGATTCAACGTCTGATGATAGCTCGTAGGATATGGACATTGTCTCGCTTTTGATTAGTTTCCTTAACTTTTTGTATTTATAACGGATATTGTAGAATTTTTATACGTGTTAGTGATATTTTGTTTGTATTGGAGGTCGTGACCTCTATGTATATGTTGTGGAGGTGTGACCTCTTTGGCTATTGCTTGTTGTTGGCTATTGCTTGTTGTTGGCTATTCTTTGAGTACAGTTGGCTTATCCATATTTTAGAGGTTATCTTGCCCGCTTTTTACATGTATATATAGTTTGTAAGTTTAATAGTTTTGTCGAATTTGCAATTAACCGAATAGGGATTGAATTGGATTGATTAACCGAATTTGCAATTAACCGAATTTGTTGGATTAGGGGATTGCACGGCGTGTCTGGGCGCACGGGCATTGTTGGCTATTTGTCGAGTGCACGTCGTCCACGATCGTGCACGACTTGCACGATCGCACGGGCGTGTACCGCAGCGTGCGACGCGATCGGTGTCGCGTGCGCGATCGCGCACGGCACACGATCGCAGCACAATACACGATCGCACGACTTGCACGATCGTGCACGTCGTGCATGACCGTGTACCGTGCACGATCGTGCACTCCCGTGTACCCCCGTGCACGCCCGTGTACCCTCGTGAATCCAATTGAACCAACATAATCCAACAAAAACCGACATAATCTAACAAAACCAACAACAATCCAATCGAATCCCCTAATTCAACAAAACCAACATAATCCAACAAAACCAACAATATTCAACAAAATCCAACATAATCCAACAAAACCAACAATATTCAACCAAATCCAACATAATTTAACAAAATCCAAAACAACGAATATCACGCATATAACAAATATCCTTACTCACGAGGCCGTTGAGGATACAAATTCCTTATGCTCTTCACTCGACAAATACTACATTTTTCCTATGTCGTGTCCTTTCCACATGTTTCATCACTAATGGCAATAAATCTTGTGCATGAGCGTTTGTTGTGGCCTTGACCACAGCGTGTGCATATTTGACGACACGATCTTGACAAACCCTCAACAACCGATTGCATCCTACTCAATCTAGGGCGCCCACTGACGTGTGATGATTGGAGGTCGAATAATGTAAGTCGACACAGTCCGGTACAATCCATGCACCGGATGTGATACGATGCAATTCGATAAGAATAAGTCGCCGCAAAAGCAGATCGTCGATATCTTGAGCCACAAAGTCGGTGACTTGTAAACCAAAGACGCCTAAAAAAAGAAATTAATCACAAAATAAATTAACCACAACATATGAGTTGGACTTGACGTTTAGATAAATACCGTACCTAATAGCGACAAGCGTGACAACAAGGGATCTCGTCCAAATCGAACTCACGACATTCACATGTCCCATTCTCGCAAATCAACCACGTATGATGTGTTTTCCTCTTCGACTTTAAACATGTGTGTCGTCGTTGAGCGAACAACCAAGCGACGCCTTTCGGCGCAGGCATGTAGCTCGACGCGCTACTTCACCAACTCATCGACCTTGCTGCTGCACTAGCTCGTCAGACGTCAAACCATTTCTCCGTAATAGATCGAAAAGTCTCAAGCAACGAGCAAACAGTAAACGTCGAGCCCACAACAACCGACTATTGAAACTCTCGCGCGCGTTCAAGTCATGAAACTATATCGTCAGACAGGACACTTCAACCTAGACCACCTATGCTCGCCAATGGAAAGTAGATGATGGTGGGTCAGAGGTTTTAGAACATCCACAGAGAAAAAATCTCGAAATCCTCGATCGATAGCATATGCACCGACTTGATAATCAGACAAACATGTGATCCAAATCGCGCCATAATCTTACGCAAATGGTAAAAGCACAACACATGCGCGACGTTCGGATACACGGACTCCACGACTTTTTCGATGCCCTTATGTTGATCGACACAACTAAGAGATCATCGGGATGACCAATGCACGAACGCCGAGATAAAACCAAGTCCATGACTCTTCATCCTCAATCGGACCTAACCCAATAGCAATCGGAAGATTCCTTCATTTCCATCCTTCGTAATGACAAAACAAATTCCTTTGTTCTTTCCCTTAAGATGAGTCCGTCTACAACGACGACCGACCGTAGGTAATGCTTGAAAGCATACAAACACCGCCCAAGAGCAAGAAACAAATATCGAAATTCGCCATCATGAGCCGTCTCAATATCATATAGTGCCGGGGTTTGATTCTCTCAACGGATGCAAATATGATGGAAGCAATTGATAGACCGCTTCAAATCGCTATATGTCATCTCTATAGCGACGTTTCTTGCTCGGAGAGCAAAGTCGTAATCCATCTCAATGCCAAATTGTCGATGCATCTCTCAATCATCTCTTTCGCCGATACACACCTTCATCGACCAATTTCCGTGCAAAATACTTGCCAACAATCTTAGCGGCACCGTCGTGAGCGGTCGATTCAAATCAGTGACAAGTATGATCGTTGTTCAACTTAATTACTCTCCATATCGTTGCCCTCGGACGGCTCGTAGCTTAAAAGACAACCGTTGCCATGCTTGCAAACATACCCCAAACGTGTTTTACTTGACCGATCGACCACATACTCTACATGATTCTCCAAGTGGTACAATCCACGGCTATCGCCAAGTCATCTTCGTCTTAAATATCGAATCAACGCATAATTGGTCGGTATGGGGTCCACAGGTTCGACCCAATCTAATGGCAATGCACCGTCACAATCAAGTAATGGAATAACCCAATTGCGTAACTCATGCGCTGTATCATCATCTCGGTTCGTGAAGTTGTAGCATGAGCCTCACCATCATGTCATTGTTCGGAGTGAAGTTGCGTGTCCGATAACCTTATCAAGATGTCCGGTTGTCGAATCCAAGCACCAAATTCAAGAGTGATGAATCAAATATATCTCTACGTCGGTTCGTGTCTTCCTCTTCATCTCGAATACACCACTCGTCTTCCTCCTCATTCAAGACAACGGCTCATCTTCGTGTATAATGAACCAAGACATCTTGCATTAGACTCGCAAGATCAGATCGTTAGAACCATATAATACCGGTGTCTCTGTGTGTACCGTGGTTGCGCATCGCTTGCCTTTTCAATCACATACACAATCGATCATCCTTTTGTTCCACAATCAATCGGAACAAATCGTTGTCGATTTCAACGATACTTTTATTCTTCTTCCATCACTAGCGCTCGTCGATAGAAAAGCATATAATCCGATCCACCATTGTTGCCTACTTGCTCATGAATCTCTTAGCAAATTAGCACGTGAAATCATTCTCTGACCATGTATACGAGAACCTCGTCGCCGCCTATATACTCGCTCTGTCCAACTACCACCATGACGTATAATAAGGCGTTGCAAGACATCTGTTGCAAAATAAGATATAAAGATAACGATCGTATACATAGGATGCACGGGATACATAGGATGCACGGTCGTACACGGATGCACGGCCATGCATGACCGTGCACAGGATGCACGACCATGCACGGTCGTGCACCGCGCACGGTGCGATGACGGCCGCAGTCACGCCCCGCACTGCACACGGACCATACACGGCTTATAAGCGTGCACGCGATCGTCTTTTGTGCACGACCGCGTGCGGTTCACGACCGCAATGCTTGATGAATTTTGTGCACGGTTTGAATTTTGTGCACCGTGTACGATCTGCACGCTTATAGAGCCAGTGTCGCATACCTGCGGTTCGATGTTAGCATCTCATATTTTTAAATTTAACTTATTAAATGATCCTAAATATTAAATTAATCACTTTATTAACATAAAATCAACACAAATGACATATGTGATGCATAATACTTCTACCGTGTACAACCGTGTATTCAAGAACGTATTTTGTTTTCTTCAAACATGAAATTTATCATTCCAAGAACATAAAAGTATTAAAAAAACATATTTACGTTGTAAATCATCAACTGTACAACCGTGTACTCAAGAACACGTAAAAAAATTCAATACTGGTTTAATTTACCTTAATCCATTAGCAATGCTCGATTTCCACCGTTTGATTGAAAAACGCAGTAACAATTTCTTCTATTAATTATTTTCGCCTCTCTTCTCTCTTGAAATTGTAATGTTACAAATGAATTCGTTTGTGATTTGAATTCAATGTCTACTGCGTTTTTTCAAATTAATGTTTACCAACCTTTTTTATAATTAATGTTTACCAACTTTAATTTAATTCCATTCAATTTTGTGGCGAAAGCATTCAATTTGGCAAATTCCTTTATTCTTTTCGTGAGAGAGAGAGAGAGAGGATCCAATATAATTTAGGCAGAGAGAGAGAGAGAGAGAGAGAGAGAGAGAGATATTAACAATTATTTTCGTCAGAGAGAGAGAGATAGGAGAGTTATTATTTTAAATGGTGGGCCCAGGGACAATTTTGTCTTTTTAAGTAAAATGGTATAAAACTACATGTTTTATGGCGTGGATATAAAACTTCTCCCTCTATTTCTTTCCTCTTCTGACATCGTGTCATATTTTACACTCTCATATCTCATTTCATTGATGAACTTTATACACATCGCATGGATGAAATTTAACTTCCGACATCCCACATCAATGTGGCGTGCACTGATATAATAGAAAAAGATTGTGACATATATATATATACATTAAGAAAATAATTAATCAATAGGAGGAGCATAGAATAATTAATATAGAGGCCGTACCGCGAACTCCAACATTTTGATTTTTGAACAACCAAACACAGTAAACATGATTAACAAATGTGGTTTGATTAATTACTAGAAAGGCGAAAAAGGCCCATTTAATTATGATTAAAGACATGAGGTCAGGACTTAATTATTTATAATTAGCAATACTATATGTGCTTAGTTAAGAGGGGACATACGTCACGTAAGCGTGAGACTGATGTCATCATAAACCCCACAAACAAGCATACTTTCTCGTGGCTATTGTAATAGTGGGGGGGTTGGAGCTATCATCAAATCTTTGAAAATAATAAATATCATTAAAATGACAACTTATATATATATGATGATAAGAAACAATATTATTATCGTTTATAACAAATTATTTATTTATAATGTGGAAAAAACCCTCCCCCTAAAATTGATAATAAAGTAGGGGGCTCAAAAAGGTTATGGAAAATGGGACCAAAGCAGCCATGCGTGTGACCATTTTCCAGAACTAGGGTTTGTCTTCTATTACCATTGTCCAAAGCGAAAAACTAGTCTACTTTGTAGGACTTCTGACATTCGAAATGATTAATCTAGATTAAGTGAAATACAAAATTGTTATAAAAATCACCAAATTATTTGGAATCTATAACTTAATTTGGTATTTAAAATATATACAGCGATAATTAATTTTAGGTATGCTCTGGATGCAAAGCCGAAAATCTCTCTCCCGTTCTCTCTCCCAAATATGGATGTGAGAGAGAGATAGGAACAGTCAATTGAATAATGGTGCTAAAAAAGAGAGAGAGACCCAAAATTTTAGTAGGTTAATGATAATTTGTTCGACTTTTGTCAGCTACAAAGCCTTCTTATTAGCTGTGTAATTACTCAGACTTTGTTGGTCAAGACTCCTAACAATGGTGAAACACTTCTTCTTGTTTCAGTAGTAGCATCTTTGTTTTCAATGATCTTGTCTGCTCTTCCCTTTTCTTTTCCTATCCCTCTATTTTTTTGTGATCTTCTTGGAAATAAGTAAATTAAATTTGGCGATCAACGTATATTATATAACACTCGAGAAACAATATTTTCTTTATTATACAAGACTCGAAAATTAAATTTAAGAAAACCTAAATCTTTTAATTAGGTTTGTCTGCCAATTAATTCCTATCTATTTAATATATTCTGCTACTATATCTTTGACATGTATTTAAGAATGCACCTTTACTCATTAAAATTAAAAATAAATTCCAATCACTTGGTTATTTTATAGTGCAATATCTCTCTTATCTTTTACGTACATAAAAATAAATAATACCCAATTTGTCCATCATATTTGTTTATTTAATTTTATCTCGATACATCCACAAAATTCGTCTATTTTTCTTTTATAGACATGACCCCATTCAAAAATCAACACTTTTACGTACACTCAATCTACTTATTTACAAAAAAATCACATATGACCCACCTTTTCATTCATATAACATATTTATTATGTGTGTATCATTCTCCACCCACTTTACATTTATTGCATTTATTAAAACTCGTGTCGACAAAAACTAAGACTATATATCAAGAACGGAAAGAGTATTTAATATTAGAAAAGGGGACACTACAGTGAGTACTCCCTTCATTAAAGTTGAGAAGCAACCTACTATTCAAAATCGAAATCATAACACCCCATATCCAGACTAGAGAATTCTGCATTTAACTATACTGTTTCCTACCAAAAACCATTTTACTGTATTCATTATTATTTCAAACTTCCCAATAAAGCATACTCAAAAATCCACCAATCCTCCATCATCACATTTCTTCATCTGCACCGCTGTTATGTATCGACAAATATGATGAGAGATGTATATGTATACATTTATTTATATTTTCGGAGATCGTTTTGATTTCTTTTCTTTTTCCACTACTAAATGCAGTTTCTTCTGCAAGAAAATTTTAATCCCAAAAGGAACAGTAGGCAGCAAATAGTAAATGTCATGAATACATGCAACTGAAACCGAGGGCGGCTAAACATATAGAGACAGAAAGTGTATGCAAGAATAAAGAGAACCTGGAGACGAGGAGGGGAGTGTGTTCCAAGACACAATGATTGCATGGGGCCTGGGGAAGCAGAGAGGTTTGGCGTGGAAATAGTATAGAGAAAGGGCATTATATGGGATATATAATTCCTTTTTATATTTTTTCTTACTAATTATCGTCGATTACACGCACATACTAATTAGGCTTTATTTACTTGTCTTTGGTCGGTCAACAATCTGTGTGTGTGTTGTGTGTTCACTGTGTTTCTATCTCTCATGAAAATTCTACTATGTTTGTGCACTGAGGCCTGAGGGGGTGTAATTATAATCTTTGAAGCAATCAGTAAGCAACATGCCACATTAAAATATGGTGTGTGTAAGTGTGTCCCTATACACCCAAATAAAGTTCTCTAGCTACAGAAATGGAAGAGAGAGAAAAGGGAGTGCCGTAAGAAGAAAGGAAACAAGATTATCACCACTTTCACCCCTTCCCTCTATATAACTTAGGAGAGTGGAGGAGGTGGTGGTGGGGGTAGAGAGAGAGACACACCAAAAACATACCAACAAAGCACTACAAGTTATTTGATTGTAGGATTAAAAGGTGTTTCTTCATTCACAAACCCATATATATAAAGGCTGTGCCCATTGAAGAGAAGATTTTCAAACAAAAGTCCAAAATTCCATCAAAGAGAAAGACAATAGCTAGGTCTGTATTTTTTCACCCCTCCTTTTTTCCAATCTGTTTCTTTTTCCAGATCAAGAAGTAAAATCCAAGTTCTTGATCATATATTCTCTCTTTTCATCTTTATGTGAGAGAAAGTTGGCATGATTATCAAACAACCCTAAAGCCATCTTGATTTCTTGCCTCTTTCTCCACCACAACACATAAATTTTCAAGTGGGGTTTTCTCCGATCCACACGCGCGAGCGCACACACATATATATACATATATTATGTGTGACACCACCAACAAAGAGAATCAAGAAAACATTTCTCATGGCATCCACATCTTAACTGATAACATTGAGGGTTTCCAAATTCAAGACCAAAACCAAAATCTCAACACTGTCCCTCAAAATATGCAGCAGCAGCAACACAACAATACCACAGATGCATACATAAACGGTCTAAATGGAGCTGCCGCCGCCTATGCCGACGTCTCACAGATCCTACCGTGGACCCTCAACCCGGTCCACGACCCGTTCTTCCTCCCGCCGCCGCCGCAGCCCGGCTGCGGCGGCCTCTTCGGCATGAGGCAGTCGGGGCTCCAGTACGGCTACGACGGCGACCATCACCTCAGGTTCCTCACCGATTCGTTAGGCCAGGTGGTGCACCCCGGCGGCGGCTCCGCCCCCTTCGGCCTCCACGCCGAGCTGCAGAAGATGACGGCTCAGGAAATCATGGACGCGAAGGCCCTCGCGGCGTCGAAGAGCCACAGCGAAGCTGAGAGAAGAAGAAGAGAGAGAATCAACAACCATCTTGCTAAGCTCCGAAGCTTGCTCCCTAGCACCACCAAAGTAAGCCTTACTATTTCATTATTAATTTTTTTTCAATAAACTATATTACCATGTTAGTTAAATACTTCAAAAATTATCAAGATTTTTAGCATGAGTTGTTTTTAGGTGGGAAATAATGCGACAAAAGGCAGCTCATCTTTTATGTATCATGCTATAAGCCTCTAAATTAAATTTTGTTGATTTTTTTATTTTCTTTCTGAAATTGAATTTCTGAACAAGCGTAAATATCGCTAAATTTGACATGATAAAGAGAAACCACTACGCAGAAAAAGCTTCCATGGAAAATTCCTGCCGGATTCGCAGTCAAAAAATTGAAGTAGGAGGGTATCTCAAAAAGAAAATACTCTAAAAAAGCCAGACAGAGAAGCATTCTTGTCAGTCTATTTGGCTCATTTTCACACATTATTATGCACTCTTTTTAATCTCCACCATTATATTAGCATTAAAAACGCCCTATAAACCTACATTTTCCATGTTTACTCCACATTATTTTATTACAAACCGTGCTTCATTTCATTTTTCGATATTAACATCTTATACCAAACATAGAATAAATATCACCCCTTTATACATTGTGCAGAAGGCGCAGACCACCCTTTTAAGAATCAATGAGCAATGCATGGTTTCTCTTCATTCTTTTATTCTTTTAATTCGAAAATTGCAAAAATACCATTTTATTTATTTATTTTAATTTTTTAGACAGACAAAGCTTCGCTGTTGGCTGAAGTAATTCAGCACGTGAAGGAACTCAAGCGGCAGACCTCCCTTATAGCGGAGACGAGCCCCGTCCCGACCGAAATCGACGAGCTAACCGTTGATAACGAGCCGGACGAAGATGGTAGACCGGTCATAAAGGCCTCGATCTGCTGTGAGGACCGGTCGGATCTCTTGCCGGATCTGATCAAGACGTTGAAAGCCCTCCGGCTACGAACGCTCAAAGCTGAGATCACAACGCTTGGTGGAAGAGTGAAGAATGTGTTGTTCATAACTGGAGATGATGAATCAACCAGTTGTGATGAGCAACAGCAGCAGCAGTCTATAAGTTCGATTCAAGAAGCGCTTAAAGCGGTTATGGAGAAAAGTAGCGAGGAATCCGGTTCAGGGAGTGTGAAGAGGCAAAAAACAAATATTAATATCCTTGAACACAGGTCTCTTTGAATTCAATATTTTCTTCTTTTGGATTTTTTTTATGGTTTTGTGTGGTTTTCGGTTTGTGTTTTTAACTAAAATGGGATGCGTCGGAGAAAAAATTGCGTTTCGTCGTCTATTCTGATATGGACAATACAACGTTTGCTACAACGTCTGTTGATAGTATGAGAATAGATGATGGGGACGAAATAGAGGAGCTCGAGGGAGTACAAAATTAGGGACACGGATGGAAACCTAACGTAGAAACGTAGAATTTGGGAGCTATGATTCAGGCTGGAAAAGAGAAAATTGCCATATGCAGATTTGTTTTCTAGTGAGTTTTCTCCTGTCTACTAGCAATTCCCATCACCCTACATTGGTCATTAGGTTTTGAGAAAGCGACGTGTTTCTTCTCATGCACCGCCACCGTCACGCCGGCCTTTCTCCTCAGGACGCCGTGATGGGCAGTCATGGATAGTGGGAATGTATATAGATCAAGATCATTGGTATATTTCCTTTTTCTATGTTGAAGATTTTAATTAAGTGGTTAGGTATATATGTATGTTGACTTGACCCTCGGTGAGGATTGTTGTAATCTAAGTGCAAGAGTTTTGGTTGCACTAGCTAATGAAAAAACCGTGATTTTATCCTTTTAATTTATGGTTTATCTATTTCTGTCGTTTTAAGTTAATAGTTATACGGTCTCTATAACATAGTATTATTTATGTACAGCTATACGTATATATAGGTGTTGGGAAAATTGTCCCACGGCGTAGCTCAGTTGGTTAAGAGCTAACAGATTTGGAATAAGGACCAAGGATCGAATCCTAACAGCCGCAGTGTGGGAGTTTCACCCTTTTTAGGGTGGCTCCTTGTGGGCACTAGGTAAAGTCCTCCTAACTTATTAACCGTTGAGTCACCATGATTTATCCTCTCACATTCTCATATGGTTGGAGTGTGGGGGCTCCCGGGGGGAAAGCTTTCCTTTGGAACAAGGTGTTGGGAAAATTGTCATTATTTAGTATTTTATTAAATCCTAAAACACAGAGTCAACCCTATTATAGGGATAGAGGGAGGTTGAGAATTGTTTTTATTATGAGAACGTGAGAACAAAAAGATAATGAATTCACGCGGATGCATTATTTTCATAATGAATTCCTTTTGTTTATAATAAATTTTCGTGGTTCTTAGTTTTTACATTAAAAATAATTATTATTTGAAAACCTTACTCTATAGCGCAAGCTGGTATTTTAATTGATTAATATTAGACAGAGTATAATAAGTCTAATGAATTAACAAGTCTACATTAACCTTGCACAAAAGGTTAATGTTTCATTTTAAGCTAAATTCGGCTAATTATGTAATTTGATATACTATATCATCGTTAAGTTTGACGTATGTTGTCAAACGTGTTGTGTGATAAGTAAATAGGTAATTGTGCTTGAAAGGATTTATTTAACATTATCTAGCAAATGACATTAAACAAACGGATACATTCTTCTTTTAGAAAGTATATATGGTTATTGATGTTGAATCTTGCAACAAAAACATATTAACTTGGTGCAATGCAAGAGGATAATTTTACGACGACAACAAAAATTAACAATAGGGGTGGTCTCATGTGCGTGCTGCACGTACAGTGAAACCCCTAATTTTTAATTAATTAATTAATTAATTAATTAGTTGATTAATTATTATAAATTAATTTTAATTAAAATTAATTAATTTTATAAATTTAATTGTAAATTAATAAATCATAATTATGAATTAATAAATAATAATTTTGAATTAATAATCTCTAATCGTGAATTAATAAATCCTAATTTTGTATTAATAAAGTCTAATTGGAATTAATAAACCCTGATTATGAATTAACAAATCCTAATTGTAAATTAATAAACCCTAATCGTGGATTAATAAATTTTAATTTTGAATTAATAAACCCTAATAGTGAATTAACAAACCCTAATTTTGAATAACAAACCCTAATTTTGAAGTAATAAACTCTAATTATGAATTAATGAACCCTAATTTGAATAATAAACCATAATTATGAATTAATAAACCTTAATTTTGAATAATAAACCCTAATTATGATTTAATAAATCTTAATTTTGAATAATAAACCATAATTTTTAATTAATAAACCTTAATTATAAATTAATAAATTTGATTATAAATTAATAAAATCTAATTATCCTTACTCACCATAATTAATATATAATTATTTTAACAAAAAATAAGAAAAAATTCATGGTGAAGTGAAATTCACCCAAATTTTTGTCAACAATATATGTATACATTCAAGAGAAAAATCATAATATATGCACACAACATGCATTATGGCACAAAGTCAATCATAATTCAAATATATATAACTAAACTTGGACAGTTCGTAGATTTCTTTTCTATATAGCAGCTACACCTACTACACATAGCACCCTAGGTCTCAAGTTCAACCATTTTATTTGATCTCTCCTATATATACATGTTTTTCCTATGAGACATAATACTCATACCTAGATTTTACTTCATTATTTTTGGATCTCCGTTGGAAATGGCGGGGATTAATTGAGAGGGAGAGAGAGATGTGTGTAATGTGTTAGTATTTGGATATAATATATATATACAAAAACTCATGTACATTTGTCCGTACCGTACAGACAAATAAAGTATTATTTGTTCTTAAGAAAAGTATCGTTTACATTGAAAAAAATATTATTTATTTTTTACCTTGTAACTAGTAAGTATCACATACATTGAATACGAGTATCATTTATATTGAATAAAAATATCAATATCTACATGTGCGTACATTACACATGAGAATACCTCTAGAATATATGGTTAAAACTTGAATGAGAACTATTTTTAGTCAATGCTTCACTTCATCTTTTGGTTGGTTTCAATAAGAGGCCCTCAATATGAAGTATTATTGCGAAAAAAAGTTCGTGATGGTCATGTAGGTGTAGACTGTAGGATTCAAAAAGTGGAGGCCCTTAAATGCAAACGAGGGCAGGGAAAAAAAATGAAAGAACAAAGAATGTGGCCCATGCAGGTTTCGAACCTGCGACCTTCGCGTTATTAGCACGACGCTCTAACCAACTGAGCTAATAGGCCTTGTTGTTAATAAAATTATTAAAATAGTAATAATCGTTAACGTTTATAGAATTATAATAAATTATTATTGTAATTTGCTATCACGAAAGATACGGTGCTTTAACAATATGCATTACGAGGTAAACAAATAATACCTGTGTTATTGAAACCCGTGCATTGCACTAGCAAAATACTGTTTTTTAGTTATTATAATAGGTCATTATCAATCATTTTAATTTTTTATGAAATTATTCAGGCCAAATGGAACTTTGGAATTTTAAGAAAAAAAAATCAATTTACAAATTATAGGTCGATCAAATATTTTGAGTAACAAATATAAATGAATTATATCAGATTTATTAATAAAAAATTCAACATAATGATTTCGGGGATATCTAAATAGTGCGATCTCATCTGTATACAAGCAAAATATAGAGTTCAATTCTCATAGCTCCCCTTTCTCTAGAAAAGATAATAATAATAATAAAATCGAATGCCGGCGTATCGTCTGTCAGCTTCCATTTCATTGAAGCATTTAGCTTTAGCAAAGAGACCTTAAGCTGCTCATGTAGTATGAGTAAGACACAAGCCAAAAGCACGATCCCACTTCCCACCCAACAAAAACAACATCGCCTCCTAAAATTACAAGAATATCCCCAGATTGACGCCCCTTTCTTCAAAAAGAATGTGGGCAAATTGGGCTTTTCATCCAGCCTCAATGAACCCACACAATGAAACTAGAAGCAAAAGCGAGATTCCCCTGAAAATCCAAAGACCTCCTCAGCAATTTACGTTGTTGTCTAAAAGATTGTATTCCTTTTCCCCGTTCAACTTTCATCTTCTTTTCTGAATCAATTGTTGCTTAGATATGGATAATTTGTATACAAACTTAGATTCCGTGTAATAGTTGTGTGTGTGTGTGTGTGTGTCTTTTTTTTTGGGAGGGGGTGCGTAGAATTTTTGTTTGGGGAGATGATGAGCTGGAGGAGAGTTTTCAAGTCTTTTCAAGTGGTGGTGGCTCATGGGTTGCTTTTCTCCTTCTCTCTTATTCTCTCTCTCAAGCTCGATCATGCCGTCAACTACTCTTGGTGGTAAGTTTTTTCTTCTTCTTTGTCTCTGTGTGTATTTTTGGTGTTAATTTTGTTTTGTTTGCTTAACTAAAGATGGGAATTGAGTTGTTGAGATTTATATAGATTTAACTTGATGGCTAGAGGATTATGATTTGATTTAACTGAGCTGAAAATTGTGGGCTTTCTATGTTATTTTGCAGCTAATTATTTTCCCTCAATTTGGGTTTACTTTCAGTTTGAATCTTTTTCTTTTTTTTAGGGTTATATTTTGGTTAAATTAGTGCAAGATTTTCATCTACATTTGGAATTTGGAATATTTTCTTATTAGAGTTGAAGGTTGAAACTTTCAGGTAGTACGGCGAATGCGGCAAGAAGGGATGATATTTTGAATTATGTGGATTATTACGCTAATATGCTTTTGTATAAGTTTTTTAACAACATTTTGCCTATGATTTTTTTGAGAGGTTTATGTGAAGATGAAAATGTGAATGCTCCCAATTATGAATTAGTCGAATTATTTGTTTAGAAGTAGAGAGAAGGGTTTTCTTTAACCAGAGAAGGTTCCCCCCCAAAAAAATATGAAAAGTGATGCAGTATATATCCACGTTGCATTTCTAAGTGTAGTTGATTTGGAGGGAAAAAAGAAACTTGAGGCATGTTGGGGGATCAAGAATTGTTTTATTGATTGAGAGCTTTTTTTCTTTCTATTCATTGATGCTCAATGAGTAGAACACTTGTAGACTCTCCACATGACCATGATAACATTTTTCTGCATAGGAAATTCAAGATAACATTTTTTTTATGAGAAAAATCAAAACATCAATCTAGAAGAATATATCAGTATAAGAAATTCTAGAACTCTGTTCTTGCTCATTAAAACATCATCCCAGGGATCCCTTTTCCTTACTTTTTTCACAAGGAAGCCGCCTCAGTAAATAACACTCTTTTTTCTTGTCTTCTTTTCCTGTATCCAAAAATCCCATGCCTTCAAGTTGCTCGAATCAGGTCCTGTTTGCTATATTATATGCTATTTTAATACTTGGTCCCTCAAATGTAGCCACAGTAAATGGTGAAAATCTGTGTTTCTACTAATTTTATTTGATTCTGTATTTGTGCAATTTTTGTAGGTTGGTATTTTCTCCTCTATGGTTATTTCACGCAGTTGTGGCAAGAGGCAGATTCTCCCTACCTGCCCCATCTATGCCTCACGGCCGCCATGTATGATGAATATACTTTACTGATTTAATATCTCCCTCATTCTTTCCTTCCAACTTTATTGACCCCTGTTTATTATCACTTGAACACTTTTACGGACAGTGGGCGCCTTTCCATGCCATTGTGGCCGCTCCGTTGCTTATTGCTTTCGAACTTCTCCTTTGTGTACACCTTGAGCAAAGATACGGTAAGCTTCCTTATTGCTCAATATTGCTAAAGGTTCAAAACTATTTCTTACTAAAATGCCTGTCTCCATGCTATTCTGGAAAACTTTTACAAGTTTATGATGAACTTATCATGTTTCTATAATGTGATAAATGACAGCTGTAAATTTGAAGATTGTGTTTCTGCCTCTGCTAGCTCTAGAGGCTGCAATTTTGGTTGATAACATTAGGTATACTTCTAATCCTTGCAATAGTATAGACAGTGACACTTTTAAATCTTGAATTGTGTGGAAGATGTGAATTTATTATTTCATTCTTATGTTTTGCTGCTCAGGATGTGTAGGGCCCTTATGCCTGGAGACGACGATAATATAAGTGATGAGGCAATTTGGGAGACTCTCCCAGTAAGTTCTAACTTCTAAGTAAAGCATCTCTTAAATATGCTTTTGAATCGGCAATATACTTTTTTACTAGCCTGAAAAACATTCTGCAATGGAGGCTACATGTTCTTCTATTTTTCTCTGAGAAAAATGGATACAGCCAAAATACTGAATTGCTGAAGGAATGCATTTACACGTAATGTTCTTTCATGTTCCAAGTTATCAATTTTGAGGATTTAAGGAATAATTTTTTACGCTAAAGCTATTACATTAATAGCCAAGAGGACTATTTGATTTTCAGGGAAAATCTGGTACTCATTGCCACTGTTATCTATGACCAGTTACACTGAAATTTATTTATAGAATGTTTTTGTCTTCAGCACTTTTGGGTTTCCATCTCAATGGTCTTCTTCATTGCCGCGACAACATTTACGCTTCTGAAACTATGCGGTAAATTCAGCTCGATGCTAAGAAATATCATTGGTTGTGTTCTGTCATAAGCTATCCGTTTCTAGGACATTTAAGGCATCACCTTGTGTTGCAGAAAATCATACGATAGGAACAATTTTACTTTAATTTATTTTTTCCTTGAGTAGTGAAACATCTATCGTCATTCTTGTTTATGTTGGATGATATGCAGGTGATGTAGCTGCCCTTGGTTGGTGGGATCTGTTCATAAATTACGGGTACATGAAATATCCCGATTCATTTACCCTATTGGCCATCCTATCTGTTGCATGCTGTAACAGTTCTATTTGTGTCTTTGGTTCTCAGTGTTGCAGAGTGCTTCGCGTTTCTTATTTGCACTAAATGGTACAATCCTGCAATTCATAGACGTTCACATCTTACAGCAGCAGCAGCATCTTCGTCGAATATCAGATCTTTCACCTGGAGTAACGGCGTCTTGGTCCCCCCCGACGAAGATAATCAAGAAAACAGAATGTGCAGTTTGCATGACATTGGTGGGCACATCATGAAAATTCCCTTGATTGGCTTTCAAGTCGTGCTCTTCATGTACTTGGAGGTATGTTGGGCTAAGAAATTTATAGTCTGACTGGGCGTTTACTTTTCATGATTGATATGATACATGATTGAGTATTTTTGTCCTCGTTACTAGGGTTTCTCCAATCGTCTATGGGATAAAAATCAAGCAAAATTAGCTCAAATGATAGAAATTGTTAAGGGCCTTGGAATATCTTAAAGTTCTAATCCATCTAAGTAAACAATGGATTATCATATACTATTTTTATGTATCTAGTCTAATCGTCAAAAGTAAACGCCCCCTGACAATTATCAAGTTGTTTATAACTTAAATCTCATGATTACAATTTTCTGTTTTAGGGAACTCCTCCTGGTGTTAGGAATATCCCAATTTCGCTTTTGTTTTCTCCTCTTCTTCTGCTGCAAGGAGCCGGATTTTTGTTCGCCCTATATAGATTCTTTGAGAAATTATCTCTCTTACTTAATGGTGAAGCTGAAACAGGAAGCAGCTTTAGATTACCTGCTACTGCTTACGACTATATGGGGTTTCTGCGTCGTGGATCTAGGTAATGACTCTAAAATAGATAAAAGATCTAAAATTTCTCCAAAATCATACTTTGTTGTCAACCTTCGTGGATATTTCTCGAATCAGGTTACTGGGCTGGTGGTCAATTGATGAAGGAAGTCGTGAAGAGCAAGCTCGGCTATATTGTTCGTGGGATTCTGGGTAATTTTCTATTTTTTCTTGAAGTAATATTTGATAGTAATTTCATCAGAGCTTCTCAGATTACTATGTTTCTTTCATGCAATCCTCAAAATTCTGATGACAGAACTCCAAAAAATCTGCTTTTTTTGTTTTTCTTTCTACCTTTTCTCTTTTCGTGTGTGTGATACATACTTATTTTATGCCATAAAAGTTCTTAAATATGTTCTTTTATGCATATTGATATCATCCAATAGCTGTATAAAACTTTTCTTCATTCCTACCAGGTACAATACGTTCTCACCCGATACAGTCAAGAAAATGCCGAAATCTGAACTTGCTAAGGAGGTGATCGTCTAGACCTCTGGATTTTATTTTAAATTTATAGAATTTTGGTTTCCTTCGTGGAAATATTTATTTTATTTGACCATCTACAATTTTTCACATTATATACTCCATAACTATGGCAACATGATATTGCAACTTGTTTTTCCTTAGATATGGAGGCTTCAATCCGCACTCGTTTCACAGACAGAAATCACAAATATCAGCCAAGAGGAGTTTGAAAGACTTTTAAACGTGAGCCTAAACTTCTATTTGATCTCATCTTAGTACAAAATCATCTCATCTTTCTTTTGGAATATTTTATTTTAAGTGTCGAAGTCCCATATTTCAAGGGAGAAGCAAGGATTTGGATAATTCGATAATAAGAACATCGGTTTCGTCTAAAAAATTCGCTTGAATTTTCTTCTATATACATATATGTGTGTAATTCTATTATCTGGCTTAACGCCCACGGTTACTAATTTCTTTTTAATTTACTTTCTCAGGAAAAAATCCTCTGTCGAGTTTGCTTTGATGATCAAATAAACGTAGTTCTTCTCCCTTGCAGGCATTATGTTCTCTGCAGGTGTAATTCTTTTACCATCAATCAACTCTCTTCTTGGCCTAAATGGTTAAAAACCTCAAAAACATTGGAAAGAAGGGTTGGAACGAGCATGTTCATCAACTCTCTTCACATTATCTTAATAATTCTGACCATGGCTCGCTACATATGTGCAGCACCTGCTGTGAGAAGTGCAAGAGATGCCCTATTTGCCGTGTGTACATTGAAGAGCGGCTACATGTATATGACGATGTATAGCTACTTACACCACAGGCCTAGCCAGGTAAGCCTTGAGTCATGTAAAATTACATTGGTTTGAAGGTGACTGAAATTTTATCAAGTCATTTCACCACATAAACAACAACAAAAACTCATGTGAATAGTTTGACATAACTTTGTATGATTTGTTTGTGTACAAAGTTACGATAGCTCCTTCTAAATATGTTTGTGTTCGAGCAATGAGAAATGACATGTATTGACGAAATGAACATGGTATGAAACGGGTGTGGGTTCTCGAACAGTGTAAGAACTTAAGCTCCGAAGCTTCTTTAATGTAATGGATCTTTTCGAATCCTTAATGTTGAATTGCATTTTTTCCTGTAGTTGTCGAAAGTGGGAATCCTTGTAAAAAAGTGTTGTCCAAATCGAAGACAACTGGTTCAAGTACATGAACCTGGAGAGTGCTATAGATCATTAAGGTTGTCTTCAACCATGAGAGAGAGAGAGAGAGGCAGCTGGACCTATGAAGAAATCTTATCTAGAGTTGAGGGAAAGTGACATATTTAGGTGTAGATGAGGGTACCTGAACTAGATAGGAGGCATTGATATCTTAGTTCAAGTACACGAAAAAATGGGCCATCTTTGTGTCCCAAAAGGCCTTTCTAAAACGAGGGCTGCTATTTTTTTTGTTGCATTTTCGACATCGAGGGCCTCCACGACCTGGGCATTTCAAACAGCTGGTAAAACAATCAAGTTGGAGAAAAAACTAGATAAATGTAAAAATTGAAGAATTGTGAGATTATCTAATTTCAATCGATTAAGACAGCAGGATGATATTGTCAAGAGAGTCTTAAACGAATATGTCTTAAACATTCTATGGATGCTACATCGCATGTAGATTTAATTGTGAGTAAATATATGAGTGATGTTATTCGGCCATAATGGTCGGTCATAATCAACTTTATTAAATGAAAAAATTATTTATTTAATTTTTGATCTATTAAAAATTTGGTTTTACATTAAAACCATCTTATGGAATTACAATTTTGCATCTATCGAATGAAAATTTTAAATTTAATAATTTAATATTTTTCAGAATATGTGGGAAAATTGTATGTGGTTAGCCATAATGTGGTCGGATAGCATTATTGTAAATATATAGGCCTGTAGGTGTTATTTATACAAAAATTTGTATCTGATTTGTCCTTTGTATTTATTGTGCTCCACTAGATGTTGACGTGGATGTGGCATGCCAATTTTTAATGTGAAAGTCATGGTGATTAAAAATCGTAATGACGGAGTTACCCAGCAGCCAAAACTTTAATAGCCCAATTGAAGCTTCTAGACAATCTAGAATTTGGAGGAGTCAAAGAAGAACTCAAATTGAACTGCAATGAATGTGGGATCCATGCTTCATAGAAATTTCAAAAGTGACATATTTTCATCTACAAATAAGTATTTCGAGCTGTCAAAATTTTACGCCCGAATTATTTATCTTTAATTATTTCAAGAAAATTGAAAATGTAAAGTATTTGTATCGAAGAAAAAGCTAAAATATGAAAGTTTGGCATTATTTATCCATGACATTATCAAATGGGACAATTAATCGAATAGGAGTAAATATAATTTAAACTGAAACTAGTAACTATAATTTAAACTGCAACTGCAACTGCAACAAACGACTACCAACGGCTTCTTGTACAAATCAAAGGCCAAAAGGCAGCAAATCAAGAAACAGATTACGTTGTCAATCCCAAATCTTAGTTAACTGTCGATCATGGTATGTGACGAAATCACAAATTATTCCTCCACCGTTTGTTTGTTTGTTTCCAAACAGATAATTATTCCTAATCTTAGTTAAGTACACTTGTTAATGCTGTTTAGACAATAAGTGATCTTGACGTGGGCGTGTCAGTTGGCAACTACTTCAATTAGATGGCAAAATCATATATCCCCTCACCCCCCCAAAAAAATAATAGTAAATAAAGTAAAATAGAATAGAATGAAATCAGATCTTGCAGGGTGTGGTAGAGATGGGGGTATAAGTTCATACCACCAAAATTCATGCCATAAATTTTGTAGCAATAATTGTGCGAGTGTGAATATATGTGCTGATAAAATTCTTGGAGTAATGTAATAGTGTGAAAGTGGCCCTCAACTTGTGAAACCATCCAAATTAAATTTTGAAACTACATATATATAGGTGCTAGACCGGTCCTCTACATGGGCGTGGGGATGGGTATCAAGTGTCATGTATAGATGACATGATTGTTTTAGTGGTAAATATTGATTATATGTATATTAAGAGCTTGTATGTTTTAAATTGGCTAAGAATGTGGCGTCCCTATCATTTGGCAAAAAATAAAAGTAAAAAATCACCGTGATGATGACTGGTTTTGGTTATGGTTACCATGCCAAGAGAGTTTATATGCACTGATATTTCATCTTAATCCACTAGAATGCTATTGGATATAACTGAGATTTATTTGTAACCGATCCAATATAACTGACGGTGAATTTTCGTGGTAACAATAGAAAAAAATAAAGAAAGTGAAATATAGAATGATTGAGAGGAGGCATGGGAGTGGAGAAGATAAGAAGTGCACGTGGGTGTGAGAAAATGAGTCAGCACAAAATGTCGGATGAATTTTGGCTTTATTTTGTTAAGCGTAGATGGCTCACTATTTTATGGCCGACACCACAACTTCTCTGTTTTTTTCCATCGCTCACACCTACCTCTCCTCTCTCTCCGTCCCATCCCACTCTTGTCTTTTTCCTTCCTTTTCTCTCTCTCTCTCTCTCTTTTCTTTTTTATTTCACAAAAAATTATATTCTATTTTATATTTGTAAGATCAGACACAAATAGGGAGTCCAAAGAATTACACATTAAACGACGGATTACTATGACAGGTTATCAAGGTGATGAATGCGATTTCCAACTTTAGAATATGATATTCTATAATGAATAATAAAATTGAGACAGTGTTGATTGTTGTTATTATTATTATTTTTCAAAATATTATGGGTTGGACGCCAAATTGACCAGATCCACACACCGAGTTTCATGCTGACCAAACTCTACCCACATACTGTTTTCCATAATACGCCTGCGTTCAATGCTTTGGTGAACTTATTGTTTTTACCATGATTTAATTTTGTAGTTTGCTTGGATATTATCATTTATATCTACATGTACATTAATCATCACCATCATTGTTATTCTTATTATTATTCAATTGATATACAAAAATACATGTAAAAAATATCATAAATTTGTAATACGAACATACATGTGGGACCTTTTGGATCAAATTTAGGTAAATTGACAATTGATGCACGAAGTATCCTTCATTTTATAATTTTAAAAATCTTTGAAATGTTAATAATGTCACAATATTCCAAATAATTTGGTAAAATATTAACATTCTTGATTTTTTTTGGCCACCAAGAGTTAATATGACATGTTCCATCAGAGCTAGCATTGCCAAAATGTTGTTGCACGGTCTTAATATTTTTGATCAATTAGTATTAAGCTAGACATGTCAACGCTCGGGTCACCAAATAATTAGTGATTTTAATTTGCATAAAAACAGAAAGGCGATGTTACTAATGTTTCAATGATCGTGTTAAAATTACAAAATAAAAGAATTCATACAAGCAATTAATCCTAAAACTTATTCATGCACTATACAAACCTAGTGCAATGAAGCAACTTCAATAATTTTGGTGGAATAGAAATTCATGATCTTCAACTTAAACTCACCAACTCTAGTACTCAGACAGCCAAAGTTTTCTTGCGTGTTTCATTTTTTGCATTGCTGATTTGCTTAGTTGGAGAGCTTTGTTGATGCCGTTTGGTTCCACACAATTAAATCAGATTTGTTTCTTCTCATGGAAAAGAATCAAGGTTAGTTTAGGCAATTATCAAAGGAAGGTTTTATGTTATCTGATAATATTCAATAATCAGAAAGGGACAAACTAAAATAGAACAGCCAAACCTAACAACGATTTTTCCTCATAATTACTATAATCAAGTGGTTGATTAGCATGCCTTTGTTGCTATGGTCACACAAAAAAGAGACGAATAAACATGATTAATTTCGTGGCTAGAAGATTTAATTAGCACGCTTTTTAAAAAATTTACGTGCCTATTGGATGACTGCTAAAAAAAGTTTAGCAAAAATTGTTTGACTAATTGAAAAAGCGTGTTGAATTTGCAATCATAATATAAGCCGCTTTAATAATTTATGGGGTTGGGATAATCATGAGAAATAATTAGCAAAATCTTGCATTTTGGATTGTTGGTTATCTAATTAATCACTTTTGGAATAGTATTAAGAGGCCTTTTTCTAAGTAGAACAAAGAAGATGTTTTACTATGCTTATTTTAGAGAACTTATAAGCTTCAACATGTTATAAGATGGAATGTCTTAAAGTGTTTGAATAATTGAATTTATAAATAATAGAGAGAATTGTGAGTTATAAAGTGAAAATTGAAGACGGTGAAGTTGATATGGTATATGTTGAAAATAACGAATTATAAAAAAGTTGTTTTGATAAATTTATTATTGTTTATGAGCTTATGAAAATGAGTTGGGTTCAAAACCTTAATTATTTGGGAGCTTATAAGCCCAACCAAAACCCTCTAAAGCGGCTCGTAAAGTGTGTTTTTAAAAATCGATACATAATTTTTACTTCTATATATTCGCCTAAAAAAGACTTCTATATACTTTTTTCTCCTGGTCGCTGAAAATATATGTTTTAATTTGCTTTGTATTTTAGAGCCTATAGGAAAATTTATATGATGACGTTGTAACCGTATGGTCTACATGAAATCAGTTGTTTTATCAAAAGGATAATATCCAATTTATATATTATCTTATTGAATTATGTGATAATTCGAATACTCCATATATTTTGTAATCTAAATATACCCGTCACAATAAAAACCTTTTAAGTTTTTAAAGGAAGTTGGAAGATTCCTCCATTAAAGAACCCACCATATACAAGCATGATAGATGAAACATTATTACAATTGATATTTAATTTAAATAAACAAGCTCACACCAAATCTGGAGTTGATATGACAAAGGCCTCAAAAGGGATGTTGAAGAAATTATCAAATTACGAACACAGAAAAAAAACTGAATCAAACATAAACTTCAGATTCTATTCCCCTCAGGGGCGGATCTAGGGGATAGCTGCACCGGGCTCCAGCCCGGTGCAAGCCCCAAACTTTTTCTTCCATTTATGTATTATATTAAGCCCAATTCAAAATTAGTCCAGTCTAAAATAATTAAAAAAAATTTATTATTGTTGGATTTTCTTATATTTTTGATCCATGAGAAGGTTATAAGAATGAAAAGGTCAACCACCATTTTGAAGGATAAATTGAAGTAGCCAAAACAGAAAAATTGTAGCTTTTTTTCCTCTCGGATTTTCAAGTCGCGACTTCGTAAAAATTTCGTTTTCGGGATTGAACCGTTAGATCATCGTGATTTTTGGACGTAAGCTTCACAATACAAAGATCCGCCAACGTTTTGGACGATGGAGATCGGATTTTGAGTTTCAAGGTCGGGTTTTGTCGATTTGAATAGAGGAGAATTTACGTAATATTTTTCTTGATTTTTGCTCGATTTTGATTCCATACATCTTGATGTGCTTATTTTTAGTGTATGATATTTTGTAGGGAGAAGTTTATAAGTAACCAAAAAAAATAGTGGGAGAAGTTTTATATCCACACTCATAAAAACATGAGTTTTATAGCCATTTTGGCTTAAAAATACAAAATTGTCCCTGGGCCCACCATTTAAAATAATAACTCTCCTATCTCCTCTCTCTCTCTACCGAAAAAATTGTTAATATCTCTCTCTCTCTCTCTCTAAATTATATCGATCCTCTCTCTCTCTCTCTCTCTCTCTCTATAGAAAGAATAAAGGAATTTGTCAAATTGAATGCTTTCTCTGCCACAAAATTGAATGGAATTAAATTAAAGTTGGTAAACATTAATTATAAAAAAAAGGTTGGTAAACATTAATTTGAAAGAAACGCAGGTAGACATTGAATTCAAATCACAAACGAATTCATTTGTAACATTACAATTTCAAAGAGAGAAGAGAGCGAAAATAATTAATAGAAGAAATTGTTACCTGCGTTTTTTTCAATCAAACAATGGAAATCGAGCATTGCTAGTTGGATTAAGGTAAATTAAATCCGTATTGAATTTTTTTTTACGTGTTCTTGAGTACACGGTTGTACACGGTTGATGATTTACAGCGTAAATATGTTTTTTTAATACTTTTATGTTATCGAATGATAAATTTCATGTTTCAAGAAAACAAAATGTGTTCTCGAGTACACGGTTGTACACTGTAGAAGTATTATGCATCACATATGTCATTTGTGTTGATTTTATGTTAATAAAGTGATTAATTTAATATTTAGGATCATTTAATAAGTTAAATTTAAAAATATGAGATGCTAACACTGAACCGTGTACGGTACACGGCTCTATAAGCGTGCAATCGTACACGGTGCACAAAATTCAAACCATGCACAAATTCATCATTGCACGGTCGCGTTGCAGACGGTCGCAGTGCGTGCACGGTGCGCACAAAGCACGATCGTGCACGGCTTATAAGCCGTGTATGGTCCGCAGACGGCAGACCATGCACGATCACGGCACGGCACCGTGCATGGCCAGCATCCTGTGCACGGTGCGTGCACGGCCGTGCATCCGTGTACGACCGTGCATGGCCGTGCATCCTATGTATCCGTGCATCCTATGTATATGATCGTTATCTTTATATCTTATTTTGCAACAGATGTCTTGGCAACGCCTTATTATACGTCATGGTGGTAGTTGGGACGAGCGAGTATATAGGCGGCGACGAGGTTCTCGATACATGGTCAGAGAATGATTTCACGTGCTAATTTGCTAAGAGAGATTCATGAGCAAGTAGGCAACAATGGTGGATCGGATTATATGATTTTCTATACGACGAGCGCTAGTGATGGAAGAAGAATAAAAGTATCGTTGAAAACTGACACTGATTTGTTCCGATTGATTGTGGAACAAAAGGATGATCCATTGTGTATGTGATTGAAAAGGGCAAGCGATGCAACCACGGTACACACAGAGACACCGGTATTATATGGTTCACAACGATCTACGCCTTTGCCCGAGTCTAATGCAAGATGTCTTGGTTCACTATACACGAAGATGAGTCGTTGTCTTCGAATGAGGAGGAAGACGAGTGGTGTATTCGAGATGAAGAGAAGACACGAACCGACGTAGAGATATATTTGATTCATTGGCTCTGAATTTGGTGCTTGGATTCGACAACCGGACATCTTGATAAGGTTATCGGACAACAGAACTTCACTTCCGAACAATGCAGATGATGGCGAGGCTCATGCTACAACTTCACGAACCGAGATGATGATACAGCGCATGAGTTACGCAACCGGGTTATTCCATTACTTGATTGTGACAAGGCATTGCCATTAGATTGGGTTGAACCTTGTGGACCCCATACCACCAATTATGCGTTGATTCGATATTTAAGACGAAAGATGACTTGGCGATAGCCGTGGATTGTACCACTTGGAGAATCATGTAGAGTACGTGGTCGATCGGTCAAGTAAAACACGTTTGGGGTATGTTTGCAAGCATGGCAACGGTTGTCATTTTAAGCTACGAGCCGTCCGAGGGCAACGATATGGAGAGTAATTAAGTTGAACAACAATCATACTTGTCACTTGATTTGAATCGCACCGCCCCACGACAGTGCTCGCTAAGATTGTTGGCAAGTATTTTGCACGAAATTGATCGATGAAGGTGTGGTACCGCGAAAGAGATGATTGGAGAGATGCATCGACAATTTGGCATTGAGATGGATTACGACTTTGCTCTCCGAGCAAGAAACGTCGCTATAGAGATGACATATGGCGATTTCGAACGGTCCTATCAATTGCTTCCATCATATTTGCATCTGTTGAGATAATCAAACCCCGGACACTATATGATATTGAGACGGCTCATGATGGCGAATTTCGATATTTGTTTCTTGCTCTTGACGTTGTTTGTATGCTTTCAAGCATTACCTACGGCCGGTCGTCGTTGTAGACGGACTCATCTTAAGGAAAGAACAAAGGAATTTGTTTTGTCGTTTATTACGAAGGATGGAAATGAAGGAATCTTCCGATTGCTATTGGGTTAGGTCCGATTGAGGATGAAGAGTCATGGACTTGGTTTTATCTCTACCGCGTTCGTGCATTGGTCATCCTGATGATCTCTTAGTTGTGTCTGATCAAAAAAAAGGCCATGGAAAAACCGTGGAGTCCGTGTATCCGAACGTCGCACATGTGTTGTGCTTTTACCATTTGCAGAAGAATATGGCGAGATTTGGATCGCATGTTTGTACAGTTATCAAGTCACCGCATACGCCTATCGCTCGGAGGATTTCGAGATTTTTTCTCATTGCTGATGTTCTAAAACCGACAGCCCACCATCATCTACTTTCCATTGGCGAGCATAGGTGGTCTAGGTTGAAGTGTCCTGTACGAAGATATAGTTTCATGACTTCGAATGCGGCAGAGAGTTTCAATAGTCGGTTGTTGTGGGCTCGACGTCTACCTGTTTGCTCGTTGCTTGAGACTTTTCGATCTATTACGGAGAAATGGTTTGACGTACGACGAGCTAGTGCAGCAGCAAGGTCTGATGAGTTGACTGAAGTAGCCGCGTCGAAGCTACATGCCTCTGTCGAAAAGGGGCGTCGCTTGGTTGTTCGTTCAACGACGACACACATGTTTAAAGTCGAAGAGGAAAACACATCATACGTGGTTGATTTACAGAATGGGACATGTGAATGTCGTGAGTTCGATTTGGACGAGATCCCTTGTTGTCACGCTTGTCTTTGCTATTAGGTACGGTATTTATCTAAACGTCAAGTCCAACTCATATGTTGTGGTTAATTTATTTTGTGATTAATTTCTTTTTTTTAGGCGTGCTGGTTTACAAGTCACTGACTTTGTGGCTCAAGATATCGACAATGCTTTTTGCGCGACTTATTCTTATCGAATTGGATCAGATCACATCCCGTGCATGGATTGTACCGCATCAGATCGCCACATTATTCGACCTCCAATCATCACACGTCAGTCAAGCGCCCTAGATTGAGTAGGATGCAATCGGTTGTTGAGGGTTCGTCAAGATCACGTCGTCAAATATGCACACGTTGCAAGGGTCAAGGCCACAACAAACGCTCATGCACAGCATTTATTGCCATTAGTGATGAAACATGTGTGAAAGGACACGACGTAGGAAAAAATGTAGTATTTGTCAAGTGAAGAGCATACAAGAATTTGTGTCCTCAACGGCCTCGTGAGTAAGGATATTTGTTATATGCGATGATATTCGTTGTTTTGGATTTTGTTGAATTATGTTGGATTCATTGGATTGTTGTTGGTTTTGTTGGATTGTTGTTGGTTTTGTTGGATTATGTTGGTTTTGTTGAATTAGGGATTCAGTTGGATTGTTGTTGGTTTTGTTGGATTATGTTGGTTTTGTTGAATTAGGGGATTCATTGGATTGTTGTTGGTTTTGTTTGATTATGTTGGTTTTGTTGAATTAGGGGATTCACTTGGATTGTTGTTGGTTTTGTTGGATTATGTTGGTTTTGTTGAATTAGGGATTCAGTTGGATTCACGAGGTACACGGGCGCACGAGGGTACACGGCGTGCACGGGTACACGGGAGTGCACGATCGCACACGGTACACGTGCGCGTGCACGACGTGCACGATCGCACGGGCACACGCCTGCACGCCGTGCACCATCGTGTACCATGCACGATCGACACGCCCGTGCAATCCCCTAATCCAACAAATTCGTTAATTGCAAATTCGGTTAATCAATCCAATTCAATCCCCTATTCGGTTAATTGCAAATTCGACAAAACTATTAAACTTACAAACTATATATACATGTAAAAAAACGGGCAGCATAACCTCTAAAATATGGATAAGCCAACCTGCACTCAGCAAATAGCCAACAACAAGCAATAGCCAACAACAAGCAATAGCCAAAGAGGTCACAGCCTCCACAACATATACATAGAGGTCACAGCCTCCAATACAAACAAAAATATCACTAACACAGATAAAAATTCTACAATATCCGTTATAAATACAAAAAAGTCAAGGAAACTAATAAAAACGAGACAATGTCCATATCCTACGAGCTATCGTCAGACGTGAATCAGATGTAACGCCGACTATGATGTAACCTCCGAGGTATACATGTGATGAGGCGATACATATAGAGGCATGCAAAGACACCGCAACTCACTGAGTCTTTCTGCCTGAACTGCTGATCATGGGGCACCTCCGCCAATGTCAGATGCTCATTGTGTGGCGTCCTCAATGGATTGTTGTTCCAAAATCCGCCTACCCTCATCATCGAGGGAAAAGCCGAATAATGGGCAACATCTGGTAACGCCTCAACGCTCGAGAGTCGGGTTGTACGACACCAAAGTTGTACGACAATGAGTCGTACACCTCAAGAGTCCACTCAACAAGAGATATGCGAATCGTGACCCGTTGATTGCCCCGGCGTTATGTATGGCTAGTATTCGCAACATTGATAATTTTAAAGTTTACATTCAATCGATAGAAAAAATAGAAATGAGGTAATAAATTTACCGTATCGGTAAGACAACCACGGTCCGCTATGCTCGCATCGCTCTTCGCACCATCGCTAACAAGTCATCGGGTACTTGTCATCGTGGATATGTGGTATTTGATACCACCCTAAAGCCCATAGGATCATCCGATGAAGCCGGGTGAACTCACGCAAAGCGCTTTTCGCATAAATGAATAAATTTAGTCGAATAATTTAAGGACATTTCAAACTCCATAAGGACATTTAGTCGGGATCATCCGGATAAGGACATTTCAAACTTACATAAAATCCAATCGGTGCTACAACGCATCGAGCTTCATCGATCGAGGGCAATAATACATTGCGAGGATGATGTGGGTTGATTATTTTCCAATGTATATACAAAGTGTACAACTCCATAATCTAACACACATAAAAAAGAACACCATTAATTGAATTATAAATATATAAACAAAATTTGAATAAGTGTTGTAATAAAGTACCTCGCCGTGAACTCGTAATCTGGTGGGTGATATGATCGAGCAGTTTTGAGTCACGACATCTTGATTCAAATTAGCCACGACAAAAACATCCGGGCCCGCCCGCCAAAGACCTCAAGGCCCTTGGTCGCGCCTGGGTACCATACTCTACGGAGCTGCATGTGGGTCTCCGATGCAAAGATCATCCCACCATCGACGATCCATCACCTCGAGCACGATCGGCTCTCGAGCCCGATCTCCGCCGGTGGCGTGACTAGACTCGATGACCCGATCGTCGGTGGCTAGTCTTGCCGGGCCTCCTCGGATCGACCGCCGTGAAGCGGATCGTCGGTGGCTAATGCGAGGCACCTCCTCGGATCGACCGCCGTGATCGACTGTCGTGAAGCGGATCGCCGGTGGCTAATGTGGGCACCTCCTCCGATCGACACTCCGTGTAGCGGATCGTCGGTGGCTAGTGCGGGCCCCTCCTCATGCCGGGAGGCGAGCGCCTCGATCGATATGCTCAATAGCCGGCGAGCTCCCATGTGCGAGATATAGGGTACGAGATCTACGCCTCAAGATCGTGCTCAAGAACTCCGTCAATCGCCGAACACACGCCGAGCCACTCGAGCTCGAGGCCCTCTCCGAATCGCCGTCCACAATGGCACGACGGACGCCTCGATCACGAGAAATGGAGGCCTCGCCTGGTCGAACACTCTGGCGTGTTCGCAGACACGTGGTCCGCTCGCGCCTCATGTTCACGACGCTCGATCGCGATCGAGATGCGCCAGTCGACTCGGCTCAAAACCCGAGATGTATCTCCGCACTTCATCTTCCCACCGCCGCCACTCGCCGCATGATCGGGACATGCTCACGCCACCCGCGGGCACTCTCTCACGCACAGCACCGCCGTGGCTGTGCGGTGCTCGTCATGCGCGCCTCGCATGCCGCCCGCAGCACAAACCGAATAACCATCGGATCGCCTCGTATAGGCTCAAGTAGTATGCCTCGACAACTCGGTCTCGAGCGGCTCCAGCACACGATGACATAAACGCTACAAAAACACATACACATTATTGATTATAATGTATTTAATAAATATATAGCAAATACTAAACATGAGATTAAAATTACCGTCAAAAAAATCCAAGATATCGGGTCGGGACTTCCATGTGAGTCAGATACGAGCCGAGCCGAGCCGAACATCGCCAAGCTCGAGCTCGGCTCGTTTAAATTTTATTCGCTCGAGTTCGCTCGAGTTCGAATTGAGCTTTAAATTGAGCTCGAGCTCGGTTCGTTAGAAATTTTTTGAGCTCACGAGCTGCTCGAATTCGGTTCGATAACTACTCGTTTATGAGACATATTCGAACTCGAGCTCAAACTCTGCTCGTGTTCGTCTTTGCTCGTTTTCGAGCTCGAACTCGAGCTCGAATTCGCTTTGATAATGTGTTATTCGAGCTCGAACTCGAATTCGAGCTCGACTCATCTTAAAATACTATTTTAGCATAATTCATTATATGATTCATTTGATAAATTACTAGATCATGTTATTTTTTTTTAGTTTTCCAACTCAATATTTCATTTAATAAAATTCAATATCATTCTATTACATTTACTTTTGCAAAATCTACTTATGAGTTATAAATTATAATTGTTTTATCTCATAGTTACTTAGTTATAAAGGTAGATGAACTTTATATTAGAATTATGAATTATTATTATATTTATCTCATAGTCAATTAGTTATGAAAGTTATTTGTAATTTATTTTTATAATTATAATTATAGAGATATAAATATAACTATGTAACTCAAGTATACTTGTATACTTATACATTATAATTATCTAAATCGATATTTTGTTCATAATATAACTTAATAAATCATGTTATTATTTTTAAGTTTTCCAAATCAATATCTCATTATATTAATTAATTATTCATTTAATGATTTTATTTTATAACACACATGAAAATATATATTAAGGTTTGATTAAAATAATATATATATATATATATATATATATATACTAAATAAACCGAATATTCTATTCAATATCATTCAATTATATTTACTTTTCAAAAATATTATACTAGTATAAATATGATAATTAGTTAATTAGTTATATAAGTTAGATGAAAAATTTATACTAAAATATATATTATGTAATTTATTATTTATTTTAATTTTTTAAATATATAAATAATTTATTATCAATACTTCATCTATATGCTTATTTGTTGCTAAATAATTATAATTAGCATATATTTTATAATCTATTATTCATTTTAATTATTTAAATATGTATAAATAATCTATTATTTTATACGTTCGCGAACATGTTCGTGAACATGTTTGAATCAGAGTTCGCGAATATGTTCGAATCAGGGTTCGCGAACTGGCTCGTTTGAGTTCGAGCCAAACATGTTCGCGAACCTACGAGCCGAACATCTCTAAGCTCGAGTTCGGCTCGATAAACTTATCGAGCTCGATTCGAGGCTCGAGTTCGGCTCGTTTACAAAATGATCGAATTTCGAACGAGCTTTTTTCGAGCCGAGCTCCGAGTAGCTCACGAACGGTTTGGTTTGTTTACAGCCCTACTTCCATGTAGTCCACATCAAGCATCTCGAATCCGTATCTCACCTGTCTCGGCATCCACACATGCGTCCTAAGTCGGGGATGGCCTCATACGACCAAATCAGAAGGCCCAAACAGACCATAGAAATGGTACGTCTTCCTCGAAGCCGCCACTCGCCGGGTGCCTCTTCAAGACATCAATCCCGCGACAGAGGACCCGGAATGAATAGGAGCCCCAAGGAAAACTCGCCACATATCAAAATCCTCACCAACGCCCAAACCCATGGCTCGATGGCTTCCCTATCGCGCAAAGGACGATGAGGTAAGCTACTAATATGAAAGCCGCCTTCAAGTAGTCTCGGCATCATCACCCACCGTTGTTTGATGAATCGGTCATGAGCTCAAATAGTAGTCCTCCCAACCAAACAACCTATGGAACATGCCGGTCGGGAATCTCGTGCCTCAAGTTCGGATCAAAGGAAGACGGCCCAAAGCGCAATCCGAGACCGTGGCAAACTCAATCATCCCAAATCAGATATCGGTTCCACATACGTGAAACCAAATCTCGAACTCCGCAAAACTAGGATCTACAACTGTCGGACCATCAGTTGTGCAACGCATTATTAGCGCTTTCCTCTCCCGAGATGAAGAAGATGCCCAGCAGCTCTGCCGAAATACGTCGATACATCCGCCGCTTCAGACATGTCCTCACCGCTAATACATCAATTCGGATGTATTGGTTGATGCGTCCGCGTAGCCTTGCATATGCGGTCGTAACCACCTATAACGAGGTCAGTAATGCACAAGATTAATCAAGATACACTAAACGAAGTTCTAACAACAGTAATACACGCTCAAACCAACCGTAGTACACGGTCCCAACTGTACTCAAGATCTGACACGTTAGGACCGTGTTCAAGAACCGTGTATGGTTCTTGAAGATGCGGTCTCTAATCAGTACAGATCTTAATCTATGGTTAGCACCGTCATCAAGAACCGTATGGTTCTTCAAGACACGGTGCTAACTGTATTAAGATCTCGTACACTGTTAGGACCGTACACCAAACATCATTATTTTCACATAATTTCAACAACATTGCAACTGATTTCAATTTATAAGTTTCTAAACACACAAACTATCGAAATTTCATCACTATCGTGTCATACATGAAAACTATCGTGTCTTATATGAAAATTATCGTACATACTAAAATTCTATTTTAAATGCACGATTACTCACCGGAGGTCGTGGTGCTCCTAAATCGGTGCTTGGGAAGTTCGTCGACCCCGAGCGGGAAGGTCGACGGCGTGCTTGTGTGCGTGGCGGTGATCGCCCGGCGTAGAAGCTTCTTCCGCCGTGGAGGAGCTCTCTCCTTCGGCCGCCGCTTGCTCGGCCGCATCCGGGGAGTACCGTGGATCTGTATCCGTATCCGTATCACCATGTTGTGCTAATGAGTGATTGAAAGAGGCACGTTTTTTGGGATGTGGACGCAGGTGAATGATTGAAGTTAGGCGCTGTGAGAAGAGAAGTTGGGCACGACTGTTGTTCTTGAATAATAGTTGGGCACGGCTGTCCTTGAATTACTTGGGCACTACTGTGAGAGAGAGAGAGTTGGGCACGGGTTGGGCACCACTGTTCTCTCTCTTCGCTTGGGCACCACTGCTCTCCTGGGGTGAGTGAGTGAGAGAGAGAAGTGGGGTTGTTGTGTGAGAGAGAGAGAGAGAGGGCACACGAGAGAGAATATTCACTCAACGCTTTTTCTTATTTTTTATTTTTCCAAGGATAATTTTGTCTTTTTAAGCCCAAAATGCTATAAAACTCATGCTTTTATCATATAGGCTATAAAACTCTCATTCCTATTGTTTTTGGTTACTTACATACATTAGCACTATTTTGTATGCCTCTAATATAATTTAGAAGATTGTGTCTTGTTCCATTGTTGATTATAGTTGATTTAAACGACTCTAGTAGTCCGTGGTTTTTTCCTCTCTTCCTTATAAGAGGTTTTCACGCTAAAATTTTGTGTCTCCTTATTGTTGTGTGCCTATTATTTTGAACGCAGATATTGATGCTTTTGGAATACCCTATTTGTCCGAATCCTCAAGGTTCATACGAGTCGGAAAATTAGCCAAACAAATGTGTCATATTCTTCCTCAACAGATCCATCAAGTCAGTGTTTGTTGATATTGCTCTCCGCCCATTCGTCAATTCAAAGTTCAAGTTCAATCGCAACCAAATTTTGCCAATGATTTGGTTGATTGATTTCTAATGTTTACGTTAAAGAATGGTTTATATTGAAAGAAATTTTATTAAAAATATAAATATAAACTTAATTATTGATGTATTTTGTATATTGAAATCTCGCAAGATAACTTATGAAAACATGAAATATTTTAGCATTTATGATATTTAATACTCCGAAGTATTTATTTTTAGCCCACCCCATTATCAACTTCTGGATCCGCCCCTAATTCCCCTTCTCTCCCACCACATTACAATTCTACAATAAAAAAAGAAAACACAAACTCATGCACGCACATCTCAGAGCATTGATCTGAATAAATGAGATCCTATCACTTTAAAAAATAGAAAATAAATTTTTCCTCTGACACATTTTTTGTAGTTGCTGCAAACCCAATATGTAGAAGAAAGAAAAAAGATGATTATTCAAACATAAAAAAGATATATATTACACGAACTCAACTACCCATCCTTCATCTTGTCAGACTCAACTATACTGCTCGAACAATATGCAGACCCTGAAAAATATAAAAGTTGTTCTCTAGTCTGATCCACATCTCTGCAAAAATTAAGTTCCACAAACTCTGTAACACAGCCGCCTCATTAGACAACACTTTGAAAAAATTCCAAGGCTTTATTTATGTACACCCCCCCCCCCCCAACAGAATCTTGATGTAGAACGGTCCTCTCGTTTTCGAGTAAAACGAGATGCGCTCACAAATTACACACACTATACTCGAAATTAAGTAAAGAAGCAACCCAAAATTAATCTTGAGATGATGAATCAAAACAATCTTATATCGAATCATAATTGTATACAGCCATATATATAAGGCCAAGATCACTACAAAACTGTCTAGTTTTAGGCCAATTAACTAATGATATCTCTCTCTTTTACCGCTAGCTTCTATTTACACTCTTAACAAAAAAAGGGAGCTGAGAGAGGGAGTCGGGCCCACGCCCCGTCCGAGATAATCTTCTTCTTCTTCTTCCTCGACGGATAGTGGGGCTAGGCCTAGTCGTGATAGCAAAGAAGCATGACAACGCAACGCCTAATTATGTACAGGCGAGCCCTTTGCTCTCTCAAGACTCCTGCAATTCCTCTGCTTGAAATTCTCCTCTTGCTGCTGCTGCTCATCTTCATTTCTTTTTCCTTGAGTCTCTTTCTTGCAAGAGAGAGAGAGAGAGAGATTGGTTTAGGGTAAGTAGAGTTTGTTTTGAGATGCTTGATTGTGGGTTCAAGAATTGGGGTTTATTTATAGGGGTGTCCGAATTTTAGGAAATTGTCCGAATTGATACATTGGTCGAGTAAAGAGCCAACTGCGGGGATACAAAAGTGCGTGCAGTGCTCCCTACCGCACCGGGCATTTTCCTCCTCGTAGGCCCACCTCCACTTGGTTGGGAGCCCTTTCCTATTTTTATTAAATTATTAACGTCTCGCTTTTCCAAATTGCAAATTATTCCCATTATCTAATAGATATTTTTATCTCATGATTTATTGAGTTTAGAAAATTGTTATTTAATTGCTTGTGGCGCACCAAAATGGTATGTGTATGTAGGGATGTCAACGGGTGGTCTTTACCCGAACCGATCCGGAATCGTTCAAAGTTTCATTAAATTTTAAAACAACTGCCCGGTTACGGTTGGGTTCAGAATCGCTTGGACCCTACCCGCTTTGTACGATTCGGTCCGACCGGCCAGTTTTTTTTTTGTTGTTTTTTTTCATTTCAAGACTTTACAACATCGGATTCGTGGCTTAAAACTAATTGTAGATTAATATATATATATATAGGTATAATTAACATCTACTCACAGCTGATTTAACGATTAAATCATCGAGGCTGCAGAGTACGTAGAAATGGAATAGCTAGTAATGACGAGTACTATTATATATTAATCATTGTTGATAGATTGATACTAACTTGCAATTCAATTTTATATAATAAGCTGCAGCAGCTTTGCAGCTTGTTATTTAATAAGCTTGTTCATTTCTTGGTATATGTATTTTGATAGAGAACGTTCATTCGTTGCACTTGTTATTTAATTTATATGTTTATAAATTTTAGCACAACATTTATAATTGGACAATGATCCCATCAAAAGATTATATTTTTACTGCAGTAATTTTGAGATATTTTGTTATTTGCTTTTTATTTATTTCTCAATCAGGTTATAGTTGTCGCCATAAAAAATGGGCGATGTTACAAAAGTGAACTTCCGGGTTCGACCCGGGGAAGTAATCGCAGCGTGCTAGAATTTATAACCAATAGCAGAGAAGTAAATTTTCCTAAGGCATAGTGTAAATGGATCTCGACTTAAAAAATTCACGAACAATAATGCTAGTTTTTCTTCTAATGGTATAAATTCTAGACCTCAATCCACACACATAAGCTAAGAAGACGGGGACGAAATACGATACGATACGAGGACGAAAATACGTTAATTTTTTAAAAATCAAAATACGACTATGTTCAAAATACGTTTATATTTATTTATAATATATTTTAGTCCAATAAAGATTTTTCCTTTGTTTAAATTTGAAATATGAAATTGAAAATTTTGAGGATTTGGGTGTAGCGCCCAGCGGGTAACCAGTTAGCAATGGGTAATACCCGATCCGGAACCATAACTTGATGGTCCGGATCCGTCCGATCCGATGTTTATCGGGTTGCTTCTGCAACCGTAACCAATACTAATTTATTGGTTCCGGTCCCAGAAAGTTCTCGCCGCTGACATCCCTATGTGTATGTGTGTTCCATATACTTTAGACATTTATAATGCTCATCTATTGATGATTATATTATATTATTTTATTATTTTAAAAAGAAGCGTGGTGAATATTGAACCATAAATCTCATTTTTACAAAAGTTTTACTGTTTGAATATTCTCAAAAGGACTGATTATATTCTATATAGTGTATTTGTTGCGATTTTATATTTCACTGTTATAGTTTATTTTATTGACTAGTATATAACCCGTCGAGTTTCGACGGGAATCACTTTATTTTGTGTCTATGGTCACCATAAATGAAACAATTATTATATGAAGACAACATGTTGATGTATATGATGTGGAATCATTTTACATTATTATTTTTAAGTGAAAATTTAAAAAAAATCATATTTGACTAAAGTTTAATCACCCATAGTAGTTGAGCGCAACGAACACGGTGATGAAACGAAACATCGAGGCTAGGTTCAACCATCCAAAATAGTTTATCATAGTGGAACACATCGATTATCAGAAATGATGGGGCTATAATATAGCCCAAAATTTGATCAATTAAATTGATGATGTAGTTCGATGACATTTATTCCAACTACTCGCCATTTAAAATATAAATTTATGAATGAAAGAATATATATATATATATATATATATATATATAGGGAGGGTTAACGTGAGACCATTTTATTGAGAACGTGAGAACCAAAACGATAAATTCACGTGAAAGTTGATGAATCCGCTAAGAAAATTATCGAATCCAAAAAATAGAATTTTCGCCTCATGGGATTCGAACCCGAGTGAAAATTTCAATTTTGAATTCATTAACTTTCTCAACGGATTCATCAACTTTCATAACTAATTCATTTGGTTCTTAGTTTTAGGATAAAAATGGTTCTTATTCAACCAAACTCTCTCTCTCTCTCTATATATATATATATATATATATATATATATAGTTCAACTTTCATCAAGAACTTTCCTAGCGGATGCATCGACTTCCATAACTAATTCATTTTGTTTATAGCGAAATTTTATGGTTCTTAGTTTTCACGTTAAAATGATTTTATTCGAACCTAACTCTCTCTCTCTCTCTCTCTCTCTCTCTATATATATATATATATATGTGTGTGTGTGTTTTAATAAAAAATTCAGATAACATATGCATATTTTTTCATGTTAATATCCCGATAATCAATATCAGGCCAAATATACTGAGGACCAACAACGATTTTTCTTCATGATAATAATGAAAAGTATGATAAATATCATATGTGATCATTTATCTCACTTTAGTGTTACACTCCTCGTCTGCTTTCATCTTTACATAAAAATAAAAAATTTCATCAATTTTTTTTCTTATGTTTTAGTATAATTTTAAGATTATTAATTAGAATTCACTAATCTAATTAGGATTTAAAATTATTATTTTCTTATTTATTTTTACAGTTTTTTAAATTGACAATTCATTATTAAGGTTAATTAGTCCATAGTTACTTAGGGTATATGGTTTTTTTAATTTCAATTTTTAGTGGAAAATATTATTAGTAATATTATGTCATGTGAAAAAGTTTAGTTGTATAAAGATATATATGTAGTATATAATAGTGTATTATGTTTTGGATATCACTGTAAAAGTTGATGAATCCGCTGGAAAAGTTGCTGGATCAAAAAAATAAAATTTTCACCTCCCATATGATTCGACCCGGGTGAAATTTTCTGAATTTTTAAATTCAGAAACTTATCCAACGGATTCATCAACTTTCATAATGAATTCATTTGGTTCATAGTTTTTAGGATAAAAATAGTTCTCATTTGAGCCTGACTATATATATATATATATATATATATATATATATATGGGATGGTTAACGTGAAAATCATTTTATTGTGAGAACATGAGAAATTAATATGTTATGAAAGTTAATGAATCGCAAAAGTTAATGAATAAAAAATAGAATTTTCGCCTCATGGGATTCGAACCTAGTGAAAATTCAATTTTGGATTCATTAACTTTCAACAGATTCATTAAATTTAATAACATATTCATTTTGTTCAGAAAGAATTTTCGTAGTTATTAGTTCTCACGTTAAAATTGGTTCTTATTTGAACCTCACTATATATATAGGGAGGTTAACGTGAGAACCATTTTATCTTGAGAACGTGAGAACCAAAAATGATGAATTCACGGTGAAAGTTGATGAATCCACGGGAAGTTATCAATCCAAAAAATAGAATTTTCGCCTCATGGGATTCGAACCCGGTGAAAAATCTGAATTTTGAATTCATTAACTTTCTCAACTGATTCATCAACTTTCATAACAAATTCATTTGGTTCTTAGTTTTAGGATAAGAATGGTTCTTATTTGAACCAAACTATCTCTCTCTCTCTGCCTATATATATATATATATATATATATATATATATATATATATATATATATGAGAGGGTTAACGTGAGAATCATTTTTATCATGAAAACGTGAGAACCAAAAAATGATAAATTCGCTGTGAAAGTTAATGAATCTGTCGGGAAAGTTAATGAATCCAAAAAATTCCCAAAAAAATAGATTTTTTTTGCATACACGTGTATTTGAGGATTTTTGGATTGATGTTTTGATATCACTGTGAAAGTTGATGAATCCGCTGGAAAAGTTGTTTGAATCAAAAATCAATTTCCACCTTCCATATTATTCGAACCGGGTGAAAATTTCTGAATTTTAAATTCGAAACTTATCCAACAGATTCATCAACTTTCATAAATCATTTGGTTCTTAGTTTTTAGGATAAAAATAATTCTTATTTGAACCTGACTATATATATATATGTATATATATATATATGTGTGTGTGTATGTGTGTGAGAGAGAGAGAGAGAGAGTGAGAGAGGATTAACGTGAGAAATATTTTTATCATGAGAACGTGATAACCAAAAAATGATAAATTCGCTGTGAAAGTTAACGAATATGTCGGGAAAGTTAATGAATCCAAAAAATTCCCAAAAAAATAGAATTTTTTTGCATACATGTGTATTTGAGGATTTTGGATTGATGTTTTGGATATCATCGTAAAAGTTGATGAATCCGATGGAAAAGTTCTTTGAATCAAAAAATAGAATTTTCGCCTCCCATATGATTCGAACTCGGTGAAAATTTCGAATTTTTAAATTGAAACTTATACAACTGATTCATCAACTTTCATAATGAATTCATTTAGTTCTTAGTTTTTAGGATAAAAATAGTTCTCATTCGAGTCCGACTATATATATATATATGTGTGTGTGTGTGTGTGTGTGAGAGAGAGAGAGATAGGGTTAACGTGAGAATCATTTTATCATGAGAACGTGAGAACCAAAAATGATGAATTATTTGTGAAAGTTAATGAATCATCGGAAAGTTAACGAATCCAAAAATCCCAAAAATAGAATTTTCGTCCTCATGGAATTCGAACCCGGTGAAAAATATAGAATTTGGATTGAGTAACTTTCCCATCGGATGCATCAGCTTTCATAGCGAATTCATTTTGTACATTGCAAATTTTTGTGGTTCTCAGTTCTCACGTTAAAAATGGTTCTTATTTGATCCTAACTATATATATATATGTGTGTGTGTGTGTGTGTGTGTGTTTTAATAAAAAATTCAGCATAACATATGCATATTTTTTCATGCTAATATCCCAATAATCGATATCAGGCCAAATATGTTGATGACCAACAACGACTTTTCTTCATGGTAATAATGAAAAGTATGATAATTATCATATGTGATCATTTATCTCACTTTTAGTGTCACACTCCTCATCTGACTTTCATCTTTAAATAAAAAATAAGAAAATAAATTTTTTTTCAGCAATTTTAATTTCTTATGTTTTAGTATAATTTTAAGATTATTAATTAGAATTCACTAATCTAATTAGGATTTAAAATTATTATTTTCTTATTTATTTTTACAATTTTTTAAGACAGTTCATTATTAAGGTTAATTAGTCCATAGTTACTTAGGATATATGTATTTTTTTTAATTTCAATTTTTAGTGGGAAATATTATTAATAATATTATGTCATGTGAAACGGTTTAGTTTTATAAAGATATATATATGTGGTATATAATAGTGTATTTGAGGATTTTTCGATTGATGTTTTGGATATTAAAGACAACAACTAACTTCCATTATAATAAGAAACTATTACTTCCAACTATATTCATGTTATGCGTTTATATATATATATATGTGTGTGTGTGTGTGTTAATAAAAAATTCAGCATAACATATGCATATTTTTTCATGCTAATATCCCAATAATCGATATCAGGCCAAATATGTTGATAACCAACAACGATTTTTCTTCATGGTAATTATGAAAAGTATGATAAATATCATATGTGATCATTTATCTCACTTTTAGTGTCACACTCCTCATCCGACTTTCATCTTTAAATAAAAATAAGAAAATAAATTTTTTCATCAATTTTAATTTCTTATGTTTTAGTATAATTTTAAGATTATTAATTAGAATTCACTGATCTAATTAGGATTTAAAATTATTATTTTCTTATTTATTTTTACAATTTTTAAGACAATTCATTATTAAGGTTAATTAGTCCATAGTTACTTAGGATATATGTATTTTTTTTAATTTCAATTTTTAGTGGGAAATATTATTAATAATATTATGTCATGTGAAACGGTTTAGTTGTATAAAGATATATATGTGGTATATAATAGTGTATTTGAGAATTTTTCGATTGATGTTTTGGATATTAAAGGCAACAACTAACTTCCATTATAATAAGAAAATTACTTCCAACTATATTCATGTTATGCATTTATATATATATATATATATATATATATATATATATATATATATAATATATATGTGTGTGTGTGTGTGTGTGTGTGTAATAAAAATTCAAGATAACATATGCATATTTTTCATGCTAATATCCCAATAATCGATATCGTGCCAAATATGTTGCCAAATATGTTGATGACCAACAAAGATTTTTCTTCTTGGTAATAATGAAAAGTATGATAAATATCATATGTGATCATTTATCTCACTTTTAGTGTCACACTCCTCATTTGGCTTTCATCTTTAAATAAAAAATAAGAAAATAAAATTTTTTTCATCAATTTTAATTTCTTATGTTTTAGTATAATTTTAAGATTATTAATTAGAATTCACTAATCTAATTAGGATTTAAAATTATGATTTTCTTATTTATTTTTACAATTTTATAAATTGACAATTCATTATTAAGGTTAATTAGTCCATAGTTACTTATGATATATGTTTTTTTATTTCAATTTTAGTGGAAATATTATTAATAATATTATGTCATGTGAAACGGTTTAGTTGTATAAAGATATATATGTAGTATATAATAGTGTATTTGAGGATTTTTCGATTGATGTTTTGGATATTAAAGGAAACAACTAACTTCCATTATAATAAGAAACTATTACTTCCAATTATATTCATGTTATGCATTTATGATATATTTTTATTATAAATATCCATAAGATTGAGATATAATGAATCAATGATTATAAAATTTACTCTCAACTCACTGATTCTTAAATTATTTTATCATACATGAAAACCAACTATTTATAATAGTCATCAATCATAAACAATAATATTAAACATAGATTACAAAGAATGCCACATATAATTTCTTGATGTCAATTGCACTCGCCTTATACATTCCTCTATATTTACAGATATGAAAGAATTGTCGCATTTATCCTTTTTCTTATAAAACAATATTAAAAATGCAATAAATCCATTACTTAATTGACTAAATATGAATGTATTATTTAAGGCAACTTTATCGTTTCTCCTTTTTCTTAAAAAAAAAAAAATGCACTAAAATCTATTACTTAATTGACTAAATATGAATGTATATAATTAAGGCAACTTTTAACTCAAATTTAATGTACATATATATGTAACGTATAAGAACCAAATTAAAATCTTTAAAATGGTGAATTTAGAAAATTTAGAATGAAAAATCCTTAAAATTCCACATAGGATTGCGGATGAATGTGGTGCTTTCAATGTGTTTTACTATATAGAATTAATAGATTCGAAGTAGTCTCTTCGGTCATAAATTAATGTTACTATTCGTCAGAAAAACACATAAAAGATGTGAAACATTTTACTTTTTCTACCTCTAACTATCATAAGGAGTGTGAAGAATCTGTAAAAATCTTAGTGATATTAAAAATTTAAATAAGTATAAATTTGATAGTTTGATATAGTAAATAAGTTAATTTTGAATTCACAACATGCTTCAATCAACCCATTTATAACCTATCATTGACAAATTAGCTCAAACTTTTCTTTTCGTTTTTTTTTTGTCAATTTGGAGCTCTAATCATTCGTTGCTGACTCAATGCCCAAGCAGCGTTGCATGATTTGAAGTGTGAGATGCTTAATTAGAACAGATATATAATATAATTTTTATTTATCGATATCATTAATTGTTCAAATTTGCAGTTTTGTTGTGTGCGTGTGTTGGCCTAGTGGTAGAATGGTTAATACCCGATGTCAAAGATCTGGGGTTCAAGTCCACCGTGATGCGGTCTTTAAATTTCTGGATTAAATTGAAAGAAAAAAATTGCAGTTTTGTGACTTTTGTCAGTTAAGAATGTATAATAATTGTCTTTGTGAGTCTTTACCATTTCAAGGTATTACTATTTTATGTGCCCACAAATTTATAGCTATAAATCAGCCTATATTTATGCTAGTTGATATCTGCGTAGACTCCACCCACCAACATAATGGGTCAGATCTTGCAATTCAATCAGCCTAAATATTTCCATAATTTGCGAGCTGCCTTGCAAATATGTTGACGATAGGATAATGATTAATCGTTTTGGACCCATTCATTTTAAATATTTTATTCCTATTTTTGAAGAAGAAAAATATTTCCGGAATTATTGTTTTGTTAATTCCAACAAAACCAATAAGACAAGTGGGAATTAATTCGGTTGAATCCTACTAAATACTTAATCAACCACTTTTCATGATTTAATTAAGGTTGATGACAACAATTATTTCACTAAACTTGCTTTTTGACTAGACATCACACTCACTTAGAATCACGTTAGTCAATTTGATAAAACAAGACGCATATAATTAAGTATGTCGTAATCTTTGATTGACTGGTTTACTTTAAATCGAACTTTTTTTAATATCAATTTTATATTTTGAAACATGCTATATGTACGATTATGTGTATTCTTATAAAATGTAGTAACTGAATTTTTTTTAGAAGTAAACGGATTTTGTTTGGGTGTGATATATGCTTTAAAAAGCATATGGACTTGACGACATATAAATATTACGTGCATAAATAAGATTTATTAATCTCTAATTAGAAACTTTTCCAAAATTCTCCAAAAATGTTCACCCAAAAGAATTTTCACAATGAAGATATTACAACTAAAAACTAATTCATAATATATATATATGATAGTAATTAGACTATAATCTTTTGAATCCAAACTAACAACCAAGCTAGAAAACAATGTGCATACATATTTAATTGGTAGGATAGTACACATATCCACTTGGTGAAAATCAAACATGGGCATATTATAATATTCCTAAGAATGCTTGTAAATTGCAAAAGATTCTTATGGAATATGTTCAAATAGGTAGAAATTCATCTCCTTTGGGATATACTCAAGTTGGCGACATCTTTTTTGTGAAGGACGAGGTCCAAAGAAGAACATGACAAGTATCGAATTGAAGTAATTATTTAGGTTTGGTGATTCTCTTATTACATGTTTAAAGATTGACAGGAAATATCAAACAACTAAAGAATTTGCATTGAGGATATTACTAAAATAGAAAGTTTAATGTTATTTTTCTATATGAAAGGAGTACATGTATAAGAGTAAGAACTAATATTTCCTCCGATAATATCAGTAATCGTTTCATGACTCTGAATTTTATAAGAAAAAAGGAACCCTTCAATTCCGCTCAAAATAAAACATCTGAAACTAGAAGGTGAATACTATATTTAAATTTCAAACAAACCACCTCTGAAATTTTGAAGTTTTGTCGACGGGATAAAACATATAACAGTCAAAGCCCCCACGTGATTTACAAATAGTCGAGCCATATATATATTCTCTTCCAGAACTACTATTTTATTAACAGCCCCAAGAAGCAGATATTTCAAGGCTGTGACCACTAAATTTTAATTCCCATCTTAATTTTTCAAAATTTATTTAGTACAGATGGCTCAAAACCCAATTCACCGATCGATTAATTAAAAAAAATGCAATGTGTTGTGGAAAAGCACATAACTTCGCCTGGTGTCTTCCCCGTTTCTCTAAGGTCACTACCTTCTAGGAACCCTAATTGAAAAATTACCGGAAGGTCAATCTGGGTAATCGTGATCAAGGCTTTTTGTTGTTTCTTCTCACACGTACTCATCTTGTTATTGATATCAAAATTCCATCCATCCATATATATATATAGGGGAGGATTAACGTGAGAACCATTTTTATCATGAGAACGTGAGAATAAAAAATGATGAATCACTGTGAAAATTAATGAATTCATTGGAAAGTTAATGAATCCAAAAAAATAGAATTTTCGTCCCTCATGGGATTCGAACCCGGGTGAAAAATATCGAATTTTGGATTCGATAATTTTCAACGGATCATCGCCTTTCATAATAATTCATTTTGTTCATTGTGAAATTTTATGGTTCTTAGTTCTTACGTTAAAAATTATTTTTATTTGAACCTAACTCTCTCTCTCTCTCTCTCTCTATATATATATATAGAGTTCTCTTGACGTAAAATCGATTCATCAATCAATTCTAGCGTTCAATAATTCATCGATCCGATCAATTATTTCTTTTTAATTACGAGAGAAATTCTAAACTGTTACTCGAGATGTTCACTAGATCGATAATTCTTGTATTTAACTATTTAGTTACCTATGAGCCCAATGTTTAGTTATCGAAAACCAGAGCAATAATGCATGGAGAAGCTCACAATGATGTATAATTGAGTACAGAGTGGTTCCGCCCCAAAGTGTTGGGAACTCAAATAGACTGATCATCGAAAAGCGGAGGAGATGAAATTATTAATTAATCGATCGCAAAATGTGCACTTTTTAATTGGCATTTGCTGTACTTTTTATTACATTAAAAAACAAGAACAGAAGGCAGCACGTGAAGTTCTCGTGGTTCATACCAGCCATTCTTCAACATGATCATACTCATTTTGCAATAATTTTGTGAAGATGAATATGCAAATTGCCGTTGGCACTTCAATTAATTCCATTCTAAATCATTCAGCCCGTTCCAACAAGTTTTATTGTACGTAGAAGGTAGTTTGAGACCTCTCTAGCTCGTAATATTTAAAGTGACATTTGCGACGTGCCTAAAACATATTCCACATTTCAAACATGTGGTCTCCCATGAAATTACGTTCAATTTTTTGGTATATACAGTCGCAAATATTTGATTCTATCTCTGCTACAAAAGTTGGTCTGCCACTAGCCGAGATATTCTGATCTTGTATTTGCAACTGGGCTCACAAAATTAAAGCTCAACTACTGTTAGATCGAGTGGTTAAGTTTATTCCAACGTTATTTACGTTATAACGAAAATGTTCAAACATTTAATTACAGTTTCATATTCGATTTTCGAACTTTTTAACGAATATATCTCGACTTTAATTTCCGATCATCATCTTTCTACGTGGATTTAATCGGGACGTGATGCGTAATTACGCACTGAAGTTACGAAAATGACTGTGGAATTGTGAATAATATTCTTGAACGATTTGTAAATATTGTCTGATTAACATGAACCTCACTAGTTTTGACCCAATAACCAAGAGATAATTAAACCATGGGCTCATATAACTTATGAGCAGTTTGAACTTACCAGAGATTAATTAACTTCACATGTTACGCGGCAATGAGCAACTTTTCTACTCCTCCAAAGGCGAGACGTAATTAAGTTGGTAAGTAAAATATATTTAAGGAGTGTGTCAGTGATTCTGTACTTAACTATTGGGATTTATACAGTTGTAATCTTACGTGCGTATCGGATTCCGATACAGTTTGCTCGGGAGAGAGGAAGCTCATGTGAAATTGGGTTCCTTGTTTATGGCTTAATGACAGACTGCATGCTAACTGTACCACTATTAATTAATTACTAAATCTCCAAATTTAAATTTGCATTACAGTTTTCGTTTTCTGTTTCCCCGTAGAAATACAGCAAATCACCGACCAAATATTTTGTAATTTAGACCTGATTTTAATCGAATATATCGATCCATCACACGATGAGAAGTGCAATTTATTTGCTCTAAACGTGGTTTACGGTTTTAATTTAACAACCGAGTTGAAGTGGAGTTGGTCACAGTGGAGGATGTCAATGGATAGGTTTTACCCAAATCGATTCGAATCCATTCATATAGTCCATTAAATTTTAAAATAACTGTTCCGATTCTGATTTCGGTTCCAGACTCGCTTTAGACCCATAGCTTGATGGTCCAGTCCGGGTCCGATTCTGATTCCAGAATCATAGCGATACTTATCTATTGATTCTGATCCGATTAAAACACATCTATTAACAAGCCTAAGCTTAAGTAGACTTGTCAATGAGTCGGTTTTACCTATACCAATCCAAAATAACTTATAGCCAATTAAATTATAAGCAACGATTTCTGTTCCAGTTTCAGTTCTTATTCAGTTCTGGTTCCAGATCCGGACCGTTTCAGATCCATAGTTAATGGTCCGGGTCCGATTCGGATCCGGTATCTAATGGATCTATTCCAGAACCAGAACCGATATTTGATTTATTGGTTTGGTTTGACTAAAATCCGTCCATTAACATCCCCACAGTGGAGATTGTGTTTTGTTTGCTAAGTTATTCCTCCTCCTTATAATATTTTTAAATTTTAAATTATAAATGGGCCATTCAGTCCATGACTTAAATGGGCCAGCGTATCATGGCTTGCTGGACATCTACAAATCTAAAGTCGGCTACTATTTTGTATGATGAGATAAGCCAATAATCTCAAATCGTAAGATTTGCCTGAGTTAGTAAATATTAATTATCAATTTACTGTTGCTAACCAGTGGCATAAACATTTGAAAAACGAGAATTTACACACACACACCCTCCCCAAAAAAATGATTCCTTTTCTATAACATACCTACTAATTCTATTCTACTCTGCATTTTAAAAGATAAATGATTTGCAACGTAATATTTAGTATGGGTGATCTCATGACTCAAAGATTATGATTTCAATCTTATTCCTATTGTTTAGGTCGAGATACATACTAACAAGAACAGCAAAATAAGTTTCACATTATATGTGATTTTTCATTCTCCACAAAGCCATTGACTTATTGGGCCACTCTAGTTTCTACTTTTAATGGGCAGTATGAAACCCTTTACTTCAAACCCAACTAAGCTACAGAAAGAACAGAAAAGGTCGTAGCATGGATTAAGGCATGGCCTTCTGCCTTAGCCCACTATAGATCAAGGCCCAATAAACCAAATTCTACACGTATTAACTAATAACTGAACAGTTCAAAATTTAGGGATTTTGAAAATGTCAACATGCCCTCTGTTACCCCCTTAAAGTTGAGCGCCGAGATGTGCCGAGACATGGCGCATCTCGGCACGATGGGGTCGAGTCATCTGGGTCCAAGGTGATTCGACGTGTTCGAGAGACGGACATGAGACTTGGTCGATGGAATGGAAGGCATCGGGCTAAGGATGTGCGGGATGCATCGGATGAGCCGAGCAAGCACATCAATGAACAAGGCTGTGCGGAGCGTGCCGAACAATGCGAGTGTTGGTTCGTCGGGCGAGCGTGCCGGGTGATTCCGGGCGCTGGGCGCCGAGTGCCACACGTCGGGCACGAGTGTTGGCTCGTCGGGCGAGCGTGCCGGGTGATGCCGGCGCTGGCACCGAGTGCCACGCCGGGCAAGACGGGCGCCGAGCGAGAGATGGCCGAGACGCGTGCGGGCGTCGAATGCGAGCAAGCGCCGAAGGGTGATTCCGAGGCGTGCGAGCAATATTGTGCGGGAGTTGAGCGCCCCGCACCAAAGTGTCCGAGCGATGTGCGCAGGGCGTGCGGCGAGAATGCTGGCGCCGAGCAATGCCAAGCGAGCGCGAGCAATGCCGAGGCCGAGTGATGCCAAGGCCGAAAGCCGAGCAAATGCCGAGACCAAGTGTCGGCGGGCGGCGCGAATGAAGGGCGGCCGAAGCGGAGCGGTTGTCCTTCGGCGATTACGTCCAGAAATGCGGACGATGTGCGGTGGTGCAGCACATGTCCGTGAGTTATTCGCGGTTCCAAAAAATGCGCCGAGACGTGGGCGGTTATGGGCGATAACCGCCCCATGATGCTGAAAAAGCGTGGATGAGGGCCACGTGGGCCATGTGGGCGAATCTGTTGGATTTTCCTAAGTGTTGGGGATGTCCAACACCTTTAGATGAGCATTTTAGCCTGAGCGAGATTTTGGGTTGAGTGAGTGCATTGTAAAACGTGAGTGTTTTGTACTTAGCCTATGTGAGGCATCCTTTGTATGAACTTGTGAATAATATAAAGGTTGGGGTGAGTTATCCGTAATATTGTGCGTGCTTTACATTCATTCTAACCCCGCCATCAATATACACGAGTGAAGTGAGATTGTGGGCGTAAGAGAAGGCTGGTCGACTTGAGAGCTGGTCGACGCCGCACAAGGCGAAAATTTCTGGCCGTAGAAAACCTTGTGACAATTTGGTATCAGAGCCAGGTTAGTGAAAACTTGGTGCGCGGCTTGCGTTGCTGCGAGTGAGAAACAGATTCGAGAAAATCTGATCGCGTTGAGTGGCGCGAGAGTTGCCGAGAAGATGGTGAACAATCAAGAATTTACGGCTCTTGTCGATAGAGTGGCCCGAATGGAAGAGTTGCTCGGGGCACCCCCGGAATCCTCTGTGCAAGTGGCTGTTTTCCAACGGATTCGAGACGTCGAGTTGATGCTTGGAAATATCCATACGACGGTTGAGGAAGTCAGGACTTCGTTCGAAGGCATGCCATCATTCGTTGAGGACGAGGTCTCAACACTGACGCAGGTGGTGGATGTCAAGCTCGAAAACGTCCTGGACGAGTTAAGGGTGGTGAAGCGTGCGCTTCGAAATATCGATGAGATACCTGTTTCGAAGGTACGCGTCCCGGAGCCAAAACCATTCGAAGGCGCCAGAAGTTCGAAGGAGTTAGAGAATTTCTTGTGGGATATGGAGACCTATTTCAGGGCGTCTCATATCCCCGACGCTGAAAAGGTGTCGATAACTGGCATGTACCTTGCGGGTGATGCTAAGTTGTGGTGGCGTCTGGCGTCCGATGACACGAATGGGGTCGTGTGCGATCGAGGGCGTGGGATGCGCTGAAGAAGGAGTTGAAGGAACAATTCCTTCCTTGCAATACGTCGTGGATTGCAAGAGAGTCGTTGAGACGACTCAAACACAGTGGTACAATCCGTGCTTACGTGAAAGAATTTAGCTCGCTGCTGCTAGATGTGCGTGAGATGTCCGATGAGGACAAGCTGTTCAATTTCCTTTCCGGCTTGCAGCCTTGGGCCCAAACGGAGTTGCGACGTCAAGGTGTCAAAGACCTTCAGTCCGCGATTGCTGCTGCGGATGGTCTCGTTGACTACAATAACGTGGGCAAGACCGAGTCAGAATTGAGAAAGAACTCGGGCAAGGGCAAGGACAAGGGCAAGTTTGTTCCGAGAGGGAAAAGATGGGCTGATTATGCGAGTGATACTGATTCGGATGGTGGACCGATTCAGCAAGTCGTGGGCAAGAAGAAGACGGGGTGCTTCATTTGCAATGGCGATCATCGCATGAAAGATTGCCCGAAAAAGGGGAAGTTGAACGCGCTTGTTGCTGAAAGTGAGGCGGACGAGGAGGCCGTTATTCCTCGGATGAGCCCGTTGCGATTATTGACTGCAATGCAACGGGTTGGCACAAATCACAACGGATTGATGTACGTGAGGACTGTGTTGAACGGGAAGGAAGTTATGGCCATGGTGGATACGGGTGCCACGCATAACTTCATTGCGAGTCGGGTGATTCCGACGCTTGGTTTGGAAGTGTCGCCTGATGGGAGCCGAATCAAAGCTGCGAATTCGGAGGCGAAGCCAATCCAAGGCAGAACCGAGGTAAATATGCAAATCGGTTCGTGGAGTGGACGTTGCTCATTGATGGCAGTGACGTTGGACGACTTCGATTTGATCTTGGGGATCGAATTCTTGGTTGCGGCCAAGGTGGCAGTGATGCCGCATGTAGGAGGCATGTGGATGATGGATGAAAGCTGCCCGTCGTTCGTGAAATGCGAGATCAAGACAGGAAAGGTCTTGAGTGGGCTGATCTCGGCCCAGCAGCCGAAAAAGGGAGTGCAACGTGAAGCATCGAGTTCCCTTGCTGCAATGACTTGTGTGGAGTCAATGACTCGCGTGGAGTCAGAAAATGTTGGTGATCTTGCCGACATCCCTATTGATCGTAATCTCGTGGTGCAGGTGAACGAAAAGGGAACGCTAGCTAAGAAGGGAGACTACCCAAAGAACGACGGGCGTCGTCGGGGCTTTAGCGCGGTGGTTTGTTACCCCCTTAAAGTTGAGCGCCGAGATGTGCCGAGACATGGGCGCATCTCGGCACGATGGGGTCGAGTCATCTGGGTCCAAGGTGATTCGACGTGTTCGAGAGACGGACATGAGACTTGGTCGATGGAATGGAAGGCATCGGGCTAAGGATGTGCGGGATGCATCGGATGAGCCGAGCAAGCACATCAATGAACAAGGCTGTGCGGAGCGTGCCGAACAATGAGAGTGTTGGTTCGTCGGGCGAGCGTGCCGGGTGATTCCGGGCGCTGGGCGCCGAGTGCCACACGTCGGGCACGAGTGTTGGCTCGTCGGGCGGCGTCTTGGGGTGATGCCGGGCGCTGGGCGCCGAGTGCCACACGTCGGGCCAAGACGGGCGCCGAGCGAGAGATGGCCGAGACGCGTGCGGGCGTCGAATGCGAGCAAGCGCCGAGAAGGGTGATTCCGAGGCGTGCGAGCAATATTGTGCGGGAGTTGAGCGCCCCGCACCAAAGTGTCCGAGCGATGTGCGCAAGGACGTGCGAGCGAGAATGCAAGGCGCCGAGCAATGCCAAGCGAGCGCCGAGCAATGCCGAGGCCGAGTGATGCCGAGGCCGAGTGCCGAGCAAATGCCGAGACCAAGTGTCGAGCGGGCGGCGCGCGCGAAGCGGGCGAAAGAGCGGTTGTCCTTCAAGCATACGTCAGAAATGCGGGACGTGTGCGAGTGGTGCAGCACATGTCCGTGAGTTATTCGGCGGTTCCAGCAAAATGCGCCGAGACGTGGGCGGTTATGGGCGATAACCGCCCCATGATGCTGAAAAGGCGTGGATGAGGGCCACGTAGGCCATGTGGGCCGAATCTGTTGGATTTTCCTAAGTGTTGGGGGATGTCCAACACCTTTAGATAGGCATTTTAGCCTAGACGAGATTTTGGGTTGAGTGAGTGCATTGTAAAAACGTGAGTGTTTTGTACTTAGCCTATGTGAGGCATCCTTTGTATGAACTTGTGAATAATATAAAGGTTGGGAGTGAGTTATCCCGTAATATTGTGCGTGCTTTACATTCATTCTAACCCCGCCATCAATATACACGAGTGAAGTGAGATTGTGGGCGTAAGAGAAGGCTGGTCGACTTGAGAGCTAGTCGACGCCGCACAAGGCGAAAATTTCTGGCCGTAGAAAACCTTGTGACACCCTCCTAGGGCTATCTGGGCAGAAAGCAACTCCAAACGCATAAATCGAACCCCACGCATAGGATGAGATCCTATGTCCCATAACTTTGTATGTATTGTCGTGTTCTATTATCATATCTATTATTTTAATAATGTCTTTTATTCGAAAAAATGGTGGATACCACCCCAGCTAATTTTGTAAGTCGGCAGCATCTCTAACAGCCCACTAAATTCCCACGGATTCTCATATGGTACCAGATGGATTTTATTGTGATTCAATCTCCATCACACTAAGCCATTCACTGGCCTCCACTCTCTCCGACTCCGCCTTCTCTCTCTAGGAAATTATATTTATCTTTTTCCAACTTTAAAACCATAATTACGTTTACTATTTTATCCTAATGGACAATTATGGAAGTTCTAAAATATATAAAATATCTAGCCTCTCTCTCGATTTGGAAATAAGCAATTCAACATGGCTATATTCAAAATTATATTTCGATTGTTATTCTAATTACGGAATTATCACTATGTATAATCTCAAAAATTTCATAATCATCCATTAATAAGTAATATCACTAATCATTTTCTTAAGTTACATTTACAAAGGATGAAGGGACTAGTTAATCAAGCCAACTCACTAAACGAAACGCTGTCAAATTCCGAAAATGACCACGACCGACACCTTGAACCAAATAATAGGGTATTCATAAATATTAAAGATAAATCACAAGAATATTAGAAGATACTAACAAAAGTCACGAGAGGGAATAAATTATAAAAAAAGCAAAAGATCAGAATGTAGACAAAATTACTAACACCAATAAGACAATCACGATTATTTACAAATCTTGATAATTATTTAAAATAATAAGGAACACAAAAAAGTAGGTAAAGAGTCACAAATGTACAAACACTCCTCCTCGGCGTACAATACAGCACCAGCGTATATATTTGCCTCCCTTAATGTCAGGACAGGAATGTCCGAATCTCAACATATCCTAATCCAACTACATTCGCCACCACAAAATCTCATGCCACCACCCCTACCACGGCGGCGCCACCTCACTCCGCCGCAGATTCTGGCTTGACCAACAGTCCTAGTGTCCAAGAAGAAAACCCCCTAAAATAAAATAAAAAATGTGCAGAATAAGAATTCCATGGCACACCATAATTTCACGCATTCCGATGCTACCCCTCTCCGTGTTTGCGTCACCATATTAACTTTTGTCCGAAGCCAGCCTCACTGTCTCCAACTCACAGCCCCTCAATTATTCATCAATGCTGGGGTAATAATCCCCTGCGGCAACCATCAGCTATCGGAAATTAATATCTCGTGTTTGAACAAATCATACGGCGCCCATAGATTATCCAAGGTACAAGCCTTTTTAGCGTCGAGCCTCAGCCACGGTTTCCCTTTCCCGCTCCAGTGCAGCAGGCTCACTGGACCGGGGTGGAGGTCTCTACAAAGCCCTTCAAGATTGTCGCCGCCGAGACCGTGCTGGTTCCACCGGTGCTCCACCGGGGAAACGTTTCCGGCGAAGACTAGGAGGAACGGCGGGAGGGAGCCGAGCTCGTAGATTCTGTAACGCTTCTGGATTCTCATCCAGTGCTCGAGCTTCTGCGTGAAACCCTCGCGGCGCCATTTGATTAGGTCGATGACCATTACTCCGGTGTTGAAGTAGCAGGGGTTGCGGCGGCGGAAGGTGGCGCCGAAGAAGGGGGTGGACCAGAATTTGGGGGTGAAGTAGTGGCTGAAGTTTGCATGGCAGTATTCGGGGGCACCGAGGACATGAGAGTTTAGATTGATTTGCCAGAGTTTGGCAATGTCGTCGACGACGATGAGGTCGGAGTCGAGGTAGATGATGCGGGGGAGAGAGGGGGGGAGGAGGTCGGGGAGGTAGATGCGGGCGTAGTTGAGGGGCTGGTCGAGGGCGCGGCGGACGGAGGAGGAGATGAGGTGGAGGACGGTGGCGGGGTGGAAGGGGTAAAGGTGGAAACGGAGGTAGGGGAAGGTGGCGGAGACGGTGGTACGGAGGTAGGGGTGGTGGGTGGGGATGGCGAGGAAGTGGAAGACGGTGTTTTCGGGGCAGGTGGAGTGCTGGAGGACGGAGAGGACTGCGGCGATGGAGCCGCGGAGGTAGGGGGTAGAGTAATCCAGGGTCATGGCGATGTGGACGTCATTGGTGGAGTTGTCGTGCGGTGGGGCGCAAGAGTTGCCGTTGCGGAATGCCGGGGCTTCGTTGAATTGGGGGTGGGTTGCGGCGGAGAGTGTGAGGAGGAGTAGGAGGGTGGTTAGGAGGGGGAGAATGGGCGGCATGGTGGTCAGGGAGAGGCGTGGTGGTGGCGACGGGTCATTGATGTTAAGGAGGGGAGAAGAGTCAAGGACGATTGAGGTTGGATTATGTGACGGAAAATGAGTGGGGAATTGGCATTTATACCCCCCACAATTTTATTTTTTCGTAAAATGTAAATTTGTAGATTAATCTAGTAGTATTATTTTATGTTTTGTTGAGTGAATCTTTTGTCCCAAAATCAAATTTTGGTAGGTCCCGGCAATTATTTGTAAAATATAATATGGGATGTTACACATACTATTATTATGTCATGTAGGATTACGGTTTATTGATACAATATGTATAATTGTTAGTTATCTTGTAGGTGGAAAATGTGTTCACTGTTTTAGAGAGAAATGTTTTGTTGAGAATTGAGAGATTTTATTTCTGAAAAAAAAGTTATAATGAGAAAATACATATTTCTTATGTTTTTTAGTTGACATATTTCTTATGTTTCAAAATTCTGTTGGGCGAATAATAATTAAATGTTACTATTAACATTTTATTTTAAGAATGTGGGCGACAACTATTACTATATATTTGTGTCTATAATCGAGATTACTAGTTCCAAGTTCTCTAAAAAACTAAGAGCCTAAATTCCATATGAATGAACAAATGATGTAGTATTTGAAAGAGGAATTTTGACCAATGGTCTTAATATTCACTACTATATTTTGGAAAATAAATTGAGATTTACAGAAAAAAAATACAGTGGATTATGGCAGATAAATAGGTAGCTTCCATTCATGAATTCATATAAGGGATGGTCTCCTGCGCGCGCGCACAGTGAGACCATCCCTTAATTAATTAATTTTAATTAACTAATTAATTAATTCTTAATCCTAATTAATTAATTCTAATTAATTAGTTTAATAAAATTTAATTGTAAATTAATAAAATTTAATTGTAAATTAATGATAATAATTTTGAATTAATATATCTTAATTTTTAATTAGTAAACTCTAATTATGAAATAATAAACCCTAATCATGAATTAATAAATCCTAATTTTAAATTAATAAATCCTAATTGGAAATAATAAACCCTAATCTTGAATAATAAACCCTAATTATGAATTAATAAACCCTAACTTTGAATTAATAAACCCTAATTTTGAATTAATAAACACTAATTGAAAATAATAAACCTTAATTTTGAATAATAAACCCTAATTATGAATTAATAAACCCTAACTTTGAATTAATAAACCCTAATTTTGAATTAATAAACCCTAATTGAAAATAATAAACCCTAATTTTGAATTAATAAACTTTAATTATAAATTAATAAACCCTAATTATGAATTAATAAATAAAATACAAAATAATAAAATAACACACTAAAAACAATAAATAAAGGCAACAAAATAAAAATTACATTTATAAAATCAACAAAGATCTACTGTGATCATCCAATGGTATAAGGCTTGAACTATAATTCGTTTCTAATAAAAATACTTTATTTCATTAAATTAACCAACAAATAGAGGCTGGATTTGGACGCTGTAGGGGCAAAATTGCCTAATACAATCATTCTTGTATTTTGGTTGAATTCAAGATAGGAGAAAATTAGGATTGTGAATAGAATTTGATGAGAGACTGTGTGTAAGCATGCGGTGGTAGCGTACACAAGTCTTTGTCTTCATGTAATACTTTTATATGAAACGAATACAAATTAGGTTCACTTGATTCATCTTTTACAAATTCCCTAGAAATGATAGAATGATCTAAATTGAAAATAAACAGTGCATGTGCATTTCAACATACATGGGTACTATAAATCAAGTGTTATTTAACACACTTAGTTAATAGGGTTGGTTGCCTCCATTGATTTGTTAATCAATACATGAAGAAGGTGACTCGAACATACATGGGCAGTTGAGATCTCTTTAATTTAATCTATACTCACTATAACAAAATCAATATAAGATGCAATTTAATATCAAAGTCACGTAGTATTTTTTACAATAAACTTATGATAAATTTATTTCTCTCATATGACAAACATCTGTACGAAAAAACTAATATTTTCTACAACTAAAAAAAATCTGCAACCGTTATCTAATTTTAGATTATTTAAAATAATCCTTATACTATAAACTCGACTCGTATCAGACATTATTATACCAAATTCCATAGGCATAAAAAATAAGAAGGAAATGGCTTGTGGTATACTGGTCATTTCGTACAAAGAGTAGGCACTGTATTTAGTGTAAGTGGCCCCATCTTATATGAAATCCAGGCTGGAAAGCCAGCGACTTTAATATGTGATTTTGGTTTAATACTTTAATGAGAGAGCAAAACTCCTGTGGTGGTGGTTGCAGGAATAGCCTTTATTCAGGCTTACACTGTGGACCGTCAGTTACACAAGATCGCTCGAGTTTATGAAGCTGACGGTCCAGATTTACGCTCACCGCTATTTGTAGTTGCTACCCTAAGCTATTGCTAATTACGAAATCAAGTGTAGATTAAGCGACTGAGCTCGGTAAGGATGCAAAAAGTGGAATTGACCCATCACATCATTCTTAAATCCCAATGCGCTGGACGTTTTACTGAAATTAACGCCCCTAATTATGGAAATTTGCATTAATTAATGGATTTATTCTTTTTCTGCTTTGCCTTTTGGGGACTATTTTCCTTTACCGTTAAGCAACTATTGCACATAGCCACATATACTCCATGCTTAATTTTTATTTGATATTATCCATGCAATTGGTTTATGTTTGTTTTTATATAATCCATGCGTTGACTAAGCTTTGAGATTCTAATTCATATTGATCTTTTGCAATAATAAAATTTACTTCTAGATGTCTGTATGATGCGTACATTTGCAATTATTAATTAATAGTATTTTATAGATAAATTGACGTTTAATTAAGATTTAATAATCTGTAAGTAAAATTTATTGATTAGATTTAGGCATTCACAGTTATAATATAGTAATAACTTATGATTAGAATTTTATTAATTATAATTAACATTAAATAATTATAATGAAAGCTTATTTCTAAATATAATTTATTTAAATTCTAATTAAAGTTATTAGGATTGAACTCGCAGTGCGGACAACTCTTTTTGAAAAGCTAGAAATTAATAGCAACTCTTGAAAGTAGGGCTTTAACAGTTCCGATTATTGCATCGTATTTATATTTGGTTACAGTCGATTTTGTATAATGCTCGATATACATCAAATAGTAAACACTTCATTTGTATTCTAGGATACGTCTATTCTCTGTTACGTTCAAGATAGGATTTGTGAGCCCTTTCAGAGTGGAAATTATTTAAAGTTGCTTTATGTACTAATGAGTAATTAAGAGTGTGAAATATTGATGTGATTATATATAATTTAATGCATTATGGGTTTATCCTTTCATTTTATGATTTAATTTATCAATGTCTATATTGATCGTGTAAAATAAAATTAAATAAAAATATAAAAGAGACTATTTTACAGTAATTGGTATAACCGGAAGGGTTACATCATATTCTTAGTTTAAGAGTTTAAAGTCTTCAAAATAATTGTAGGCCAAGCATTAAAGGGGTGAATAAAACATATGTCGTGTGCACTAATAAAAACTGTCTGATTATTTTAACATTGCAAGTTTGAAACGGCTCAGAATGAGACATTTGTGACTTATAATTAGGTATGACTATGGGTGGGATTTGAATCAGATTTTACTAAATCAAGACATAAAGCTTAAATTTATTGTTTGGGTCTATATTCAATCTATATTAATTGGATCCAAAAAAATGAGATCCAAATCCAGATTCACATAGTTCATGATATCTTCTAATATAAATTCTAAATTAACGAAAATGAAAATTTACAATAAAATTATTACACCATAAAGAATTATTGCAAAATTAAGGGTAACTATTTGAGGCAAGGAATATTCTTATCAATTGGAACGAGGAGCATGGTAGCTCGGGACTCACCAAGCGAAGGGCGACAAGACGACGATGGCAAGGAAAGGCAACACGGCGGCGACTCAAGGGAAGACAACATGATGTGCGACTCGGCGACAAATGTGTTGTTCGACGGTGAAGGGGTGACGCCTCCATGGTGATGGGGTCGCCAAAAATATGAGGATTGGTGAAGAATGAAAATAAGAGTTTGGGATTGTGTGAGCTCCAAGATGGATGTTTGGAAGAAGGAAATTGCAAGAATTAGGTTTAGTATTAGAATAAAATTTAATTAGAACTAGACACACACACACACTCCAACTTTTTGAGACATATATATCTATATATATAAATATATATATATTTAATGATAACCGTTTAGCCCTAAAATCAAGGGATTTGTATATTGATTTTAATTATTATATGCATAACACCATGAATTACATGAACATAACAATGAATTGGAATGAATAGCATGCATTTGTTGGCATAACAACGTGAATTATATGTAGAAAATAGAATGTGGAATATCCAAATAACGAAAATTTAGGGATTTGACTATTTTATCATTAAATAATTATGACTAGATTCAAATATCAAAATCTAAAGCCAGATCCGAATCCAAAATTTAAGGATAGGATCTAGATCATCGAATCCAAATTTTAGTAAAATTTTTGGCATTGTTTGAGTGCTTAAATGATCTCATATGTGTTAGGTTGTGAGTGGTATGGATGAATTTTTGATAAATAATAAGTGGTTGTAAGGTTGAGTAATAAGAAGTAATATCTAAAAAAGAAAAGTGATACACTTTTTATAGATATCGAATAAAGCAATTGTGATATATTTATCATGAACGGATAGAGTAATTGTTATAATTCTTTGTTTGCATGTTTTAGGCAACAAATACATTTTTACGTTTTCTTTTTGGATAATTGTCCTTATATACAATTTTTAGATGATTTTGTGATTAAGATACTTCTCATGTTGAAATTTTTAGGCAACAATAAAAATTCTTTTAAATGTCAGTATATCTAATCAATAAAATATTTCCATATGATATTGACTCGTCTCATGTGGAAATAATTCGTGGTGGTAAATGTGGATATTATATTTTGTTAAAAAGATAATAGATAAATAAAGATGAGACTTAGAATGTATAAATCCTTTTTCATAACGGATCAACTGCTTTAGTCTTAGGCAAATCTTAATTTTTCCCCACAACGCAATGGAAGAGGACCAAGAGGTATTATTGGGTGACCGTTTTCATTTGTCGGATCTTGGAATTTTGCTCGTCACGTATCTAATAGGCTCACGTGCACCCTTAAACTTTACACTAGGGGGTCATATAAATTGACTTTTATGTTTAATTATATTTTATTTTATTTTTTATCATCCGTTTTCAATTTGGTAATATTTCTTAGTCTGATAATTCTTATCAATTAGATAATTAGGGTTTAATCCTGCTTCCTATATGTTTTAATTTGCACTATCTATGATGGTTAATTGATCAGCGATTTAAGACTGACTGTTTTGACGCTTTTGGTACTTAGATATATTAACATATTTTTACTTACCATATTTTTACTGATTCAATTTATAGTAGAAAATAAATTAAATATCTAAATTTGTTCGATCATTTTCTCTTTTCTGTTTACCATTTTATGAATAATTAAGGTTGGCGCCAACAAATAAAATTATTAGTTGGCGACACAACTCTTTTCTGTAGAAGTTGGAGATATACTTTTGGAATTATAAGTGATTAAAATCTAATTGAATTCATTCGCAAACATTTTGTCAAATTATCGGGTAAATGGTGTTGACTTGAAGAATCAAAATATTACAATTAAAAGTTACGTTTTTGTAATTATAATACTTCTGAAAATGTTATGATTTAACAATGGTAAAAGTTACAAAATAATGAAATATTTTAACGATCAGATTAAGATGAATGTATTACATTTTAGGTTAGGGGCCTAATAAATTAGAATAAAAATCTATGAGTCTATGAGCCTCAAGAAATCAATCTGTAATGAATTAGATTAGGTTCGGTCTACTAAGGTTTATTTCCTTTTATGTCTTCTTAATTGTAATTGTAAGTGTGCTTAATAATATCTTCATCATGAATTATCTAGTTGTAGAAACGCAACACCCCAAATCTGATCAAGTTGTGACGAATTGGGAAATTTGTGAGTTTTGTTTATCTTTTTCAACATTTTCTTGTCCTATTTCAATGGGTAACGCAAAAATAGAGATTGAAAAGTTCGACGGAATAAATTTCTGATTATGGAAGATGCAAATATAGATTACTTGTACGATAAGAACTTGTATTAATCTTTGGAGATGAAACCGAAGGATATAAAGGAATAGGACTGGAAGTTAATGGACAGAAAGACAATGAGTGATACGTTTGTCGTTGTCCAGGAATGTAGGGTATCAAACCACCACAGTCGAGCCCATGGACAAAAAGAATAGAAGCCCATATTTGCATTTAGGAAAACTTGAAGTGTAATTGACAATTTAGCACAAACAGAGGTCTGAACACAGTTAATTATTTTCGTCCACTAAAACATTCGTGTTGCATGGGAACTATGAAAGCTGGGAGGCACATGTGTGTGTATGTGAAATTATAATCTATACTATATATTAATTTATATAAGTTGACCTTTGACTAATCTTACAATACTCAATCTGGTAATTGGCATGGTCAGCACGTCTACGTTCTAACAGACGTTGAAATCTTTAACGAAATTTGATGCACTCACAAGTCACAACTATCCAATGGTATTTTTATATGTAATATAAACTAGCTAATAGATAATAGAGTTATTCTTAAATTATAGATCGGACATTGACATTATGGTGATCTTTTAATTCGAATATAAAATTTACAAATATAATTTGTTATTTTTCTCCACTATTTCACTTATAGTTGGAGTCAAAAAAAATTCCGACTAACTAAAGCTCATGTGTATTGTTGGAATATGATTTCTGATGATATTTTTTTATGATCTCAAATCAGTCTTCGATAATTCATGTCAATTTTAATAGATTGAAAATTTTGACTCAACCTATTAAATAAACAACGGAGATGAAATACAAATTATATTTGTAATATTTGTAAATTCAAACAAAAACAATATAGTCAATATTCTAACTATAATTTGAGTATAATCCAAAACAATATTGTTACTTATATACACTTAGAATATAACTTTTTAGTTAATTAGTTACAAGATGAATAATCGGGGCGGACCCCTACCACCCAATATCACTTCCTTGTATTTCCGTATCGTTTCCCCACAAAACTTTTTTTTCTGAAACAAAACTTTTATGTTTTCTTATCTCCATATATTTTTAGTTTAGATTCTCCTTGCGGTGTATTATCTAGAAAAAGAATTACAAATAGATCTTGTCCGACTCAATCGCGCGCTTGAACTACTTAAAAGGGCAAACTAAGCTACCAACTATTAGTGACACTACTGATCAGAGGGTGTTTGGCTGAGTTTATAAGCTCTTCAAAACAGCTTATAAGCTGTTGTAAAGTGTTTGACAAAATAAGTTCCCATAAAAATAAGTTGGTCAGCCCTAACTTATTTTTTTCATAAACTTGTAAGCAATCATGAATTTACCAAAATAACATTATTATAGTTTATTATTTCATACACATAAACTATCAATTTCACATCTCATCAATTTTATCTCTGTAATTATGATTTTCTCTCTCTAACTCACTATTCTTTCTCTATCTTATAAGATCAATTATCCAAACACTTTAACAACTTATAAGCACTTGAGATATTACCTCTTATAAGCTCTTGAAACATCTTATAAGCTCTTTGAGCTTATAAGCTCTCTAAAATAAGCTTAGCCAAACACCCCTGAGTCTTGATTAAATGTACACAAATTTCTGACCGATATTTATGCGATAGTATTGTGTAATGTGAATCTGGTTAGAAAGTTGAGGCAGTGGACTTAGAATATGAAATCCTTGATTTCCCAATCAGGTACTACAAGATTGAGTAATTGGACAGATGAATCTGAACTGCGAATATCGTCATGAATTCGAGATCAGATGTTACAAATTTTATGTAAAACAAATAATATAAGACCAACAACGTTTCTCTCCCGACTGAAATCCAATTTCCAAGCACTTAACTATTCTATCATTCAGCACTATACAGTCGTAACATGCAACTCCATAAATAAAATAATTAAGATCTGAATGGCCCAAACCTCCATTATCTCCATTTAAAGCCATTAATCTCTGCACACATCCCACAACCTACAATCAAAATCCCAACAATCCCACTTGAGTCCTTGACCCAACTCTCTCTCTCTCTTTTCGTTTTTCAATGATCCTCCAATTATAAAATCATACTTTCCCCCAAGAAAATTAAATAAATTGTATGAAAACAAATATTGGAAAATATATTTAAAGCCTTTTCAGTTCTGGAAGCCCATATCCTGTCCGCTTCACTCCGTTTACTTCCCTTTCACCTGTCCCGCCCACTAATTGCGCCACTCTCTCTACCCACAACACAAACACACACAGTTCCCTCCTTATGTCCAAACGACAAACATCATCAGACAGCAGCACCATCAATCACCATGTCCGCTCTCTCTCTCTTCATCCTCTTCTCCCTTCTCCCCTCCTCTCTCTCCTCCTACCCCTTCAGTAAGTCCTATACATTCACTTTCTCTATAGATATTTCTCCATCTCTTAACTAACTATTACTGTAATTCTCCAATTGCGACTCACATTAAACTTTAACTGGATATACTCACTCAACTTTTCTTTTTTCCCTTCTCTCTCTCTTAGACTACAGCGTGCACATTGACTGTGGCGGCCTCGTGAATTCCAGCGACGCCTTCCAAACCGCCTGGCTCTCCGACCGTTTCTACTCCGGCGGTGCCACCTCCGTCGTCTCCGAGCCACTCCGCTTCCTCCACCAGCAGGAGAAGACTCTCCGCTACTTCCCCATATCATACGGCAAGAAGAACTGCTACTCCATCCCCACCGCCGCCGCCGAGGGCCGCTACTTCTTCCGCATATTCACAGTCTACGACAACTTCGACGGCAAAGCGCACTCCCCCTCTTTCGACGTCTCCGTCGAGGGCACTCTCGTCTTTTCCTGGAGATCTCCATGGCCCGAATCCGTCTCCCGCTCCGGCGCCTACTCCGATCTCTTCTTCTACCACAACGACTCCGCCATCGACGTCTGCTTCTACAGCATTGCGACCGATCCACCTGTAATCGGGTCCTTGGAGCTCACCCAAATTGACCCCAAAGCTTATACCTTTGAGTATACGAAGAATTCGATCAATTATATTCTGGTCAATTATGGTAGGTTTTCGTCAGGGTCGGATCAATGGGGCCCCGGATTCAGCAACGACACCGATTTCTTCAGCCGCTCGTGGCAGTCCGATACGGAATTCCTGCTATCATCCGTCTCCACGGCTAATGGGGCGGAAACCAAAGCGATTTCGGCGATTAAACCTATCGCGAATGTCGAATTGAGCCCTAATTACTTTCCCGAGAAGCTTTACCAGACCGCGATAATGGCGCAGGGAAATGGGGGCGGGATTTTGGAGTACGAATTGCCGGTTGATGCGAAGCTCGATTACTTGCTGTGGTTCCATTTTGCTGAAATTGATGTGAGCGTGACGAAGGCGGGGCAGAGAGTGTTTGACGTGAGTGTGAATGAGGAGAATGCGAGCAGACTTGATGTGTTCGACAAAGTCGGTGGCTTTGCTGCTTATGATTTCAGCTATGTTGTGAAGAATTTGAGTAGCACTGTTTTGACTGTGAGGTTGGAATCGGTTGTGGGCGCGCCCATCATTTGTGGGCTTGAGAATTATGCAATCGTGCCCGTTGATCTCAAGATTGTTCCTGATCAGGGTAAGTGTGCAGTAGCAAGTTTTGATTTTGATTGTTTTCTTGGATTCTTTAGGGAAAGAATAAATATTTTTGCTTGTCGTGAAGGATATGCAGGATTATTGATGAGTCAACTTGATATTTCGTTTTCTTTGTTTTCGCCCTCGTTAACAGGAATGAAGGGTTCTTTTCAATTGACTATGGTTGTAAGAATTATTGATTTCTTGTTCTATTTATTTGCTTTGAGGTTATGGTGGTAAGTAGGGGAGATAGAGTGAATTAGTGTGTGTGGGAAACTGCAGTTGGTGATTGTGGGTTACAATAGGTTGAATCAATATATTAGAGAAAGAGATTTTTCTGATAATCTGAGCCAACATTTGTGCAGTTACTGCTATGAAAGCACTGAAGGAATCACTGCGTGTGCCTGATAGAATGGGTTGGAATGGAGATCCATGTGCCCCGACTACTTGGGATGCTTGGGAGGGTGTTACATGTCATCCATTGAAAGATGAAGCCCTTGTGGTCTCACAAATGTGAGGTCTCTTTCTCTTACTTGTAACGTTTTCAGTTGTGCGAGAAAGATGTAAACGAGATGCATGCTTGTTCGACCTAATTACAGTCTCTAACCTTGTAGTCCTTATTAACACTTGACATGATACTTTTTAGTATCAATTACTGAATTCATGGTGCTATTATTTCCTTGTCAAATAGTTTAATCCTTAGTTTTATTCTCATTCACTTGATCATTTGTGTTTCACAAGTCACAACCTTGCCAGATAGAAGTTCTGAATGCATTCTTAAGCTTTCGTTTCTGTATGTTGTATATCTTGGCTGAGAACTAGAGATTTTTCTACTTTCAAAGCACATGTCTCAACTTGATGGACAGTTCTCTTGTATTTTGTAATCAGAGATCTTGGAAGTCAAGGCTTGAAGGGTTATATAAGTGACAAAATTGGGCTACTGACGAATTTGGTAAGCCTGTAAGTATCTAATATTTTTCTAATTATCTTTTTATGCTTTTCTCATTTTCAAACTATAGGATAAGCATGCTAAATGGTAGCCATCAGATGCCTACCATATTACTTAGATTCTAGTTTCATCAATTTTTCATTTGCTTAATGTCTTCCTTCTGGAATTAATTTATAATGTTTCAAACTATTTTTTATGTACAGGAACTTGAGTTCGAATTCCTTGGTAGGCGAGATACCCTCAGGGTTGGGTCAAAAGTCTCTCGTGAAGCTGTAAGATCACATTTTTCATACCATATTTTCTCTGTCTGATATGATATGGTGTGCAGTCATTAAATCTCTCGAATGTCACTTAGGCATAAAACAAACTTATCTATTTTATACGTCTAAGATTTTTGTCATTTTGGAGACTCAATGTTGTTCATCATGTTAATTTTTACTCAAAATTGCGTGTTTGATCTACTAATCAAGAGCTTCTGCTGAAGCTAATTGTTTCTGCAGTTTTGATGGTCGCATACTGTTTCGTGTTGTCAGGCGCAGTTTTTTCTTATAATATTTGCTGCTCTTGATGCAGTGATTTGTCGGATAACAAGTTTACTGGATATATACCAGATAGTCTTACTTCTTCCAGCCTGCAGCTCGTGTAAGTTATGATCTTGTTATCGTTATTGGAGATTCTTTCTAGAATCTTGCAGTCTAGCACAAAAAGAGGGAAATGGACGAATCACAAGCTACCTGTCTTAGCTTTTCAAACACAGAGTTGCCCTCATTTCCCTTTAATACTCTTTTGAATTCAAGAATAGAAAATTGAGAATTCTCCAATTTGAAGAACAGCCCATTCATGCACTATTAGTGAACTTTGCTTTTAATCTTTGTAAATCGTGTTGCTATCACTCAGGTTACTGAATGATAACTTATTGGAAGGGCGAGTTCCTGAAGAACTTTATTCGATTGGGGTTCATGGTGGCACTATAGAGTATGTCGTCATTCCTTAATCTTTTACGTACTTTTCAGCTGGTGCATACTATGAATGTTTTCTTATGATGCTCTAGTATATTGCATAATTAAATTTACTATAAAAAGAAGTAATAATTTTCATAAATAAACGGTTGGTTAGAATTTGTTTATTCCATCAGCATCATCATCCTCTGTGATCTCTTGACTCTATTTCTCAACCACACCACGGCCTATCTGCTGGTAATGTACTAGATTTCGTTTTGCAGTCTTTCTGCTAACAAAGGGTTGTGTGGCGTGCCTTCACTTCCCGAATGTCCTCTATTCTGGGGAAAACACGGCCTCTCCACCGGGGGGAAAGTTGCAATAGGCGTGTCAAGTCTGGTAGTAGTTTCTGCTCTGCTATTCGGGATATACTACTGCATTATGAGGAGGCGACGCAATGACTATGACTTTGGTTTACCTCACGAACTAATGTGTAAGTTCATTTCCTAGCTAGGATATGTACTTGTCTGTTAACATAAGATGTTGATGTAACTACAATGTCTGCTGCAGCTCTTGCGGCCAAGAGAAATCGATACCACCGACAGAAATCCTTGATGGCTCTGGAAATGGAGAGCCAACATGCCAAAGGGTTTATACCAACTTACAATGTGAGTTGATGGAACGGTGGTATACCGAGAAGAAGAGATACAAATTTTTATAGGTGTGGATGGAATTCGAGCGCGGTGGTGCCGGAAGAATGGCGCCGCTGCTTACTGGTTGAGGAAGATGATTGTTGGAGATTTGAGTGTTGGAAAAACCACATTATTTTTTAATATTTGTGGTGAACTATTTGGAATCAGATAGCAGAGGTTACGGCCTTCTTCACATTGTAGCACAACCAGTTTTTTTGCCTTGTAGTCAGCATACAATGTAAAACTATATCTATTCATTGCGAAATCAACAATCTTAGCAATACTATTTGTTTCTAATAGATGTCGAAACTTTGCCTATTGTATGATCCCTATTTTATACTAGCATTTAGTTTAAGAGCAATATTGTAGTATGAGATATTATATTTATCAATTTATCTATAATATTCTTGCTTTTTAATTTTATGATAATTTACTAGTAATTTAGAAATGATATAATAAGATAAGATTCTGTTTTTATGCTTATATAATTATATTTAAATAAATACTTTTTGTGTGTCGCATGTAATATCCTTAAGTATGTATACGTATTTGATGGTCTGAACCTGAAATTTTGACTAATTACTTGACAGGTCGAACAAATTCTATAGGCAGTAGCACATTCAGTAAAATATAATAAAAATTTCACTTTAGACTGCATTTATAACGACGAAACACGATATATATCATTAAAAATATGTGGAAAAATCCAATTCCGTCACAAGTAGAATTTGATTCAGTAGTCCTTGATAATGAGATCTCACCTTCAAATATCTTAATTGCATTAGGACATGTAGTGTAACATAAGCGCGTGGTCCCACAGCTTTATTAGTTATTGCATGGTCCAATTTCAATAATCTTTATCTCAACACCACGAACCATATCTGCTTTGATGCAGCGTATTCGAATCTACGAATCCGGGCCCCACAATCGACGACAAACACTATACATTTCACATAAAATTCCAATCTACCTAATCACTTGCATTAACTAATTAATCAATTCTTTTCTTGATGTGTGATGCCGCCATATTAATTTCCCCCCTAAAATGTGTTGCTTTCTAGAAGAAAATTGTGTGTTTTATATATGTTATCTATCTAAGCTTTTTTTGACAAATTATATGTCATCTTATTTATAATTTATGCGACTCTTTTTTTGTAATTTCTCGTCGTTGTCATCCCATTGGATGCAGATCTAAAACAGCTGCGCCGCTGAGATTTAATGATTGTTAAATGTTATATGAAAAAAACCTAATTTAGGCAAAAATCACGTTTACGTGGAAATAAACAAAAAAAGGGAAAATAAAAAACAGCTATCCTTGACGACAGAGAGATATTTAATTGATAAGAAAATTCACAAACCTGTATTTTTCAAAATTTCACAATATTCCACTAAAAATGATTAGCAAAAAACGAAATATATGCACACGGTGACATTAAATTATTAGACTATGGGTGATTAAATATTATTGTAAATAGAACATTTTAATCTCATGGAACTTCAGAATAACGACCTAGTACTTGCCTGAACAATTATAATTTGAATTCCGTCGACATGTTTTAAATCACTCAAAGCATATCCTTGAATAACACAAACAATAAGAAAGACAAGTGTGGAGATTTCACAAGGGGTACACATTGTCTGCTAAATTGGTGATGGAAATCTTTAATGGTTTCCCATTTATGAGTAGTGTTTGTCAAACAACATGTAACAGTTTAATTTAGAACACTTAACCTAAACTTATATTGGATCTAACTAATCAAGAATATAAATATAATATAAATCCCAACATGGCCCATTCATAATCAACAAATTGGTTTCTGATTTTTGACTCAAAAATTAGGCAGCAGATGACGTGTAAAAGAAAAAAAAAATACAACTTCTGATGACTTTTCAGATATTTTTTGAAGGAAACAAAGACTTTTTAGGTCGTGATAATAAAACACTAATCTTTCCTATTGTTTCAAGTTTGAACTAATCCAGGCTGCAATTATCAATAAACCTACGCTTTATTTTGACTGGACTAATCAGAATGGCATGTGAGGTTTGTTTTTTAATTATTAATTTGGATGTCTACTTGTTGTATTCTGTTGGTTAAGCAAGCAGAGAATTATAGTATTTAATTAGTTGCTTGATTATGACAAATTATGTGAGTTTAAACGATCCACGTCGGCGTTCACACTAGCGCCATAAAATTATTATTGTCTAATCGTCCAATCACATGGCTAACTAATATTACTAAAAGCAAACCTAATGATGCAATTAGCCTAACAAGGCCAACCTCAATTATATATGTATATTTCCGTTTCTGGTAATTTTCTTTAATTTATTAGCAATGTAATTCGTTTAGTAGTAGAGTAGTAGCCAATTTATCTAGATATTCGTTTTATGTGATACTGAGGGAGTAAAGATATTCAATTATACTCGATATATTTAGGCAATAGCTTGTTAGATTTATTTATTTAACTATTGAATTTGTTCATTTTAGATGGTAATTGGTAGAAAACTTTTATCTTTTATATTAATAAATTTCAATAACTCTTGAAGAAATAATAGTACGTGGGTCTACTCCTCCAAAGTCCAAATCCAATTAAATTGCATCTACTTGACTAGGTGGACCTCCTAAACACTTAGACTTTTCATTTATTAAAATTTGTAAATTATACTCGCTCCATCGTTCCATCTATCAAATACGTTTATTTAATTTTATTTTGGTCCGTTCACAAAATAATCTTCATTTTTTTTGAAGCATCAACTAATAATTTTTATCCTAAATCTATATCCACATATTTATAAAAAAATCACATATAACCCACTTTTTTCCTCTCATTATCTATTAATATATTTATTTATTATCTCTATGGTCATCTTTTTATTTCACTATCCATTAATTTATTCAGTTATTATTTTCACTCACTTACTCATTACAATTTATTAAAACTTAATGGTGGACGAATGAAGTAATTCTTGACTAAATTCGTCTAATATATAAACAAATCTTAAGAAAAGTTGATTGGTGTGAGGGAAACTTTGGGTTTTACTTACTTTTTAGTCTACAAATGGCTGATTTATTCCATAAGTAAATTGTTTGCCGTTTAAAAAACAATAATTTTCCTAATTATTACCGGAACACGACTTGTACAGATAAATTTTGATGATATATTAATTGAGGTGCGCTAGAATATAATTACAAAAACATACACAAGTTGCCCTAAATGATGTTGACTTTTATAACTTCAAAACTGTAGGGTGGCATGTCGGCTACAATTGCCAGCTTTCATCTACTTGTTTTTATAAACCACTACTATTATTAATATTCAAGCTATATTATTATTCATTTTATAAAAGCAAATTGAATTATCTAACAATGTTTTTATTATGAAGCGTATTTAGTTTCACTGCTGTGGCAAAGTCCAGTAATTAAGTGAAATGCAACATTAGAACATGAACATAAATTAATAAAAACATTGTTTGTGCCTTCCTTAACCTCTTTTTTGATCGTTCAAAACGTATCCGTCACCTAATTAAAAAAGTCATATAAATTCATAAAACTTCACGTCTTAAAAGAAGTTAAATACAGTGTGTGCGTACATAATAGGGGGATAAATTATATTCTTAAGAATACGAATATGCCTACACACAAGTTTCATAAAAGGAAATAAGAGATCACATGTTCGAATCCCACCAAACGCCTACATGAGTTTGAGTCACACACCCTGGTTTCAAATGTGGTTTACTATCCATGTGGTTTGCGTTATCAGACAAGAAAGCGTGGGATTACTGGGTCTTGACACTAAAGTAGCGGTGCGGGTTCCTGATAATAATAAAAAAAAAATAAGAAAAAGAGGTATTCTAGAAGGATATATATAATAAATCAGTACAATAGATGGCCAACTTTTGAAAATTCAAACTATAATAAACTTTTGATGGTATACATAACCATCAAATGGGACAGAGAGGGTTTGTTAGCCTATTGTTTCATTCACCGATCATCAGAAATTATAATTACGAGGACAGAGAGAGAGAGAGAGTATCTGACACAAGTTCTCGACCAATGGGACGAGTTATGTGGCACACAGGCAATATTAATGTAATTATATTATATAGTATTTCATTATGATAGTAGTGGTCCCAATTATTTAAAAGAAATAGGAAAATTTGAAAATCATCCCCGTCAACAAAAGCGACTTGGCCGTGTTGCATACTTTTCCACTTGCTCACCCTATTTGCTTGCTCCATTTAATTAGATTCCATCAATTTCTTTTCTTTAACAACTTTTTCTATTCATCCATATACATAATGAATTTGAATATATATCATCCAAATATTATATAACCGGTCGTGATATGTATGATACGTATTGTATCATATGATAAAACCAATTAAAAAAATTTCAAATATGACATAAAAAGATAGATTATGAGGGTGTTTGACTAAATTTATAAACTTCTTAAAATAACTTATAAGTTTTTGAGAAGTGTTTGATAAAATAAATTCATAATTAAAACTTATAAACTGTGAAAATAAGATCTCCAAAAAATAAGTTTATTAACCCCAACTTATTTTTTATAAGTTTATAAATAACAATGAATTTAACAAAATAACATTACTATGATTCATAATTTCATCATATATATTATCAACTTCACATTTTCAATTGTCTCTCTCTGACTCAAATTTTCTCTTTCTAACTCACGATATTATATGTAACTTATAAGTTCAATTATCCAAATAATTTGACACTTTATAAGTTATTGGAATATTACATCTTATAAATTTTTAAACATCTTTATAAATTATTGGGAGTTATAAGTTTTCTTAATATCCTCAGTCAAACACCTTCCTTATATCTTTCGAATTCAGCATAAAGACAGGGTTAAAATTGCGTGCACCTATTAAAAGGATCCACAACAAGTAGTTAGGGAAATAAATATGTGTGCAGATTTCTTGCATGGGGACTTGATAATTAAATTAACAATCAAATTTCTAAGTCTATTATCTGAGACAAGTAACCAATGTCGCAAATTCTTCGAGACAGCGACATTGACAGCTCTGCTCCTCTGACAAATTTTCACATCTAAATTTTCTATGGAAAATTTATTTTAAAAATGACAATTATATTATATCTTGTAAATTTCAAAGTTTTGGGCTAAATCAAAATGTTGCTGAATTTTAAGCATGGAAGACTCATCGTGGGTCGAGAAATTTAATGTCAAAAAAGTATCTACAAGATCATCTTGGTATTTTTTATTTTATTTTTCTAAGTGGTTCGTAGATGATTTTATATAAAACAACTTATCTAAATCGTACCCCAAGCTGTGGCCATAGGTTTCCTTAATCACGGAAGGGGAAATAATTGACTCATTCGCGATACTATCCAATTAGTATAATAGGTCATAATCAAAATGTATTGTGTGCTTAAGTCCATGTAATATCACATATTCCCTCTCCCATCCATAAAAAATTTGCATTATTTTTGGTGATATGAATTTTTATAAATTGAATGAGTGTAAAATAAATGGAGATAATAAATAAATATATTAATGGATAATAAAAGAAAGAGGTGGGCAATGTGTGGCTTTTTTATAAATAAATGATAGATTGAAGATGATTGATGTTTCAAAAAATGAAAAATACAAGCTTTTAGTGGATGTAAAAAAAAAACTAAATACAAATATTTGATGGACGGAAGGAATATAATACTTGTTTAATGTGATTTACCCGCATATAGTACCTAGTTTGGACAAAAGCATAGTTTATTAAGAGCAAACCCATGAACTAAGACTCCTTATTCAATTTTCTTGCAATAAAAAACGACAAGAAAAAATTCTTCAGACTTACGCATTCCCAAATGTGATTTTTTAACTAAAATTAAAATAGATTTATACATTTTTTTAGTTTATTAAAATTTGTACTTATGAGTTAGGACTTCAATTGCCAAAAATGATGAGGTTTGACCCGAAAAGCTGGGTCTTCGTCCTCGTCAGCCTAAGCAAATCAAGCACCATGTCAGTTAATTATATTACTATATATACCGCGTTATGTATTTTATCTTCCTTATTTTAATATTATCATCACATGTGACAACAATATAGTATTCATATTATATATCAACCCTAATATATGCAAATAATAGGAAGAATAACTGGCATGCCAAAATATGGTATACTTAATCCCACTATTATATTTAATTATCAACCTCCGATATATTCGTTAAGCAACAAATACGCAAAGAAACGAACAAAAATGAAATGCGCATCGTTCAAAATTTTATGTGATGGCGATGCAGAAACTAGTGGCAAGAAAAGGTTAAATAAATTGCAATTTGCGTAGAAGAAAACGTGTGACGCTGAAAACATTTACTTTTTGCTCTTTTCTCCCAAACAAACTAAATATAAACCAAAACTTATTTTTTTTAGCATAAAATACCAATATTTACGACCATAAAAATTGAGCACAGCTAATGAACAATTACACTAGAAAAAGACAATGGAAACCTCAAATATAGATATATAGAATGTTGAAATTAGATGTGACACTTTTTAATTATTAATTTAAGTATAATGACAGTATCAGAAAAAGCTACAGATATTATCCAAATTTGCATATGCCGTCATCTAGTGAGTCATGCGCCTAAAACCATTAAACCACGACTTTTTATTTTTGCGGGCGCAATGGTTTAAATTGTCACATAATCATGACTTAATATTTAATATAATTTCTTCCAATCAAATCTTCAGAATCAAGAATGGAATTAATTTAAAAGAAAGAAAAATCAAAGATTCCCATCAAAATTAACGTGCCAGAGATGTGTTGTAAACTGTAAAGTCGTGTTTGTCGGTCAGATTGAGGTGGCATTCCATTTGTGGTTTCATATATTAAGTCACCTCCAACTGAAAAAAAAAACTAATAAACTATATTAGGAAAATTAAGAGAGAGATTAAGATAAATTAATCCGCATATAAATAAATGAAGATGACATATATAATTAGGACTGATAATTCGTGCGTGTCGGGTCGTTATCGTAACGATACGATAACAACACGATATGATAAGGCCAAAAACAAACACGACCCGTTAAGGATCTATCTGACAAGAATACGAATACGACACGAAATGTATTGACACGAACACGAGCACGAGCACGAGCACAACACGAATATGATCGATTTTTTTCGTGTTGACACGATACGTTAATGACACGAAGAAACAACAAATTCAAATCAAAGTTAGAAAATAAATTAATAAAAAAACTAAAAATATGTAAAATTTAATTAAATTAATATTAAATATATATAAATATTACTGAATTATACGAAAACAATATGATCCGACACGAACACGAATATAACACGAAAATTATCATGTTACACGAACACGACACGGATCCGACACGAACACGATACGAAATTATCGTGTCTTTATCGTGTCGACACGATAAGGACACGAACACGATAAGTCTGAATACTAACCTGTTAATTTCGTGTGTGTTCATGTCGTGTTCTCGAGTCGTGTCGAAAATTGTCCGTCCTATATATAATCAATCTGTGACATCCTAAGTTTTGTTTTGTTAAATACAAAATAGTGGAAGTCTACCCAAATTTTAACGTTTTGGTTCATTAATTTGAGTGTTTGTGTGGTCAGTTATGTAGATGTTAATAGTAATTAGGAATGTTAAACGATTAGATAAAGATAAATCCTCAACCTACAATATTGACCCTTCTAAAATAGCAAGAGACAAGGGGCATAACCGCTAAAAACAAAAAATAAGAGATTAATTGCATTAATGATGTTCATTATCATGATGGATGACTGTGATAAGCACATAAATAAGCCTAAAAATCAAAATATATATCCCTTAATCTAGATTAAGGAATTATCCTCATTTTTAATTCCTAACGACTTCGTACCAACCATATTAACAGTTACAGAACCTTAAGTTTGAGGTGAGCAAGTGATGATGATACCAAGAAAGATAATTTAAACAATAATCACTTTTCTCATCCTCTCTGAGTATCGTTAAAAATTAAATATAATTGTATAATATAAATTTCATTTCGAATTGCAATGTCCCACTTCAAGGATAAAATTGTTTTGACTACAAGCTCAACGAGGGTGACGTATGAAAGGAGATCAAATAAATCCCAACAATTATATTTCCCTTGGCAACTAATTAACTAGGTGCGATGATTCCTCCCATTAAGCTTCCTCTATATACCAATTATGAATCTCTAATACTTCTATTACTGAGAGAGAGAGATTGTTATGTTAGCTTAGTTAATAAGTGTCCTAATGAGAGTTATGTCCGCTTCACAAAGAATTAAACTTACACGTTAATCGACCTGATATTCTGCGGTTCAGTTGACCTGACGGTTCAAATACTCTATTTTACAGTTTTCTATGTTTCAATATGTTTTATTATTAATTCCACAGCTGAAATAATGTTTTTCTTAAAAAATTAGTATATAATTAGGCATAATTAACATATACTAAAACTTAAAACACTTAAATTATGTGTTTAAAAATCCTCATTGGTTCGGAATTATATCGATCAATTTTGTATAACAATTTTGCTGTAATTATATCGATCAATTGGTTCGGAATTATATCGATCAATTTTGTATAACGGAATTATATCTATCGATTTGAAAGATCATATAAATTCTAAAATAACACTCAAACTAAAAACAATAGATATATAATTCCGAACTAATGGATCAATATAATTTTAATTAATCCAATCAATTTCTTCAAGGTGTGGATGAAATTTAATCAAATTTTCAAACTGACCAAAACTTCTGCGACCTTAGAAGACACTAAAAAAATACGATGCTAAAGACGAAAATAAAGATGTTGTAAAACCGTCGCCTTTAACGACGGATGATGTTATAAATTAAACTTATTCACCGCAATGTCGTTGTGAAACTAAATGATTTTTTTGGATCAAATAGTTTGTTGTTATAAATTTATATATTTAATGATATTATTATTATATTCGTTATTAAATCATTCTTTTTGTTATTTGATTATTTTGTCTTTAGTCCATCGTTAGATAACATTTTTTTTTAAAAAAAGTTGGAATTAACGACGATTAATCCGTTGTTAGTTTACAATATTACCATAATCTGTTACGTCCAAAATTAGAACCCTAACTCTCTCATCGTCGCACCCCGCCCCACCATCCGCCATAAGTATGCATCTATATACTTGTTGATTTAGTATAAAGTTGATGTCAAGATTTTAGGAATTGAATTAGGATGAATTGTTAGGGATTGTCGAATTGATTATGAAATTAATGAATTGTTAGGGTTTTAAGGATTGTGTTGAATTGATAATGGAATTTATGTATGAAACTAATAAGAATTGATTGAATATAGGATGAATTTTTAGGAATTAATTGATGGTGAATTAGTACGCAGTTGATGATGAATTATCATAATTGTGTTAAATTTAGTATGAATTTAGTATAAACTTGCTTAATGAATTGATTGAGTTGTGATGAATTATTACATTTTAGATATATATAACGATATATATTTCCATTGTTGTGCAGTATCTTTTTGCTGTGATGTCAAATTTAAACTTGAAAATTTTCGCATTATTCTCTCTTAACATCTGCTAAAACTTCATTTATTAATTAAGTAATAAAAACATCCCCTTTGTTGCAATGCTAATATTAGTTCGACGTCAATGAGGGGCAATTCGGGAAATACGGCATTGAGATAGGTATAGTTTAGTGTATGTATAGATGGTCTCGTGTGACAGTCTACATATTCACGCGTTCCCACCTGCGAGCAGAGCCACTAACATCGACAGGCTATCCGTATGACTTGTGCACAGTTACCGTACGATTCTTCTTATTTTTTCTCTAATAATTTCTTTCTATGCGGGGCCCATCTTTCATTTTTATTTTCCAATTTGTACCTATTAGCTCACATGGAAGCCTGTGAACCTTATATATTATCACCACAGGATCACCATCACAAAATTATAAATTGCAAAATTTTCTACTTTCATAAATATAAGGAAGGTTCAAACTATTCTACATCTACATCTAACACCTAATTTATGTGAGACCGTTTCCAAAACGTGACTATCAATTTGCAAAATATATTTTCCAGCATCTTTTGTTGGTCTTATTTGGTCTTTGGAATTTAGATACATAATCTTTTATAACATTTTATTCATGCAATCATCGATTCATCAATTAAACTATTTTAGATGGACCAGTTAATTGTTATCATAGTTTATTATAAAAAATCAAAGATGTAGGAGTAAGACCGTTATATTACTCTCGATCAGGTCATCAAAAAGACTACTAAATCTTTTCGAATGACATCTAATTTATGTGAGACCATTACCAAGACATGACTATCAATTTGCAAAATATATTTTCCAACATCTTTTGTTGGTCTTATTTGGTCTTTGGAATTCAGATACATAATCTTTTATAACATTTCATTCATGCAATCATCGATTAATCAATTAAACTATTTTAGATGGACCAGTTAATTGTTATCATAGTTTATTATAAAAAATTAAAGATGTAGGAGTAAGACCGTTATATTGTTAGTAACACAGTTCGAAGTTATATTACTTTAGAGTTTTTAAAAATATAAAACATCTATCTTATATGTAATGTGCACAATATTTGTTGGGATTGTGTTGTGATTCTGATAAAAGAAAAAGTATATATATATATATATATATATATATATATATATATAGTATAATTAGCCGAGTTGGTATAAAAATAAAATCCATCCTAAACTCGTTAATATTATGAAATTCATCCGCTTCTGTCATGTCTAATTTTTAGAGGGAAGCTTAATCGTCTCTCTACATCCTTAGAACATTATGAACATATAGTAACGTAGAAGGTGGTCGTGCAATAACTAAAGTGCATTCATTGCAATGCCCGAGTTAAAATCTATTATCTCAAGTATATTATCCTAATAATTCATGGCCCAATGGTAATAATCTTTAAGCTGGCTTATTACTGGCTCGCAAAAAATGTGGGCCCCACTTGAAAAGATAGGACTACCATCCGTACAATATTTTATAATATTGTTAATCTTTCATGTCAATCACAGTTATTTACAAATGACAAATAGTGCCTTTGGGCTTGTTGGAATATTTTACAAATCAATCACTCACCAAATGCATGAAATATAAATACATACATTATTAATTAATCCTATGAAATGTGTATAAATATTTTTTTAAACTATATTATAAAGCCAATAGACCGAGGCAATATGGTGTACCAATGGAAACGATGCCAGGTAATAATTTTTCAACGTGGGAGAATCTGATTGGATGAGATCGTTTTGTTGATCCATGCCTCTCTACAGGTGGCCCATGCACCCCCATCCTATAGTGGAAGATTGTTACTTCAATTTCCTACCTTTTTTACATGAATTTTCAATCTTATCTGATGCCGATACTTCATCAAAATCTGCTCATTTATTTGTTGTCTGCTTTCATTGCAGCCAATGCTGCTCCAGATAAACATGTCCCCCAAAATCCACTCTCTAGCTACTTCTCATCATTTCATTCACCTTGTATTTCCCATTGTTTCATGTGAAAAATATTCAATATTTTATATAATTTTTTTTTCACAAAAATTTATAGATGTACATTCAATTTAGAACATGTCAAATGGTTTGATAAGAGATATTTCTAAAATTTTATCTGTGAAGTTGCTAACAAAAATAATTCATTTATAACGTCTGAATAGAATACTTAGAACGATAGAATTGACTCAGGTCAATCTGGTGTTATAACTCGATTGATGAGATAAAGAGCATACAAAGCATGCAATCAATTAATTTATTAGACTCGACTTTCTTGTCTTGGTCGGATAGATTATCCCAAACTAATTGTCATCTCTAGGGGATGTTTAAAATTAATCAATCTATTAAAGTAAATAATAGATTAACTTGAATTATTTTGACAATCTATTTTATCACTCAAAATAAATACCTCCTTAAATGATAAAGATAAAGATAAAAATAATACAATGTGGCAGAATGGGAAAAAATAACTTGAAATACAATATAGAAATTGAAAAAGGTTGAAATGTATAATTTGAAAAAACATAAATTCACATTAAATGATAAAATTGAAATATCTCATGGGCGGGATAAGATTTTTGGCAATAAATTGTCAGTTCATCACTCACACAAATATATAGAGGAGTGGCCATGCTGATAGTCAGGTGGAGCAGCAATGGTCAGGGGGGATGAACTTACTCATACACGGTCCACACTCATGTGAATCCCATCAACCTCTTTACCCCACAACATACATATATACTTTTACTAACAACTATACACTAATAAATTATTTTCTATTTCTTATACATTATATTATATTTAATGACATATATATATATATATATACTGGTTGTAAATTCGTATTATCAGATTGGAAGATGATAAATCTTTTGCATCGAAAATTCGGAATAGTTAATTAGGGGACATACCTACCCCGGGCATCATGAATCTTCCTAGTCCTTACCATCTTAAGGGTTGACCCACGTCACCCAGATCGTGCATATCTTCGTCCTTTTTTATTCTCAGAAAAAAGGAATACATGTATATGAAATATATGCAACTATATACAAAAAATAATAACTATTATTATTTCCACATAAGCAAATCTTGGGGCTAATCCTATATATACAACTCCCTCGTCTCAATAACTCATTTCATTTCATAACCCATACTTGCCCCTCTCTCTCTCTCTCTCTCTCTCACCCTTGTTTTCTCGCTCTAGACAAAATTAAACCGAAAATGGACGGAAGCAGCATAGACGAAAGCACAACCAGCGAATCCATATCGATCGCGCCGCCGCCGGCGGAGAAGATCTGTCGCGTGGGCAGCGGCGCGAGCGTGGTCATCGACGCTGCAGAGTGCGGCGTGGAGGCGGAGTCGCGGAAGCTGCCGTCGTCGCGGTTCAAGGGCGTGGTGCCCCAGCCCAACGGCCGGTGGGGAGCCCAAATCTACGAGAAGCACCAACGCGTGTGGCTCGGCACTTTCAACGAGGAGGAGGAGGCCGCCCGCGCCTACGACACCGCCGCGCAGCGCTTCCGCGGCCGCGACGCTGTCACCAACTTCAAGCCTCTCTCGGAGCGCCACCACGACGACGGCGCCATCGAGGCCGCCTTCCTCAATTCTCACTCCAAGGCCGAGATAGTCGACATGCTCAGGAAGCACACCTACGACGACGAGCTCGAGCAGAGCCGGCGCCACTACGGTGGCAACCAGGCCGTGGGGGGCGGCGGTCCCCCCTGCTCGTGGGCCACGAAGGCCCGCGAGAACCTCTTCGAGAAGGCCGTGACGCCGAGCGACGTCGGAAAACTGAACCGCCTCGTTATCCCCAAACAGTATGCAGAGAAACATTTCCCATTACAAAGCGGAAGCAGTTCAAAGGGAGTTTTACTGAACTTCGAGGATTCCGGCGGTAAGGTTTGGAGATTCCGGTATTCATATTGGAACAGTAGCCAGAGCTACGTGCTGACCAAGGGGTGGAGCCGTTTCGTGAAGGAGAAGAATTTGCGGGCCGGCGACATTGTCAGTTTCGGACGATCGACTGGCCCGGATGGGCAGCTTTACATAGATTGGAAGGCGAGGAATACCGGACCGAACGGGGCTGATGCGGGCGGGGCTAGGCCCGCGATGATGAGGCTTTTTGGGGTGAATATATTGGAGGTGCCGAGAAATTGCGGCGGCGATGATAGTTGTAGTGGGAAGAGGATGATGGAGGTGGAGATTTCCGGATTGAAAAACGCTAACAAGAAACAAAGGATTATTGATGCTTTGTGACATCTGATTTCAAGATTTTTTATTAATTCTGAATTTCAGATTTTTGTAGGTGTATTTTGTTGTTGATTTTGGACATGTAATCACTACTGTAGATTGATTATTTATGTTGGTGCAAGTTGCAGGGAAAAAATGTTTGTAAATGTACAGTAGTCAGACGAGAAAAGGGACTGGTAGATGAAGAGAACTTAGGTGGAGGTGAAATATGAAAATTATATAAATATGAAAGAGATCTGTTCTTTTCAAAATTTTGAATTGCTGTATATTTATCTATGGTTTTAGTTTTTAATTTTCTGGTCTCTTTTTGGCTGCCATGCTTTAATTTTGGAGTATCTTTTTGCTTTTGTTGAAATATCAATCGGGTGTGGCGTGCTGTACTTATCCTACTTCTCATATACATGCATGCATGATAAAGAAATGGCAGCAAAATTAAATAGATTTATCATGATGGGGGAACTCAGAGACTATATAATATTTCTTCAAGTATGAGTTTTTTAAAATGACATTATTATTGTATGTGTAGTGCATGTGTAGATATAACAATATTTGTTTTTCAGCAAGTATAAATAATAAGGTATATGATCAACAGGGTATGAAATAGAGAATATTGTCTGGCAATTGTACCCTCAAATCATTAATGTACAATAGCTTATGAGAAAATTATTCACCTTTTTTATATGTGAACAATAACAACCCTATTTATAGGTATTGTGCGTATATATAAATAGATGTGCTTGTGCATATATATATGCATTTGCTAACAGTACATGTTAGCAATCTTGATCTACATCCCAGAATAGATCCTTGATTGCCCTTGATTGTCTGCAAAATCAAATCACAAAGATTAGTTCCTTATTTAGCTTTAGTTTCCCTAATTAAAGTCTCTGTACCCTCTATATGTATTCCTCCTGCAATTAGAGAAAGATAACAAAATACAAGAACTTCAATCAACTACCTCAAAGCTTTTCTATATGTTCCTTTACAATGTTTAAACCATCGCTTCAACATGGTATCGAGGCGAGATTGATCCTAGGATCTTTGATATTCGCATCATCATTTACCAACATGGGTGACGAGAGAAGACGGCCATACGCGCATACAGGAGCCTCGGCCGAGGCGAGGCTGCAGCACAACAATTAGCCGTCTCTCCGACAATTCACCCAACAAACAACGGATAATCGAACCCCGAAAGCAACCAAGGCCGGATAGCCATTCGTAAGTATCAAACTAAACGAATTTAATTATTCGTTATGGTCACGAATGATGCATCTCGCCATCGGAGGAGGTTGCCTCAATCACATATCCGCCATCCTTCTCCCCAAATTCAACCGACCCGACCTATAACAATGGTATCAAAATGATCTCACGGTTATATCTGGATCATTCAAAACATGGAACCGATGTTAGCAAACAATTATGTTCAATACAAAGCGCCTACAGTTTATGGAAGGATTAGCCACAACATACAACATAAGAAGAGACTCGCCCAAATCTTGAACTAACGATGCAAGCCAATAGTGTCAAACAAGGCGAGGAACAATCGAAAACTTCTCAAACTCTACAACGAATCGCGGGCGGTGGCGAAAGCCACCCAAACCGATGGAATGCGAGAAGGATATCGGAACTTACCGCATGATTCTGAATCGAAACCCGATTATTTCAACTCCTCATTGGAGTGAATGAAAATACTGAACTGAATCGGAGATCTCCTCAAATGGACCCGTTACCAAATGTGGGCGGCAGATGCCCTTATCCGTGAGGGTCGAAAGAATCTGGGACCAACCGAGAATCTTACGGATCGAGATTGGGAGTGGATTGATGACCCGATCTCTCAACAAGATAATGGCGATGGGTATGGCTTCAAAGGGTTTAGATCTCTCCATCGGTCGGGCCCACCCAAGAACAGTGACTCGTCATTCAGAGAAAATCGACAAGAGCAAACGAAATGCTCTCACCGTGGTATGGCAAAGCATCTGAAGAGACATGTTTCCAATGGTTGGGTATCCAGTGGTGGAAGATAACCACAAACCTCGAGGGACAATCATGGACAAAGAGGTAGGCGTTGTCGCAATAAGCGACCAAGATCACCGACTCAAAGCGGTGGTGACAACGACACCATCGAAATGGTTCTGGAAGAGCGAGAAGAGAGTTCGAAGGAGCGTTGAAGGGCGTGATTTTTGAAAGGGGCGTGAATGGTGAAGAAGGGAGGCGGCGTGAATGGTGAAGAAGGAGAGGCATTGTGACTTTGAAGGTGCAAGGTCGAGTGTTTTAACACCGACCCACCCGACCCACTTATGTCATTTAATTCAAATACACCTATTAGTGCCGACCCATCCCCACCAACCGACCCACTTCGCCATTTAATTCAAATACACCTATTAGTGATATTTATCTAGCCCATACCAATGTTACAAATAATATGCATCACAATAAAATCTTGCATGGATATTTGATTGTGGTGCTACTGGACACAATGACATATGACGAGTCGGATATCCTGTACACCATCACGTGAAACAAAACCCATGTTCAAACCGCAAGTGGTGAAATCACCCTCGTTAATCTGAGCGGGCACAATAGCAATTTCCCAACTCTTAAAATATCAAATTGCTTATATGTTCCTTCCTTCACTACTACAAAAACAAGATAGACTACGCGCGTTTATGTGTAGTGTATGTGCGTCTCGTAGTGTAGAAAAGTGGTGTAGAGAAAGTAGGCGCGCATACACTTCTGCTTTTTAGCGTGAGTCTATACCCACTATAGACTCACGCTTTTCCGACATGACTACGCTTTTCGCGTAGTCTATACCCACGACTACAAAAAGGCGGCGCACACACTACGCTTTTGTCGTAGTCTATACCCACCATAGACTACGCTTTTATCACATAGACTACGCTTTTACGCGTAGTCTATACCCACGAACTACACAAAGTTCGCACATACACTCGCTTTTTTTACGTCGTAGTCTATACCCACCATAGACTACTGCCGCACATAGACTACGCTTTTCGCGTAGTCTATACCTGCATTCACAATAGTTCGCTCATACACTCGCTTTTTGTCGTAGTCTATACCCACTATAGACTACGCCGCACATAGACTACACGCTTTTACGTAGTCTATACCACACGAACTTCACAATAGTTCGCTCATACACTACGCTTTCTGTGTATTAACTATGGTTTTTGAGTTTATTTACTACGATTTTAATGCCAAATTTACTACGCTTTTTCTATTACAACCGTAGTCAATTTAATAACTACGATTTTTCAATTTCAACCGTAGTTAATTTCTTTATTTAAACCTGTACAATTAATAACGCACAAGCAAATGAGATTAAAATATACTTGCGACTACGTTCAAAATCACTATTCAAAAATATACAATCTGTTTTCATTACAACTACAAAATCACTATACAAAAATATACAATACGTTTTCATTACTGACTCTGAATCACTATACAAAAATACTATGCACATCACATAACAAAACAATAAGACCGTATCCCCATATCACGGACAAAATAATTCAAAAGATCAATAACTTACAACTAAAACATCACAAGACTATCGCTTTCAACTCGCTTCGCTCTCTTGAATCGATCGGTTTTCTGCAAGTTTTTCATGATTCAAAGTTTAATATCACTAGATAAACATGATTTAGAAAATATAGTAGCATTGAGGTGCATATTGCTTCAACTCGCTTCGTTCTCTTGAATCGATCGATAGATTGTGAACAAGATCTGCTTGCACCGGACATACTGTTCAACCAATCCATTTATGCCTTTGAAAGTCAACTGCAAAAGTAAAAGTTAAATGGCCATCAACTCCTCACTCAAATAGTGCGAGAATCTGAAAACTAGACAAACATATACCGACGGTCCAATATGATGTTCTCGACTCTAGATTCAAAGACCCAGTGGTCTAAAATGGTATTCGGATAGTTGGCGAGCAATCTTTGAAAGATCGACTTTACTTAGTTGTATAAAAGTTCTTTTGACAATAAAATTTACTGAGTTTATTTTAGAGCAAAGTTTATGCGAGATTATCTTTGTTGGTTATTAAAATGATGATTCCGCCCGTTATTTTTTGCTTTTATCTTGGTGGTGGAATCAGGAAAAGATAATTGGGACTAGTACAGTCTATTATATTTATTTTTAGTGTTACTTATTTGATAAGTTGCACATGAAAAATATGATAAGTTACACGTGAAAACTACTAAAATTAGAACGAATGCATAATTTTTTGTGTTATTCTTATACAAAATATAATTTCTCTTATACATGCAAAAAAGAATATGAATCATCGCACAAAAATTACTACAAATTCAATTGAATTGCTACATTTTTAAAATTCAGCCATTAAATATATAGCAATATTTTCATATTTTTCGATTGTCAAGTTAAAACACAAATTTAAAGTATAAAAAATTAAGGATTCGTATTTATGACAAAAGTTTTCAAAACCTAAAAATCTACTTTCAAAAGCCTTATCATAGTAAAGTTGTGCCTATAAACCAATAAAACATTATCATATTTAGAAAATGAAATCTTCGAACCAAACACATTCTTTGGAGCTCAACAATCTCCTACGAGCAACTGCATAGTCACGCTCCGCCTCTTTAACTTAGCCCGAAAGAGAAATTGGGTGGGAAACAAGATAAAGAACGATATCTCACAGAGCAGTGTTCGACTTAAAACATTTCAAAATGAACATGGGACAAACATTGAGCTCTGAATGGTGATCTCCAAAGCGAGAATGTCACGATAGTGCTGCTGCGGTTTCGATCTAAAGCGTAGTAGGCCTCAACAAGTCTTTCATGTTCTTCTACAAAAGAACTTATTGCTTAGGGCTTCGACAAAGTGCATAAAATTTGAAGAAAGGGCAAAAAAATTAAAAATATGAAGCGTTCAATCGATTGCATCGAGGAGAATTATTATACCCTTCACTGGTTTTTCACTACACGTATTACTCGGAATGGAAAAAGAATTCAAGAAAAGAAGGATAACACACACACACACACACTGGAAAGAAGGAACACGAAGCACAAATTGACCTGCTCTGCGTATAAAAAGAATTAACTTGTACTTAGTAATACATTAATGATTCCATAACAAATATATACGATCAAAAACTAAATCTGCTTCATACAAGCATCATATACCTCTTTCATCCATGATGACACCAGCCTTTTCTTCTATTTCATAAAGCACCTAACAAACATAAGCAGAAGGTAAGAAAAGATTAATAATATAAAACTAGAATTTGGGAAATTACTTCCAACAACTGCACAAAAGCCTTTCTATTTTACCGAGATGAAAGTCCAAAGAGATCATACACGCTCCAATATAGCTTGGGATTGCTTTCTGCCCAATTGCTCATGCCGTAGAGCGTCAACAGCCTCTTGATATTTGGCATAGATTTTCCCCAACTTCAAAAGGCATATAAAGAACAAAATTAAGGAAGGATCAATAGAAGTACTCGATAAGCTATAGTTAACACCATGAACAATATCCATAAAAGTACTAAAGTGAATATTATAACGCTTCTAAGATATATATAACAAGAACTATAGAAGACATAGCACTCACACTCCATCCATCCCTAAGAAGTGAAGCTGCCAATGCCGTTCCAGAAACTCCGGCAGGAATGATAGGAATAATTGCTCGATCGTCCACGGCCATTTCATCGGCATCAAAAGAGTTCACCACTCTAAATGAAAGAACGTCAAAAGACAGCCAAAACCATTTTGCTTTAGTCCATCCGAGTTAATAGTGCGTGTAAAAGTTCAGAGAAACACAACTACACAATGCATGCTCAAAAACTGCTTTTCATCATTAACATATATAATCATTGTCAATCTGATCAAATAGACACAGTGAATGAGTATGAGCTTCATGAATTTCTCCTAAAGCAATACACCTAAACAAGCGGGGATATTAAATTGCATTAACAAGTAGAACCTTCAAGTTTAGATTGGTGAAAGTAATGACAGTTAAAATTCCAAAAGAAGAAACAACAAAAGAAATCGGTATATACTGGAATAATTCAAGTTTGGATAGTATAGTTAACCTCCATACAATGTCCAACTAAATGAAGGCAATCTAGGATGATAGTATAGAGAACATGATAATTTGTTTTCTCAATGAATAAATTAATATGTGTTATAGAGAAAATGCGATAAAAGTAAGACATTCGCAAGAGAGTTATGAACTATGAACTATGTATATAAGCATATGTTTGTCCATCAATCATACACAATATAAATGTAGAAGAAGATTGCATAAAACAAATCAACTACAATAATGTCTTGGCATTTTCCTCCCGCACCGCCACTTTGACCAATTTAATAATGTAAATATTAGCATGCGGTAAAATTTAAAATAAAAAAAATTGCTGAAAATCCCCAAAGCAATGTCCTCAAATAAGCTTGCTTAAAAGTCACAAAGTTTCATTCTTCTTCGAGTTCACACCAAATTAGCAGCAAAGACAGTGAGATAAAGGCATCAAGAACTTTTTAAATTGCTTAATCAACAATGAAAACTACCATAGCAATCGGATTAACACTACATAAGAAATAGGAGGCGAAAACGAACCACTGAAAATGCCCACTGTAGCATATCAGAAAAATACCGCACACCACACAGACTTCACACAAATAGCTTATAATTTCCAAAAAAGTTGCAGATTTCCAGATAACAGCAGAAAATATGCTTAAGGTATCCTGATATTCAGCAGTATATAAACCACAGATTTCCAGAAAAATGCATAACAACAGATAACACACAGTGTTATACGCAAATGTAATACTTATTCAAAATATGAGATTTCGGATAGAAATCAAAGCAAGATGAATGATAGCTCCCACCGGAAACAACATGATAAGAACTTAGACACGATTTCTCTAAATGTTGATCAATAAAACCCCACTGGAAGGAGTCTCGCACTAAAATCGTGACAGATAGCGATAAGCAAAATCGGACTTAAGCACTTAAGCAAAATCTGCACTTAAGCAAAATCTATCACTTAAGCACTTAAGCAAAATCGCATAAGCACTTAAACAAAATCCTCACTTGAGCACTTAAGCACTTAAGTAAAATCGCATTAAGCAAAATCAACACTTAAGCAAGCGTAAATCGACTTAAGCAAAAACACGACAACAGATTATAATCCAATGCGATCCAATGCCGGCGAAATACAACAATTAAATATCACACTTAGAAAATATATTAGCACTTAGTGAATCAGCACTTAAGCTAAAATTCGAGAATAGCAGATTAAATTCCAAGCATAGAGGTCGCGGTAATCGAAGAAAGCTGAGGTATTTGGGCGCAATCAATCACGGCTATCTATTATGAGCGAGAGGCATTTGAGCGACGTAATCACAACAGATAAACAACAAGAGACATTGTATCAAGGATTTCCCTAAGCAATGAGAGAGTTAGGAATAACGCAAAATCAAGACTCAAAATGTCCAAAGACCTGAGTGGTTTCGAAATATAGCCAAAGGATAGCAAAATTTAAGAAAACAATGACTAATGCATGCGGGTTCTAGGATAGCACGAAATTTTCCAAGTTGATCGATAAGCTTCTTGAAGAATTAGCACTTAACTCCCGAATAGCAAATGTCGAGGAATACAGAGAGAAAGTAATTAAAATCGGTGACTTTTAACTAACACTAGAACGACCAAGGGTATTCCAACATACACAGAACAAGTATGAATGATTCGGAAAATCGACATATAAGAGGAAAGAATACACTGTCTTGGCTAAAATAAATTTTCCGCGAGTGTTCCGGTGTCGCTTCCGTCGAGTCGCGAGTCCCTAATCAGGCGCCAGCAGTTACATCGCGAATCCCCGATAGGAGCCACGAACCACAGCGGTCAAGAGGGGGTAGGAGGAGATGCCGCCACATGAATCTGGTTTAAATCGGTGCGAAAACAAACCCAATCTGCGCAAATCGATGGGTGGGCTGTTCGCGGTGAACCGTAGTAAGACAATGGCGAGAACCTAATCGCCCGGGCACCACCACAAAACCTAGCGCCGCCTCGGTTCGTCGATCGCCGAGAGGCAATCAGCGGTGGCTGCAAGACCTCCGTGAACCGCGAATCCCGACGAAACTCGGCGCGCCTCTAAAACCCAGCGTCGCCTCTGCTTCGCCAATCGCGGACATACGATCAGCGGCGATCTTGGGCCGCCTCCTCGATCCACGAATCTCGGCGAGCTCGATGTACAAATCTGAGAGGTTGTAAGTCACACAAATCGAGCAGGGAGTAAGGTCGAGGATGCGAGAGGAAATTATTCATTCGATTAAATCGGTGCAGTTAATTTCAAAGCCCAAGCCTAAGTCCGTCGCCTGTGTCTCTCAGACTGTACAATCTTCCCGCCGGTGAGCGAGAGATGGTGGGCGAGGATGTGAGTTCAAACGCCCTCCGGTGGGGATGGTGGACGAGCAATGAGCTCTCCAACATAATAGATATTTAGGTGTGGGTGAAAAGGGTTAAGCATTTTCTTACTAAATGGTTGAGGATTGAATTTTTTTTTTTTTTTAAATTTATTCACATAGACTACGCTTTTTTTTTTTAAAAACACGCACATAGACTACGCTTTTAAGCGTGGTTAATAGTTCATATAGACTACGCATTTAAGTATAGCGTAGTCATATTTCAAAAATTAAGCACATAGACTACGCTTTTGATAAAAAGCGTGAGTCTATCTATAGACTACGCTTTTTAAAAGCGTAGTCTATAAAATGTGAGAAAAGTGATATTTGTAGTAGTGCTTGGCTCACAAATTATTATCAATCGACCACGTCACAAAAGAACTTAATCATCTTGTCTTTGCATCCTACTGCTACGTATATTACGGATATCGGGACGGGAAGATTATTGGACGTGGCACCGAGGACCGGGATTGTACTACGTAGATGAGATTGCTCAAAAAGGTACGGTGATGCTGACTATCGAACTACCGCCCATGCTGCTTGGCTTTGGCACCGCCGACTTGGGCACCCTTCTGCAAGTTATCTCAAAATTTTATTTCCCAAGTTATTTTCTTGATTTACACCGTGAGACTTGTGTTTTAGCCAAAAGCCATAGGCAAACTTTTAAACTTAGTAATACACGTGAAATCTATGTTTTCCTTAGTTCATTCGATGTTTGGGGCCCTGCGCACCTATTGTAGGTGGTCGAGGTTTCAAATATTTTTATTATTCATAGATGATCACACTCGTATGACCTGGGTTTATTTTTTGCGCCACAAATCCGAGGTTTTTTCAAAATTTTCTCACTTCTACACCATGATTCACCATCAGTTTAAAACCAATATCCAGATTCTACGTTCTGATAATGGGGGGGAATTTGTAAACTCATCTATGTCTAAATTTTTCCACGATAAGGGATTAATTCACCAAACAACTTGTCCTCATACACCTGAACAAAATGGGGTGGCCGAACGGAAAAACAGAATCATTCTTGAAATAACACGAGCCTTACTCATTGAATCTAGTGTGCCTTCTCATTTTGGCACGAAGCCATTGCTACATTTGTGTATCTCCTAAACCGATTACCCACCAAAAGTCTTGACCTTCAAAGCCCTATACAATGTCTCTCAAAACTTGCACAAATACCTTTACCTCTTACCTTAAAACCACGTATCTTCGGATGCTCGTGTTTGTACATATACCAAAAAATACACGTACAAAACTTGACCCGCAATGCGATAAAGTGTGTCTTTGTGGGTTATGGGGTTCATAAAAGGGTTATCGGTGTTATGATCCCAAGTCTCGTCGATGTTCACTACCATGAACTGTGACTTCCTAGAAACCGAATTCTTCTATCATCACCACCTTAGTGGTCGGGGAGAGTCTAAACTCGATCCACTAAGTTGGTTGCCAAGTTCAAGTAGTCCGTGGATGTAGTTCCAACAGTCGATTAACCATACCGTGAGACAATTTACGAGCGCGGCTACAATCCCGGATCTTGGTGAACCGGACGGTACTCTTCCCACCCGATATCGAGGTAAGAGATAATGATGAGCCTGATGATACTACTAATACTCTTGAGCCTTTCATTTACGAGCCTTTTATTTACGAGTTAACTAATCATGAGATACCGAAATTGTTGCTCAAGACACAAGGCGAAATGTTTTACCTCCACGGAGAAGCAGGGGTATTCCACCAAAGCGGTATTCTCGGAGAAAACCATCAGAAATCCAGATACTCAATTGGGAATATCGCTAAGGGAATCTCACAAAATTAGCAAGACCTTTCAAGTTGCCTGTGATGAAGAGGAAGCCTTCCAAAACAAATGAAGAAGCCTTCCAACAAAACATTGGACCGATGCAATGAAGAAAGAAATGGATGCCTTAGGCCGGAATAATACGTGGGAAAGATGCAAATTACCACAAGGAAAAAGACCGGTTGGGTGCGGATGGGTCTTCACCATCAAGCGGAGACCGATGGATCAATTGAGATATCTGAGGCTCGGTGGTTGCAAAGGGTACACTCGGACTTATGGAGTAGACTACTCGAAACTTTTTCACCAAGAGGCAAGATGAATACGGTGAGAGTGTTACTCTCAATTGCAACAAATCAAGATTGGGCACTCCACCAATTCGATGTCACCAACGCTTTCTTACATGGGGAACTAAACAAAGAAGTGTATATGGAGCTCCACCGGTTTGAGTCTAAGTTTGGAGACAATGAAGTATGCAAGTTGAAGAAGACACTCTATGGGCTTAAACAATCTCGAGGGCTGGTTTGGAAGGTTCACCAATGCTATGAAGAGTTATGGTTTCCAACAGAGTAACTCGGATCATACATTGTTCTTGAAGAACGAGGAGGTCTCATTACTGTTTGATCATTTATGTCGATGACATGATCATAACGGTAATGACAGAAGAAATTGAAAAGTTAAAGAAAATCATTTCTTGAATTTGAGATGAAGAATCTAGGAGCTCTTAAGTACTTCCTCGGCATTGAAGTTCTTAGATCGACCCAAAGGAATCTTCATATGCGGAAGAAATACACTCTTGACCTTCTTCTCGAAGCGGAATGTTAGGCGCAAACACATTAATACTCCTATGCGATAAACCATAGATTGCGGATCATTGAAGGTGCAAAACGACCGACCGAGAACAATATCAGCGTCGGTGGAAAACTCATTTACCTTTCCCACACCGGACCGGATATTACATATCTTTGTCGGGGTGGTTAGTCGATTCATGCACAAACCACAAACGGATCATATGGAAGCTCGCTCTTAGAATCGTGCGATATCTCGAGGTACTTTTGGATATGGATTGCTATTCAAAAGAATGGACATTCAAAATACATGGTTATACCGATGCCGATCGGGTGGCAATCCTATAGATAGAAGGTCTCTGCAGGATATTTCACTTTTGTTGGGGTAATCTAGTTACTTGGAGAAGCGAAAGCAGTAGGTGGTAGCTTCTCTCCAAGGTCTTGAAGCGGAGTTCGGAGGAATTAAAAGTGGATTGTGAGAAGTTACGTGGTCTGCGGAAATTGTTAGCGAGACATTGGTTTTCTCTCATATCAAACATGTCACCGTTTTGTGATAATAAAGCGACCATCGACATTTCGTAAAATCCAGATTCGGCATGATCGAACAAAACATGTTGAGGTCGTGACGACATTTCATCAAAGAAAAGATAGAGGCTAGAATTGTGGAGCTACCATTTATCCGATCCGAGGATCAACTTGCGATATTCTAACCAAAGTCTGTGGATACAAAGAATTTTGCAAAGTACTCGACAAGTTGAGTATTGGAGACCCTACTACTCAACTTGAGGGGGAGTGTTAGCAATCTTGATCTACATCCCAGAATAGATCCTTGATTGCCCTTGATTGTCTGCAAAATCAAATCACAAAGATTAGTTCCTTATTTAGCTTTAGTTTCCCTAATTAAAGTCTCTGTACCCTCTATATGTATTCCTCCTGCAATTAGAGAAAGATAACAAAATACAAGAACTTCAATCAACTACCTCAAAGCTTTTCTATATGTTCCTTTTTACAATGTTTAAACTACTGTTCAACAGTACATGCAATTATCAAGTCGTGCATACAGATAATTAAAGCCCAAAGGAGAATATAAAAGAATTAAAAACATGCGTGCTCATTAAAAATTTCTTTGGATTCTAGATATATTACGGCATATATAAATATAGCTGTAGAAGTCACGTAATTGAGTTTGAGACATACCTAAACAGTGACAATTAAACTCCATTCTTAAAGACTGAGTTAGGCCTAATTTAATTTGTAAATTAATTAAGCTCCTATATCGGAGGATAGCTATATTAGCCATCATAAAAACAAGTTATGTTGTACAGACAAACCCCATATATGATATATGTGTGCACCTGCATTTTGAATGACCCAAACCATGTTGATATAAATATATTTTATTAAATTACGAGCATAATATAAATAATGCAATTAAAGTTAATGCTAGCGTACAGTAGAAGACTCAAAGGAACAAAATTTAAAAAATATAGTGTGATTATACTATTTATGTTTTGAAAAAACGATTGGGCTTTTTAACAGTGAGCCCAACAGGTATTTTGTACGCATTAAGTTTGGGCCTAATTGATTAATCTATTTAAAACTCAGGCCCTCTTTCTTATTTCTCTCTCCTTTTGTTTTAATGTTGTTGTTGTTGTTTTATAATATCTTGAGGAAATATAATTAATCTTTTTACATTACTTTACTTCCTTCATCTTAACGCTACATTTCCAGAATAATTAATAGCTGCGAAAATAAGTTTTAGGTTTAGAATACAATGGCAATGCAACTGTTCCATGCAAATTGATTAATCATTTGAGATGTAAATTATCGTTAGTTTTGTTTCAACTGTGATAGGATACGGCCCAACTACCAGGCCCAAGCATCAGGCCCAATAAGTAAACGACATCAAGCTCGGCACGGACAAGTTCGCCCATGAAGACTCACGAAGCCGGTATGAGCAGAAAGCTCGGCCGTATCTAAAGAATCCTAATTCGAGAGGATAGGATCTCGAATCCTAGTTAGAAGACTTGGATTCGAGATCTAGGTCAATACATTGTGTATAAATAGAGGCTAGATTAGACGACAGAGGTCATTCACTCTCTTTGTAATCACTTCTTATACTTTCAATACACATACTCTCTCTCTTGCCCCGTGGACGTAGATCTTATTCACAGATCGAACCACGTAAATCCTTGGTGTTCTTCTCACATTTATTTCCCTAACGAATTTAGGATCGATCACTGGCGCCGTCTGTGGGAAACGAAATTTTGTGTTTTCGATCAACCTTTGTTTACAGGGAAGTAATCATGACCAGGTACACAAAGCCACGCCTCGGGACCGTCATGCCGCAACAACAACGCCGACGGCGAAGGAACGCCGAGCTCAACTCGGGAAGAGCCCAATCGGAGAAGGAACCCCGAGGGGCATATCCAAAGTCTCGGCGAGCACGGACACCCCGCCTGCGGAGGCGAGTTACCATAGCGAAGCGATCGTAGTAATAATCCGGGGAACCTCCGGCTCCACAAGTAAACCTTGGCGGCGTCGTCGAGGATTTCGAGAAAATAAGGAGAGCTTTCTCCGGTTCCTCGGTGAAACATGGTCGGCCACGTCCCGAAGAGCAGAACACGAAGCCTCGTCTAGATACGAGGCATCACAACGAGAGGTCGGGGCCCAAACCGACCGCGCGGAGAACCAGAAGCGGGAGAGGACGTCGTGATCGCCGCGAAGCCAGCCCGATCGCCACAATAAATCCATCCAACGAACTCCGCCCGATCTCGAGGGACGGCGCAACAGCGGAAAAACATCGAGGCGCCGCGAGGCGGTCCGAGTCACCTAAATGAGTTCGATCGTCGAACTCCGTCCCGATCTCGGAGGACGGCTTCGATGGATACGGAAGATAGTCACCCGTTCTCAAATAGGATACTCAACACTTCTCTCCGGATAAATACGGGTGCCAAGCATCGCCCCCTATGACGGGCCGAGGATCCATGAACTTCCTCTCGCAGTTCAATACAACATGATCAACAAAAGCTCACTCGGTTCACATGTGTAAACTCTTCCGGAGTTACTCGTCGACAACGCCCGCGGTGGTTCGACGATCTACCTACGGAAGCATCGGCTCTATCGCGACCGATGGTCGCCTTCCACCGAAGGTTCTTCCAAAAGCGGAATCAAAACGCGTCATCGCACACCTCCTCACCATAAGGCAAAGCCGTAATGAGTCCATTAGCGACTTCATGACAAGGTTTAACAAGGAGTGCACGAAGGTCGAAGACGTGAATGACACATTAGTCATCTCGGCCTTCCAAAGCGGCATCTTCCGGGGCCTTATATCGAGAGATCGTCAATCACGAACCTCGTCTCGCAAGCAGAGCGTGGCGCGCATGCAATCGGTTCGCCAAAGCGGACGAGGCGACAAGAAAAGCGCGAAGCGAACAAAGCGGACCCCGGAAAAAGGAAGAAGGCGAAGGAAGGAAGATCGGAACCAAGGCCGCCGCGCGCGGGCGGATTACATCGCCCAATAAAATCCAGGCTCGGTCCACGCGACGCCTCGGAACGACCTCAATACACCCCGTTGACGAAGCCGAGGGCAGAAATCTACGCACTCCATATGAACCTGTTCGAGAAGCCTCGACCGATGACAGGAGGAAAGAGGTGCCGACCTACGGATAAATACTGCTCATTCCATGATGATTACGGGCACGACATCGAAGAGTGCAACGAGCTCATGGGTGAAATTGAGATGCTAGTTCAGGACGGATCCCTGAAGAAATACCGAGGACAGAGTCGTCAAACCGACCAAAGTCAAAAGAAGCGGAGGAAGAGGGGAAATTGTGCCCCCCACAAAAAAACAAAGCGCAGCACCGACGAGGAAGGAGATGACGAGCCTCAATATGACGGGGTGGTCTCCACAATTACGGGGCTCCCCCGTGGAGTCACGAAGTCCTCTCTGAAGGCCGATGCCCGAAGTCCTAGAACCAGCGAACCCACCAATAAGAGGTTCAGAAAGGACGAGGCGATCACCTTCTCCGAAGACGACCCCGTTCCCGCGACAGTACCCCACCAGGATGCATTGGTGATCCAGGTAGTGGTCGCAAACAAGTTGGTGAAGCGCGTTTACATTGACAGCGGCGCGTCGGTGAGCATCCTTTTTAAGGAATGCTTTGACAAGCTAGGAGTGGAAGACGCACGCCTCGCACAAGCCCCGCTGCCACTCCGAAGCTTCGTCCAGGAAGAGACGCGCCCAGAAGGAATAATCGAGCTACCCGTCACGGTGGGGAAAGCACCAACGACCTCGACCAAGGTGGTGCAGTTCTTCGTAGTGAAGGCCAACTCGCCGTATAACATCATACTAGGGCGAGATTGGTGAGCACATTGTAAGAAGCGGTATGCTCAACGTACCACTGACGATAAAAATACCCACCACGAGGGAACAGCCGTGATCCGAGGCGATCGTAAGCAAGCGAGTGTATGCAAGTTGCCTTACGAGGTGCCGGGACCTCGGTCCAACACCCACAGGCATAGCAATTAAAGAAACCCAAGGAGTTGGAGTCAGGAAGTACATCGCCACTCCCTGACAATCAGGTGGAAGAGGTCGCATTGTACAAAGATGAGCCATTGAAGGTCGTCGGTTGGTTTCACCACGACACCGAAGTGAAGGATCGATCATCCAACTCTAAGGGAATTCGAGACGTGTTTGCTTGGTCTCCCTCGACATGACCGGAGTCTCGCCGAGTATCATCACTCACCGCTCAATATCGACCGAACAAAAGCCGGTTCGCGAGCAAAAGAATCTTCGCACGAGCGGAACCAAGTCATTCATGACGAGGTGAACCAGCTATTAAAAGCACGCATCTTGTTCGAGGTCAAATACCCGACTGGATAGCCAACCCGTGATGGTGAAGAAAGGAGGAGGGATGGCGAATGTGTATTGACTACTGACGACCTCAACAAGCATTGCCAAAGGATTGCTATCCCTTCCCAACATTGACAAGAAGGTCGGCGCGTTGGTGGTGCGAAGTCTTGAGTTTCTTGGACTTATCAAAGGGTATCACCAAGTCCCGATGGACGAAGACGCAGCCAAGACGACCTTCATTACCGACTTGAGGTCTTCGCATATAAAAAGATGCCATTCGGCCTTAAAATGCGGGGCTACCTATCAAAGGATGGTGGACAAAATATTTCACCCTACATAGGTCGGAATGTGGAGGTATCGTGAGCGACATCGTCGTCAAAGCAAGAAGAAGCCGCATGTGTGGTCGACCTCCGGATCGTCCTCGGCGCTTCGGAAAATCAACCTAAAGTGAATCCCGAAATGCACATTTGCGGTCCGGTCCGGAAAGTTCTTAGGGTGTTGGGTTTCACAAGAAGAAATAAAAGCAAACCCGACCAAGGTCAGAACCATTTTGGAAATGAAGATGCGAAGACCATCCATAGCGTACACAAGGTGACGGTGCATAGCCGCACTAAGCCGCTTTCTTTCAAAAGCCGGATAAGCGACTACCCTTCTTCAAGATACTCAAAAAGCCCCGAAATTCTCATGGGATGAGGTGCACAGTCCGCCCGAAGACCTCAAGAGCTACCTTGCCAAGCTCCCACTCTATCCGTCCCAAAAGAGGAGAGGTCCTTTTCTCTACCTCGCCGCCTCGGACGAATCCATAAGTGCGGTCTGATGCGAGAAGAGGACGTCGACTCCGGTGTATTTCATCACCGAGCACTAAAGGCCCTAAACTAGGTATCGGCCCAGAGAAGCTTGCCTTAGCATTGGTAAATGCCGCGAGGAGGCTACGTCCGTATTTCCATGCACATCGCATACAAGTCCTCATCGACTACCCACTTGCAAGTATTGACGAAGCCCAAGCATCGGGAGAATCGCGAAATGGGCAATCGAACTGGCGAGCACGATATAACCTTCTCGCCCGCCAGCCATCAAAGGTCGAGCCCTAGCGGATTTCTTGCCGAGTCTAACCGTCGAAAAAGCCCACCGAGTCCGTGTCGACGATGCGAAGCCGAACCCATGGTTGAAACACCGAGGTCTTGGCAACTCTACGTTGACGGGCTTGGAAACAAAATAGTAGGCGGTATCTTACTCCCAGGCCGGACGACCAAGAGATCGCCTACTCACTTCGGTTCACATTCAAAATACGAATAACGAAGTGGAGTATGAGGCATCGATCGCGGACTTCGCCTCGCTCAAAGTCTCGAGATCGAGCCGTGCAGTTCACAACGACTCTCAAGTCGTCGTAAGCCAAATGTTGGGAAAATACGAGGCAAAAGCGGCGGAATGAAGAGTATCTCGAAAAAGCAAAAGCACAACGGACTTTCTCACACTTCCGGATAGTTCGCATCGAGGGAGCAAAATAGCCGGTGACATCTTAAGTAAATTGGCCTCGACATCAGCGAGCCCGCCAATGAGAAGTCAAGCGGGAGCATAAGCGATGTCGAAGGCGGGCCGAGGTCAACATAGTCTCGGATGAAGAACCCGATTGGATGACTCCCGTTCGAGTACACGGAGAAGGCGAATCGCCTACGACAAGTTTGGAGGCTAGGAGGATCTGAACAAATCTGCGATATACAATTGAGCGGGAAGTCTGTCAGAAGTCATATCTCAACCTCTCTTAAGGTGCTTGGGTCGAACCGAGCCAATTCGTTCTCACGAAATACACGAAGGTTCGTGCGGAAGCCACATCGGACCGGGCCTTGTCGAAGAAAGTCATGCGATGGGGATACTATTGGCGACAATGTTCCAAGACTCGATGGACCTCGTAAAAAGTGTCCAAGTGTCGAATCCATGGGAGCGTGCCAAGGCTACCCTGCACCGACCTCGCCTCCGTCTGAGCCCTTGGCGTTTATGCAATGGGGATTGACATTGTGGGCCCTTTTGTAAAGCACCGGGACGGCTCAATTTTTAATTGTTGCGATCGACTACTTCACGAAGTGGGTAGAAGGCGAGCCCTGGCGAAAATCACAAGCAAAACGCCTCAACTTCGTATGGAAGAACATAGTGTGTCGCTTGGCATCCCCATATCCTCCTTTCGGATAACGGAACACAATTCACGGATAAGGCATTCAAAGATTGGTGTCGAGCTTGGATCAACAAAGTTCACGTCGGTGGCCCATCCTCAAGCAAATGGTCGGACCGAAGTTACCAGCAGGACCATCGTAAAGGGTCTAAAACTTCGTCTCGACCGAGCTAAAGGCCTCGGGTGGAAAATTTACGCGCAGTCCTATGGTCGTCGAACAACGCCTCGGACCTCGAGCGGAGAAACACCATACGGTTTGGTGTATGGAACCGAAGCGATGATCCCTGCGAGATCGGAGTACCGAGTCCTCGCGCGTTGACTTCTGCGCCGAAGCAAATGGGAAAATCTACGGTGATCTAGACCTACTCGAAGAAAGAGACCTCGCCTACATCGAGGAAGCTCGGTGCAAGCAACAAGTAGCTCGGTATTACAACCAGTAGCGTTAAAACCGACAATTCAAGTGGGCGACCTCGTACTCCGACATAATGAAGTCAGCAAAGCCGCGCAGCTCGGCAAGCTGGAAGCCACATGGGAAGGACCTTACCGGGTCGACGAAGTCCTCGGCAAAGGGGCCTATAAGCTCGCTCAATTGTCCGGTGAGCAATTACCCAACGCATGGCACATCATCCATCAAGAAATATTATGCATAAGTGTCGGGTCGGGTCTTGTTCGGTCATATTTTAAAGTCTGTTTAGAGTCCGTCTTATTTGGTGGTCGCGTCATCTTTTATCAATAAAAATCTTTATTTTTGCGAGTTCTACTTGTCACTAATGCATAATTAATCTTCGCATTATTTACCCTCTACGGAGGACAAATTCCCTCGACGGAGGTCAGATTACATTCGTTTCATACGAATGTAAATCTAAGCAGCATGCCTACATACGAGATCGACTACCTTCGTTTATTCCAAGCGTTCTTCTATGTGACGAAGGGACCACCCTCCGATGACCTCGACAAAAACAGAACCATTCCTACATACGAGATCGTACTACCTTCGTTCGTTCCGAGTGTTCTCTCATGTGAGCGAAGGGACCACCCTCCCGATGACCTCGGCAAAAACAGAACCATTCCTACATACGAGATCGACTACGCCGTTCATTCAAGCGTTCTCTATGTGAGCGAAGGGACCACCCTCCGATGACCTCGGCAAAAGCGAACCATTCCTACATACGAGATCGGACTACCTTCGTTCGTTCAAGCGTTTCTCTATGTAGGCGAAGGGACCACCCTCCCGATGACCTCGGCAAAAACAGAACCATTCCTACATACGAGATCGGACTACCTTCGTTCATTCCGGCGTTCTCTATGTGTAGGCGAAGGGACCACCCTCCCGACGACCTCGGCAAACAGAACCATTCCTACATACGAGATCGGACTACCTTCGTTCGTTCCAGGCGTTCTCTCTATGTGAGCGAAGGGACCACCCTCCCGACGACCTCGGCAAAAACAGAACCATCCTACGTGCGAGATCGGACTACCCGTTTATTTGAGCGTTCTCTCTATGTGTACAAAGGGACCACCCTCCCGACGACCTCGGCAAAAAAGGAACCATCCCTACGTGCGAGCGATTTCTTTCGAGCGAATTTCTCTCGGACGAACTACTGGCATATTACTCTTGTTGAAATACAAAGTCAACAAAACCATTCTTATTAAATAGAAGATGTCGAGTTACATTTACATTTTACGAGGACGGAGCGGATCGGGAAAAGTCGAGCGATCCCAGAAAATCGAATTGAGCACTCATCTATGCTAATCCTACCTCACCTCGTCCTCGGTCTATATTACGGGCCGGCGAGGCGACCTCGGTCACTGACGATGCAGCTCTGCGAGCTCGGCCTCGACCACTGATGACGCCCGGTCTCGGCGCATGGAGGTCCACGACGTTCGAGAGCAATAGCGCGCCTCTCTTGTCGCGCCACCCGGATCGTCATAATGTGGTTCATTTATTCTAGGTCGAGAAGCTCCGTGAAGAAGAGGCCTCTGCGTCCCGTCAAGTATGTCGTCGAGTTGTGGTTGTCGAGTGATCACAGCTTTGTATATGCTCCCGAGCCTTTTCAATTCAACAGCTTCGCTCAGTAAATTGCCAAGAGGTCCGCCATATTCGCGCTATACCTCGAACAACGGGCGTGCCTCGACAACCTTGCCTCTACTTGGGATCGTCATCCCACCATTTCGGTGGATAACCTCCTCGTACTCGGCATGCTCTCGGCTATCACCTTGGCTTCCTCCTGGCGACCTCGAGCGCCTCCTCCAATTCAAAAGGCGAGCACGGGCTCGTCCACAGCTCTCTGGCGGCTCTCGCGCTGACATCGACTCACGCATGCGTGACCAAGCCGCCTTTATATGGAGGAGTTCGACCTCTTTCAACTCAAGAGCTCGCGACAGGTCTTTGATTTGATTCAACCAAGGAGAAGCATCAAACATTTCAGGAGACAACTGAATAAAAAAAAAAGATAAGTTTCTTGACATAAACTTGTAATTTTATTAACATGCCCTTAGGCGAAAAATTGTTGTACATTTACATTCAAAAAAAAAAAAAAAAGATGCAGGGATCAACTGACCCCTCCGGAAGCTTCGGCCATGTCCACGTTCGCCGCCTCCGAAGCCTGGATAGCCTCAGCCTCGGCCTCTTCAGGAACTACCGGAGTCTCGACGCCCTTCGAAGCATCAGCCGTCTCCCCCGACCCCTTTGCATGATCAGCCAATAGAGCTTCGGTCAGGGGATCCCGATCCACGGACGGTAGCGCCTGATGACTCGCGGACAAAAGAGCGGAGGAGGAGGCAAGACTACAACACGGAAGCTCCTTCAGCCGCGGACGAGCACGTCAAAGTAGGCCTGTCTCAGGGCAAGATCCTCGGTCTCCCGTACCCATACTTGCTTTGTCCAGATCTGGGTAGTCCTCGGCGACCTCTTGATTGCGTCGAGGCGGCGCGCTTGTTAAGCACATCAGCCGCGTCCGAGACCATTCCCGAGAAGCCCGCCGACAGGAACAGCCTCTCCGCGAAGGCGCGAAGCGTTTCTCCCTGAGAGCTCGCCATGTCCGCCTCCCGACGGCGAACCTGTTCCACCTCAGCCTTCATCGAGGCAACCTCGGCCCTCGCCGCCTCGATACTGCCGCCTCCTCGGCCCACACCGCCTCCGACGACCAGCCTAGCCGCCAACTCGATGGCCGTCGCATCCGCCGCTCTTTGTTTGACGAGGTCCCGGATCTTAGCCTCGGCCTCAGATATTTCTCCAGCAAGGAGGGTATTCGACTCCTCCACCTCCCGAGCATACCGGGCCACCCCGTCAAACTGCGACACGGCACCCTTCAAGTAATCCGATATAAGATCGGATACTCTTGACACCTCGGCCGCCACGTCCGCGACCCCCTATACAAAATATACATCAGGTCAGAAGAACACAATTTGGTTACTACTGTGTAAAGTATAAGGGCAGTACAAACCTCGGGAAGGCGGCCGGCTTGGAACCGACGATCTCTTTTCACCTCGGCGAACAGAGGACTCGGGGACTTCGTCCTTCCGCCTCTTCAAGCGCTTGGTGGCTGCGGTGAAGGGGATCTCGAAGGCCCCATCGTCATTTCGGGCATATCCTCGAAATCCTTAAAGGTCGGAGACCTCGGCTCGGCCACCGAAATCGGTTCGGCCACGGAGATCGGCTCCTTCCTTTTCTTCTTCCTCTCCTTCAGCAGGTTCACTACAAGGAAACACATGGGTCAGCATCAATACGTAACTCATGAAATAAAGAAAAAAAAAAGAAGAGATAAGAAGAAGAGGCCTCACCCTTCACCGACTCCACCGTGGAGGTAGGATCATGAGGGCTGAGCCCCGCCTCTGCAAGCTCGGCCTCGGAGAAGACCTCGTCAACAAGGCCAATTTTGTCCAGCATCTCCTCCAAGTCACCGAAGCCCTTGTCGACATACACATCGGCGATCTTGTCAGATCGCCATGCGAACTCCAATTGTCCCTGAAACCGACAGAAGAAGAACTTCTTCTGCCAGTTGGAGATCTTCGACTTAATTTTGGCTTTGAATTTCCTACGGGGTGATAGATAATACCACCCCGAACCGCCCTTCAATTACAAAAGCGAAGGATGAGCGCTAAGGTCAAAGGAAAATTATGCTATAGCATAGACACCTAGAGGCGGTCATATGCGGAATGAGTTCGGCGAGAGTTGGGCGAGATAGACCAAACATCTCTTGGAACTCGGCGTATCGTAAGGGAAAGGAAGGCGAAGACCGACTTTGAGGCGTCCTCGTACACGGTGATAAAACCATCCGGGAGGCACAAACCCTATCCTCCTGGACGGGGCAACGAACTCGATACTAGGGGAATATTATATTGAAAACATATATCCCTAATATCGAGATATACCTAGGATTGAAGAGAGGAAGACACTTTGCGCAATCCCCAGCGAGGGAAACGCAGACTACACTCGAGAAGGGCATATGAATACGGGTAAAAGCAGTGAAAGACACTAAACCGGACGGAAACAGACATGATTTGACGATCGAAGACTCGTTAATAGAAGAGGTAGCCATTACTTACTTTTGTTTATCGATGAAGAAGGCAGAGGCTTCAAGTCGTCAATGGCGCAGAATACGGTGTTTTTCGCAAAAGCGGAGAGGTTTTGAAATTCGAGAAAAATGTAGAAAGCGAGTGATAAGAGATATTGCGTGTCGAGGAAGACATTCCCTAATATGCACTTTATCGGAATCAAACGCGCGATTAAATGCGCGTTAAATCGTATCCCGCGTCGATGCTCGAGAACGGAAAAAAATCCGGTCTTGACCTCGGCCTAACGCTTCGTCGGTGAAGCCAATCAAAGACCTCGACCTAACGCCGTCGGTGAAGCAGACGAAGACCTCGGCCCGACGCCTCGTCGGTGAAGCGATAATGGACATCGGCCTAACGCCGTCGGTGAAGCGATCAAAAGACCTCGGCTGCGCCTCGTCGGTGAAGCGACGAAGACCTCGGCCTAACGCCTCGTCGGTGAAGCCGATGTGGACATCGCCTGCGCGCCGTCGGTGAAGCGAATCAAAGACCTCGCCTAACGCCTCGTCATGTGAAGCGAGACGAAGACCTCGGCTAACGCCCGTCGGTGAAGCGATGTGGACATCGGCTGCGCCTCGTCGGGAGAAGCGGTCGAAGACCTCGGGCTATCGCCTCGTCGGTGAAGCCATCGAAGACCTCGGCCTATCGCCCGTCGGTGAAGCGAATCAAGACCTCGGCGGACACACATCGCGCGCGATTCGATATCTGACGTCAAAACATTGAAAAGAATGTGTAAGATCGTCCAAACCCCGCCGTCACAACAACCCCAATCCAAATGACCTCGTTTCTGCGTCTTTTGGGGGGTTGTGATAGATCTGACCAACTACCGTGCCCAAGCATCGGGCCCAATAAGTAAACGACATCAAGCTCGGCTGGACAAGTTCGACCCATGAAGACTCACGAAGCGGTATGAGCAGAAGCTCGGCCATATCTAAAAGAATCCTAATTCAAGAGGGATAGGATCTCGAATCCTAGTTAGAAGACTTGGATTCGAGATCTAGGTCAATACATTGTGTATAAATAGAGGCTAGATTAGACGATAGAGGTCATTCACTCTCTTTGTAATCACTTCTTATACTTTCAATACACATACTCTCTCTCTTGCCCCGTGGACGTAGATCTTATTCACAGATCGAACCACGTAAATCCTTGGTGTTCTTCTCACATTTATTTCCCTAACGAATTTAGGATCGATCAAACTGTGTACCCAAATTTTACTTCACATTCCACGGCCCAATTTCTTTTGGAAAATTAATATCAGACTGGACTCATTGGAATCAGAAACTATAGTTTAAATCTAATTTAGTCGGTACCAATTAATTACACAGAAATATATCTAAATATGAGACATTGATTTGAGTCGACCAAAATTGAGACGACTGATCCAAATCATGTACACCTTTGGAATTGTATTTTTCTATTTAAAAGCGCAAGAAAAAGTGAGATGTTTTTCCAGCCATAAAATCACATATAAAAATGGGATGGCTCAGAAAATTCTGAGAGTTGTCTGGTTGTTCATTCAAGAAGCCTGTGAAGACTGACCAATTAAAATGTGTAATTAGGTAATAGCATTTAAATCTCTATTCATATAAATTACTCCCTCGTATGTCAAAAATGTTTATTTTAATTTCATTTCAATTTGTTCATAAAAAACATTCACTTTTTATTTTTGGACATGATCTTTGTAATACCCATAACTTTTACTTCAAATCTATCCATTTATTTATAAGAAAAGCATTCATGACTCATATTTTTAATCTCACTACCCATTATTAGTTTATTCATTTATTATCTCCACAATCCACCTCTAATTCTATTAATTATTAATTTATTATAATTGATTATCTATACTTACTTAATAATTATCATAGTTCATTAAAACTAATTATGCTATCAAAATCATTCTTTCCTATGGACAAAAAGTGTATATATACACACACACACATATATATATATATATATCTTATCGTGCAATATATTTCTTGTCTTCATCTTCAATGTCTAATATACAGATTGCATCCTGACACTTTTCATTATTTTATTATTTCCTATCACATCTGAACTGATGGACCTCTGATTGATATATATATATATATATATGGGTTTTGGTTTTGTCCAAATTTAGGTGGGAGAGAATGAACTCACATTATTTTACTTTTCTAGTTTATATATTTTTATTTTATTTTTGAGAGAAATCTACAAATTACATTGGATTGGAATATTCTAGATGGAAAAGTGGTAAGGTGGAAGATAATGAACTCAGAGAGTCTCAAAATCTACATCTAATCTTTATATTATTGAAAGAAAAGTGGAGCTTTTGTTTTCAGTCTCACAACTCATTAATATCGATTTGAATTTGAACCCTAAAATGAAACATACATCTGAGATGGAGATTAGCAAACGACAACATTTTAATGTCAACTATATAAGAGAGAGAGAGAGAGGTTAATTTGGTATATTCAAACACCAAATATTTATAGTACCTGTTTCAAAGACTCAATTAATCCATAAACATATATATTGATATGGGATAATATATAAAAGTTAAACAAGATCTCTGAAAGAAGATAGAAGTTCGTCGTACAAAATTCATGTGCCTCTCATGACGGAACTCATGGGCCAGAACTTACCCGACATTGCATGAAGAGAGCACCACATCTCGCATGACAACGGTACCGGTCATGCGCCAAAGGAGACTTAACTTCGCTCACTCGGGATGGAACTGTCCACCCCGATAACCTATACAGACATGCATGCCACAACTATCTGTGCCTTAGCCTTTCAAGTGGATATTTAACAGAACCTCCAGATCTTTCTCTAATACTTATGTTCGCTTCATATCAGAAATGTTCTTAAGAAAGAACTGATTCTCTAATACTTACGATTCATCACTTTCAAGGTAGGTTTTTTTTTTTTGTTAGATCTTCGACCCAAATTTAACATATATGTAATACATGCAGTATTAACCGAGATACGTCATATATTCATTTATCAACATAAACTTATGTGCATTAATTTGTGTATAATTATCACAGCATCTGTAAAATCGGTATTGCAATTGAATTATTCTCATCAATATTCGGTTACATTTACTTCATTTTTGCTCGGGTTAACTAAGGGCAGATTCAAAATCTTCACGAGTTGGTAAAATGGCGACAAATTCTTGACCGAATTCACCATAACTTTCCTTGACTTCTTATTCGTTATATTATCTCTAGTTTCTGTGCAGAGTTTTGTTTCTCTATATTTTATTTACAAACTATTCATTTTTTTATATAAGCACAAAAGAATGTTATCTTAAACTTTTAAGTTACGTAACTATTTGTTGATCTCGTGCTAATAATTATATCGTACCAAAATAAATATACCTAATTTGATTTTAATTTTTAATGATAGGACATTGTAAATTTTAGAATGGGAATAGACTAGAAAACTTTCATATAAAAATTATTTCAAACCTCAAACTATTTTGCACTTTCAATTATATTTGAATTATTAAAAATATTTTTAAATTTTGAATTTTCGATTTTATATCTAGTGTGACCCGGATCATTTTTTACTCCGAAAAGTTAACGTGACTCGTCTAATTGCTACAATGTATTCAATATTTTTTGAGAAAAAACTTATACGGTGCACAAACAAATATCATCAGATTGTTAACTACATCATTATAATCTGGCGAGTTGTGTCAATTTTCTAGAGCCAGTAATTAGCCGAGTAACAAAATTGGTAGTTAAGGATTTAAAATAACATTTACAATAATTTAGAATATATTCTCTCCGCCCATCATATTCGTTCTTTGATTTTGGTGATACATGTTTTAATAAATTGTAATGAGTGTAAAGTGAATAGAGAGAATAAATAAATAGATTAATGAGTAATGAGATTAAAAGGTAGACCATATAGATTATAAATGAATATATTTATGAATAGTGAGATTAAAAGGTGAGTTACGGATGATTTTTTTTGTAAATAAGTAGGTAGATTTAGAGTAAAAATAATGGAGTTATATATCCAAAAAAAGAAAAATAAACGTTTTTTATGGACAGACCAAAACATAATTAAATGAACGTATTTGGTGGATAGAGAGAGTAATTGATAGTATCAAAATAATTTGTAATTTAAAATGATACTTCATTCATCCACCAAAAATATGTCACAATTGTCTTATTCGATGTCCACAAAAAGTGTAACTTTCCTTTTGGAACACTTAATCACAATCATTCATTATTTACCAAAAAATCAATTATTAACCCACATTTGATTCTTATATAATTCAACCTCAATCACTTATTTCTTATACTATGAGACTCTTTCTTTACTCAAATAATCTATTTTATTAAATTTTGTATCGTACATCAAGTGGCAATTTTTGTGGACGGATAGACTATTTACTCTATAAAATAAAAATTGCAAATATGTAAATACGTTAAAATTACTTCATTATTTACACCATATGCAAAGGGTATCTAGGTAGGTTGAGAGCGTTTAGATATAGAGACGCAGTCAAACTATAGGATCGCTGATTCGTGTGGAGCAATTGACGCTATACATACGTCATTCATGTAGTAATTAATTACTTAACAATCAGCAACTTCTGATTTTGTCAGACGTCCCTATTTTTTTATTGATTTGACTTTCAATTAACACATTTCTTTTATTAGTAGATTCTAAACAATGTTTGAAGAACTTATGTTGAAAAGGTACTTGATAAAGATTGAGGAAGCAACGGAAAGAGAGAGAACGGTGGACACGGCCTTAGTTTGGTGGAGCCACTTAAATCTCAAAAAATAAGGAAGATATTAAAGCTCTGAAATTTTTTGATGTTGGGACCCGAAATGAGACACATACACCGACTTTCTTTTTTTAATTGTCAATAATGAATAAACACCTAATTTTAATTAGCTAAATATCACATATTTTATCTACTTTTTAAGATTCAGAAATAAATTTATCTAAGAAGATTATCTGGATTAAATGAAATCTGAGTCAGGACATATAATTCTTTCGAAAAAAAAAACAGGAAAACCTTCCACCCAAAAACAAAAGAAAATCACCAATTTTAAAGACTGCATGAACCACAGTTTATTTCAAGGATTATGATACCCAGAGTAATTGAAATTTTAAAAACCCTTCCTAATTCAACTCCGATCAATTCCGAAGATGGTAGCCTTACACTAAAAAAGGGACAATTTTATTTTTTGGCATATATAATTCCGACTATGCCAAATTCCTCCATTGCTTGTAAAATTAACCCACCAACAAAAGTTACCCAATTCAAGAAATCCGATAGCGCCACAGATTTGGAGATATCTCCCCACCCATTTCCGGATCATAAATCAAGAAAATATAGGAACCAAAACTATCGGTTGATGTGAGCGATAAATCATAACATCTACACAAGGAAGAAGGCAAGAAAAAGGGGCAGTTTCAAAAAAGGGATGGGTGCATGCATGCCCAAATCAATCAATTTCCTGCACAAATATTAGGAATAAACAAACAGACATGAGCAAGAAAAAATGATGACAAAAAAACAAGCTAAAAAAAGGAGGTTGATAGGATGTTGACACTGTAGAATGTGTATGTTTATGTATAATATGTTGTTGTTATTAAGGTTAAAGAAGGTAACAACAGTGTTTCTGCAACATATTATGTAGTATCTGTTTGTTGTTGGTCTGAAAAGGTAAAAGGTAATCCTGTGGGTGAAACCCCAAAAACAGAAACTTCCAGTGGTCCATTGTTACCCACTGACATTTAGCCCCATCAAAGTGTTAGTAGTTCTCTCCGCTTCCTCTCTCACTGTGTGTATTCTAGTGTGTGTTTTCGAGCGAGAGAGAGTCCAAGAAAGTGTGTGTGAAAGAAATCTATGGCACATTTGCATGGTAATGAACAGTAGATTCTGAGACCTGTACCACAACTGCAGACATGTCTGCGCGTTCTGCCACTAAATTTTTCTTTAATTTCTTTTTCTCTGAATTCACTTGACGAGAATTATGTATTATATACGTACCCTCTCTCTCTATCTTTATTATTTTTATCATATATATATTTGAATTAATCATCAAAATATGCTTTAACCAGAGATTCAAGTTCATCTAACTGCCACTTCCAACATTAATGAGTGTAGAAGCATGGCTTTCACTCTATTATTTGTCCTCTCTCTCCTCCCCCCCCCTTTCTCTCTCTGAAAACAGACACTAAATGCCAAAGAGTCACTAATCAATAATCTGATCAGTTGGTGAGGAAGGAAAAGAAAAGAAGAAATGGCAGTGGCAGCAAAGAAAGATTCACATGTTTGATGAGTACAAATCCCATGATCTAAAATTAATTTAAACTAATTTTCGTCGTAGTCCTCTTCCTCCTCCTCGTACTCGGCGTAGAGGGTCTCGTTGTGCGGGGCGTGGCCGAGGCCGAAGGCGCGGACGTGGTCCTTGAGGGAGCGCTTGTGCTTGAAGTCGGAGCCGCAGATGCAGAACCAGAGCTTGCCGCAGTTCTTCTCGTGGGTGCGCCAATCGCCGCGGACGGCGAAGGGCTTGGCGCACTTGCGGCAGCCGAAGGGCTTGGTGCCGTGCTTGCGCTTGTAGTGCGTCTGAAGCGTCCGGAAATCCTTGAGCGGCTTCGACCGCGGGTGCTCGATGTTGTTCTTGCACCCTCCGCGCAGCAGTAGCACGGCACCCGCAGTATGGACGATGCAGCCTTCGTCCCCCGCAGCGACTCCGGCCCCTTCCGATACTCCGATCCGTGCCCCCACATATGCATCTATAACACAAAATTAATTTGACCTAATTAACCTTTTTGGTGTGTGTGTGAGGTCTAGAGCTTGGATCATAGCTAGAAAAGTGATTTAATCAGCACCGACAAAAGACAAATATGCATGCTGACAAATTTAAAAGCCCTAATCCAGACAAAATTGGAAGAAAACCCCCCAAAATTTGATGAAGATGAAGAAATTGGCACCTGCATGTTGTTGTATCTGTTGAAGGTTTTGCTACAGACGGAGCAGGAGAATTGGGTGGGGCCGACGAGGATTTGGGCTGGGGTGGGGATCCAGTACTGGCCTTCTGCGACGGCGAGGGCGGCCATGTCGCTAGGGTTTACTGCTGAGGAAGAAGAGGAGGAGGAAATTGCGGGTGGGCCGATGTGAAGGGCAACGGTGACGCCGTTCTGTGCGGCATTAGGGTTTTGGAGGAGGTGCTGGTGCTGCTTGTACGCGTCGAAGCTGGAGTGGTACTTCTGCGGGTTGCGTTGGCCCGGCGGGCCAAGAGAGAGCAAGGTGGAGCAGTCGTCTTCTTCCTCACAGCCTTCCAAATTGTAGAAGCTGTCGCTGCAAGACATGTGTGGGAAGAAATGAGTTTGCATGGTGGAATTGGAAGCTTTTAGCTGCTGCAGTTTTTTCTTTTTTAAATAAATAAATTATTGTGTAGAGTTTTGGGGATAGGAAAATGTTTAGGGTTTTGAAGGTATAGAAAGACAAGGGTACGAACATATGTTGTGTAGAGTTTTAATTGATGAGTTATGTAATATTTATATATTGGATGGATAGATAGAGATATGATAGAGAGAGGTTAGCTAGAGACAGTGTGTGTGGTGTGTGTTTTGGATTGTTTTGAAGTGGAGGAGACAAGGGATAGGCAAAGGGGAGAAAAAATGCATAGAATGGTGCACCAAACACTAACACTAGATGGTTTGCCTCATAAATCACAATGCTCATGTTCCCAAACTTAGCTTTTCACAGCCCTTGTCATTTCAAATTCTGATCTCTCTCTCTCTGTCCCCCTTTCTCTCCAACCCCATACATTATTATACATATACATATACATACACATATATACTCTCTCTCACACACACATAAAAGGTGGACAGGAGGAGCAATATGAACTGTAATGCCCTAAAATCTCTAATTTTCCACTTTTGTTTATGAAGGGGGTAGTGATGGAGATGTGATGATGGTCTGTGGTTAATTATTACAAACCATGAAGTCATCTCCATCACATGAAAGTTGAAACCCGGTCATTTTCTTCTTAATTAGGGCTGCACTCCCACTATATATGTACATGTACATTTCATGTGACATTATATATATGCATAAATATATTCTATAATATTTATATATATAGTTGTACTTAATATGTTCGAGTAATTGTGGATAAATTTGAACAGGCGTAGTTTATTTATATTTGGCATGTGAATTCCTTTTAATGCATGTACATTAGAGTTATAAATCATGATATATGCAATGCAAGCTCTTTCAAGTGTTCTCTAATATTTTGCTTCTAATCATACAAATTAAGAATGTGTAAAATCACACACACACACACAGTCGCACACGGTACACATATATTACATATATGAATTTCGGGAACGCGAATATTTGTTTATTATAAGTGCCTATCAGTTTCGAGTTGCAACAACTAAGAAAGAGACAAATAAACCTAACCACGAGTCAATATATAATGGATACATGATACATATCTAGCTATACTATTATAATATGTATATATGTATCTTCTTTTTGCTTTGGTAGATAAGTCTTCTTTTTTGCTTTATTGGTTCCTCCATACTAGTATTTCATGTTTGGGCATTGAGTAATCCTAATTAATGCCGGCCGGTCTTTGCCGACTTTTATCTTAAAAATAAAAATAAAAACAAAAACACGTACATGATATATATATATATATATATATATATATATATATATATATATATATATATGATTTATGATTTATAAAAAATTAAATATAATATAACAAACGTTTCGACATAAGTTATAACTGATTTTGTTCTCGCGGGTGAATTACAAACTCTAAAACATAACTGCAGCAAAACGTTCGAGATAATTAAGGTACTCTAAGCTAAGCTTCCATTTCAGTAAAAGGGAGTGCATTACGCTGATTGTGACATTACATTTTTTTCCCAATTAAATAGAGAAATTTAAAGTTCACGTCACGGTGGACTTACACCCAAAACCTTTGACCTCGAAAATTAATCACTTAACCACTAGGTCAACACACGCACAATACATCCTTGCCTCTAAGCAATATTACTTCTTTGAAGTTATGTTTTTCTGTTCTAGCTATTGAAAAGAAATGCATTTTTTATTAGGTAATTATCACTTTACTTTGTGTGTAATAGTTCCCAAACTACCTAAGATCTAAATTATATTAAGCAAGTCGTGTGATGTTGATGATGTTTCATGCTTTTTCAATTTTATAAAACATAATTTTCTTTGAGACAGTTATGCTATAATTAGATTGTAATATATATGATATGAAAGGTATATCTAGTATATTATATTTCTTTAGTTCCATTTAAAATGTCTAATTTTTATTTCGTTGTTGTTCCATTATAAATGTCTCATTTCATTTTAATAAATAATTATTCATTCAAAAGGTACGGGTCGTACCAACTTTTAATCTCTTTAATTACTTTATACATTTATCTAAATACTCGTTCCGAAAAAATGATATATTTTAAATGAGACAAATAAAGTATTTTTTTATTTTAGTGGTACTGCAAGTTTTGGATACACTTGATTAGAAAGTTAAGAATATTTCATATGTGGATAGAGCTTACATCGTGTTGCATATCAAAATAAAGTATCATGTGTGTGTGTGTTGGCCTAGTGGTAGAGTGGTTAATGCCCGAGGCCAAAGGTCTCGGGTTCGAGTCCACCGTGACGCGGCCTTTGAATTTCTGTATTAAATTGAAAAAAAAAGTATCATTTTAGACTTAATGAGCATTCTTTACTTCCAAACTTGTCTCTACATTCCAACTCACAATATATGCCGTTGGTAGAGGTGGTAAAATGGGTCCGATCCAACCTAATTTTGGGTCAGATTGGATTTAAAAATTCGCTCGATGAACTTTTCGGTCGAGTCAGGCTAGTCCATAACTATCAACAGCCCGTCGAGCCGGGCTAGAAAATTTGTACTAAATGTGGCATTTCGTGCTTGGTTGGGCAACCATTTTTCTGGCTCGATGGGATTTTCAGTCCGGCCCGACCCTTTTTTGGGAGAAAACCCGGTGAGTTCGGGCAGGTGAATCTGAACCTGTCTGTTTGGCAGCTCTAAGTGATGGTATTCTAAATTAGATCGTGCAGAATATATTTGATATTTGTTATCATATATTTCACATAGTTTCCTCAAATCTTAACTAAGGGGCGTACTTGTTAATGACTGTAAAGACCAAATCTTAACTTGAACCGATTGAACCCCGTATGTCTTCAGTTTATGATTCAACAGGCTCAGATCAAACATAAAATTCTACACAAATTACAAATACATTTATATCATAAAATATTTGACTCGACTCGATTAATGTGAATTGTTGAATGTGATAAGACCAACCAAAAGTACATACACGGCTAATTGATAAGAAAGCAGACACTGTAGCCTTATTGACCTATTACATTTATGGGTTAGGTTTCAGATTTTGGAAGATGTGTACAATTTTTTTACATCATTCCTAAACCTAAGAAGATTGAGTTAAAATTGCTGGGAAAAGACAATTGTTGGGAATGTGGAATATATATGTACCTCCAATGAAATCTCGTTCACCCCTAAATTATTGTCTAAAGATCTCTGATTTAGAGAACACAAGTTTTCTTTATTTAAGGATTATATGTACCTAGAATGCTGCTCAAATCCATCTATCTATCCGGGCTTCTTTGACTGTCCATCTGGTCGAGCCCGAACGAGCTTTGATCAAGTCAAATATGAGTAGAACTCAAATATGTAGTTGGATACTTTTATGTTCAAGCTCGTATCTAGTTTTAGATTGTTTTTTTTCAATTAAAAAAGTATAGATAAATTTGTTTCACCGAGTACTGAATTAGTTGATTGGATTTTCAAACTTAATTGTTGTAATTTTGTAGATGTAGTTTATTTTATTTTTAGGTGAGTATTTTTCAGAAATTAGATTATTTTTTAGCCACTCTAGTACCACTAGACTAGCATATTCGAAAATTGTTTGAAAATGTTGGGAACTAAAGAAAGATCAATGTGGCCCAAATATAGGGAATCTTGTCACCGTTTCACGTCTCAATCCCATATGTGTAAGTGTATAAGAACGGAAGGCCCATCAATGGAAGCCCAGTTACAGATAATATAGTCTAATTATTTAACTTAGCTCGGAAATTAATTTACATAAGCTTATTCTCCTGTCTATAAATCGCTAAAGATACACAACTGGATAAGATTCATCTTTGAGAAATTAATTATTTGTATGAGGAAATACAAAGAAAGTAGAACTATAAAACAGATTCTATTTTAATGTCGGATGGAGATAGGGAATAAAGCTGCTCAACACAAACCTAAATCCTTGATGATGGGCTTTCTACTGGATAATTCTTACTTGGCCCAATCCAACCCACCTCCCAATTTCAAGCTTAGAATTTTACCTTTTCAAACCAAATAACCTTCAACAACGACAGCAACAAAAGTTGTCTTCCCTCTTTGCGTGTATTCTCTGAAATGGAAAATGGTCGAAAATATTTGTTTTTCCTCTTTTATACTCTTGCAACATGTTGTATAGGGTGAATAATTTTCTTTGAATATAATAAAAAAACATAGCCGTTTACATTTCAATTCATGATAATATAATATTGGAGTGTTGATATGAAGTATCTGTTGGATATTTTAGTGTAATTGGATTGACTTGTTTGATTAGTGTCGTCATAATAATACTTTATATAAGTTGGGTGGTGCGGGTGCTTGCTTATATAATTTATTATGTCGGTGGGGGTTCGGGGCAACGCCCGAAAGCAATCAGGCGGCGGCCCTTGGAGAATCCAGGCGGCCGGCTGGGTCGAGTGATTTTTATTTCGGTCGAATTACTTTACTGAAATTTCATCGAAATTTAATTTACGAAATTCGAGGACTATTTTGCAATTATAAAAATTGCAAACCGCTTATTCAAAACGGTTTATCGTCGGTTTGAGATAGGGAGTTCTTCCCGATCAAAAATTCAAATTCAAAGAACATACAAAACGCGTCAAACTACGAATTGTATCCGATCGAATAATTCGATAGTACCTTGAATTGATTTGATGCGAAAGTGTTACGACTTTCGAGTATCCAGTTTGTTCGATTTTCTATTTCGTATATTTTCTACAAAGATCAAATCAATTACGAAAATGGCGAACAAGGAATCTGAAGGACATGACAAGGAATTTCGAGAAGTTGGACAAGTTTCTTTGGGCGTGGATTTGAATATTGGCGTAAGAAGATGCACTTTATGTTGACGAATCTCACGGTTGTGTGCGTTACGAGTACTCCCATGCAGAGGTTGTGGAAGACGAAACCCCAGAGCAAACGAGGAGGCGCTGAAGTGGGAGAACGATGACTACATATGTCGTGGCCACATCTTGAGCGGTATGTCGATTCCTCTTCGATGTGTATCAAAATGTAGAGTCCAAAGGAATTATGGGATTCACTCGAGCCAAATACATGGCGAAGATGCCTCAAGCAAGAAGTTTCTTGTTGGTAATTTTATAAATTATAAAATGGTAGATTCGAGGGCTGTCATGGGCGATATAATGAATTGCTTAGGATATTGGGACAATTAGCCCAATATGATATGAAAATGGATGAATGCATTTACATTTCTAGTATCGTTGATAAGTTGCCACCTCCGGAAGGATTATAAAAATAATCGAAACATAAGAAGGAGGAAATGACTTTGGTCGAACTTGGAAGTCATTTGCAAATTGAACAATCCATACGTGATATGGAAAAGGTTTCATTGGTGATGCTAAGACGATTGGGTGGTCCATCTGTTAATATGATGGAAGAGGTGAATCTTGAAGGTGGTTTCATAGTCGGTAAAGGAAGCGAAAGTTTCGAGGAACAAGAACTATGGTAAGGCTCCTTTAAAGAAGCTGGTTAAGTTGGTCTGTTGGAAGTGTGGTAAACGGACACTTTAAGAAGGGTGTAGTCCGGAAAGAGTGGAGAAAAGGGAAAACGAAGCGGTTCAAGTGGATCCAAGGATCCGGAATGAAATCGAGTTTGTTTTGGTACCTATGATCAATCTGTTGAGAATTATGTGTCCATAATCTCAAGCATTTTATATGCAGGGATGATGATGTCTCTTGGTGGGTTGATTACGTGCAACATGTCATGTATGTAAAGATCTTCAATGGTTTAAGGACTTGAAGCCAATTGAAGGTGGATCTTTATTGAAGATGGAAAATGTTGCTACCGAACCAATCAAAGGACTAGGATCTGTTAGTCTAGTATTTACTCGAAACTCTTTATTGTTAAGTAATGTTTTGTATGTACAGGTATTAAGAACTTAGTGTCCGTATTGTATTAAATACTTGTGGTTATAAGCAAGTGTTTGAAAGTGACAAGTATATCTTGTCGAGACATGGTTCCTTTGTAGGATTTGGTTATCTTAATGGTATGTTTAAGTTAAATTTGGATGTTTCTTTTGTTAAGAATTACATTTGCATAAACTTCTACTAGTTCTAGTAATTCTTTTGGCATAGCGAGATATGGCATGCTAGACTTGGACATGTGAATTATAAAAGATTGAAAGATATGTCGAAAATGTGTTTAATTCCGACTTTTGAGTTAAATGCGGATAAGTGTAATACTTGCATGCAAACTAAGATTTGTAGACGCCCTTTCTCTAAGCATGTGGATAGAGATACTTCTTTATTAGAACTTGTTTATAGTGATTTGTGTGATTTTCATTCTACACGTCACTTGGTAATAAGAAGTATGTTGTTACTTTCATTGATGATGCTACTAGATATTGCTATGTCTATTTGTGTCATTCGAAAGACGAAGCTCTTGATAAATTTAAAATCTATAAAGAGGAAGTAGAGTTTCGTCATGGTGTGAATATTAAAACTCTTCGCCCTGATAGGGGAGGTGAATACTATGACCCAAAGATATTTTCAATCTCTTCGGTATAGTACATCGACAACGACTCCATATACACCACAATGAGAATGGTGTAGGTGAAAGAAAGAATATAACATTGAAAGAAATGGTTAATTCAATGTTGTGCTATTCGGTCTAAGTGAAGGTTTTGGGGTGAAGCTATGTTGACACTTGTTATTCTTGAATCGAGTTCTAATAAAGGAACAAGATTACACCTTATGAACTTTGGTTTAAGAAACCACCAAAATTGAGTTATCTCGAGTTTGGGGTTGTAGAGGCGTGGTGAGACTAACTAACCCTAAAATGAAAACCATAGGCGAAAGAGGTATAGATTGTGTTTTCATTGGCTATCCCGAAAATTGGTTTGTTATAGGTTCTATGTTATAGAACCTAATGACTATGTAGTCAGCACTCTATTATTGAGTCGAGGATCTTGATTTTGGGAATGAGAATAGATTTAATTCTCTACCTAAACCCGGAGACATGATTGCAAGATCTAGTAATTCGGTAAAAGAAAGAGTGGATGATACTCATCCGAGCTAGAAAGAGTATTAGAGCACGGAAAGCTAAAACATTTGGTGATGATTTCCAAATGTATTTAGTGGAAGGATCAAGGATTGAGATTGATTTTCGATCAATATTGTTACAATATTGAGAATGGTCCAAAGACATACGTTGAAGCTATGTCTTCTAGGGATATGCATTACGGAAAGAAGCGGTCCAAGATGAGATGGATTGATAAGACAAAGTAAAACTTTGAGATCGACCGATTTACCACACGGTGTATACCATTGGGTTGTAAATGGATCTTCATAAGAAAGATGAAGATAGATGGAAGCATAGGCGGTATAAAGCTAGATTGGTTATCGAGGCTTTTGACAAAAGGAAGGTATTGATTTCTTTGATACCTATGCTCTGTGGCTCGGTTTCCACCATTAGATTATTGTTAGCACTTGCACTATACATAATCTAATAATTCACCAAATGGATGTTAAGACGGCATTCTTGAATGGTGAATTGGATGAAGAGATTTACATGAAACAACCGTAAGGTTTTGTCATTCCCGGTAGTGAACATAAAGTTTACAAGTTGGAGAAATCTCTTTCTGGACTAAAGCAAGCCCCTAAGCAATGGCATCGAAATTTGATGAGGTTGTGTTGTCTAATGGTTTTGTATTTAACCAAGCGGACAAGTGTGTATATAGCAAGTTTGATGCTTCGGTAAAGGAGTAATCATTTGCTTATATGTGGATGACATGTTGATCTTTAGTCTGACCAAGATCAAGTTGATAAAACAAAGGAATTCTTGTCGTCTAAGTTTGAAATGAAAGATATGGGGAGGCGATGTGATACTTGGAATTAAGATCATACGTGGAGAACATGGTATTTCTATTTCTCAATCCCATTATATTGAGAAGGTGTTGGAAAGTTTAATTTCAAAGATTGTTCTCCAACAGAACTCCTTTTGATCCTAGTGTGAAACTCGTGCCTAATAAAGGAGTTCTTGTGAATCGACAATATTCAAAGGCTATTGGTTCCCATGTATGCTATGATTAGCACCGGACTGATATAGCCTTTCTTTGTAGGAAATCGAGTAGATACACTCATAATCCAAGTTTAATTCATTGGCAAGCAATTAATCGAGTATTTAAATACTTGAAAGGAACTATGGATTATGGTTTGACTTATTCGGATTTCCTTATGTTATTGAAGGTTATTCGATGCAAGTCGATTACCAATTTAGAAGATCATTCTTCAAGTGGTTGGACATTCATTCTTGGAGGTGGTGCTATATGTTGGGCATCAAAGAAACAAACATGTATCATTCATTCAACAATGGAATCGAGTTTGTGGCTTTAGCAAAGAATGATAAAGAGACCGAATGGCTAAGAAATTTGATTTATGAAATTCCATTGTGGCGAAACCGTTATCACCAATATCTATCGGATGTGATAGTTCCGCCCTTGGCTAAGGCATATAGTCAAGTGTACAATGGGAAGTCTGACACTTAGGTGTTAGACATAGCATGATCGGAACTTATTACAAATGGTGTGATATCCGTGGAGTTTGTGAGAACTCAACACAATTTAGCGATCATTTAACCAAAGGGTTAAGTAGAGATCTTGTCGCAAGTCGGCTATAGGGATGGGTTTAAAGTCCACTAAAAATCTCGATATTAAGATACCCAATTCCCATCTAGTATGATGCTAGGTGCTGAATTCAATGTGGAAAGCTTAATATCTAGAGATTGGAATACATTAAAGAATTATCCCAAGGTATGTGTTCGGACCTGCAAGTTAAGGAGGTTGAATGTTTACATTCTTAATAGTTTCTTTGACAAATTGCATATGCAGGTGCAAGAATAAAGAGCTACCTATGTGAGCATGAAGTTTAGTTGCTTCAAGAAGCTAGGACTTGCTTTGACATGCTTATGAAGGATAAGGACACAGACTAGTAAAATATAGTGTCAAGATAGAACAAATATGTATGTAAACATATGTGTACATTATCTTCGTGTATTCAATATGAATTCATAGGGTTCAATCTTAGAGATACCCTGTTATTCGAATATATGGAATGTGTAGTGTACTAAGGTGAAATTCAATCGTCATGATATTTCATTTATGCATATGTTTGATACTTTGAGATGTATTGTTTAGTTAATCAAGGATTACACTAAAATAGGGAGGATTGTTGGATATTTTAGTGTAATTGGATCGACTTGTTTGATCGATGTCGTCCATAATAATACTTTATATAAGTTGGGTGGTGCGAGTGCACGCTATATGAATTTATTATGTCGTTAGGGATTCGGGGCAACGCCCGGTCAGTGTCATGCGCTACCGATCCAATGGGCGGCCACCGGGTCAGTACTTTACAGAAATTTCATCGGAAATTTAATTTCTAAAATTTCGAGGGACTATTTTGCAATTATAAAAAATTGCAAAACTGCTTATTCAAAAACGGATTTATACGTCAGTTTTGAGATAGGGAGTTCTTCCTGATCAAAAATTCGAAATTCAAAGAACATACAAAACGTTCAAACTCTGAATTGTATCCGATCGAATAATTCGATAGTACCTTCGAATTGATTTGATCTGAAAGTGTTTACACGACTTTCAGAGTATCCAGATTTGTTCGATTTTCTATTTCGTATATTTTCTACAGTATCTTCCCAACTTTTTCACTTTAAAAAATATGGAATAAAAAAGATGGAGACCACTAAAATATGATAAATTTTTTTCATATTTTTTTAATAAATTTTGCAACCAAAGAAAACACACTCTTTAAAGAAAAAATATCTACGAGTGACAGACCAGCCAGTAAGCTAATTAAGTTAGCTAAGTACGCCAAGGTTTCACAAAATAATTCTAATAACGTTAAAATATATCCAGAGAAAATTATATATATTTTTGAGAACTTGAGAACTGTATACACGAAATGTATATATGATGTATAAAGTTGTTATACAACGATATAACGAAGAGATACACACAACTTTATCATTGTACAACAACTTTAGAATGTCTTGGTTATACAATAATTTTATATGTTTTCTGCATAGTTTTCAATTTCTAAGAAAATATATAGTTCTCATTTGTCCATTCCCTATATATATATAAATACTAGAAGAGAAAATTGTGATGCACTCGGCCAATTTTAAACAAGCTTTTTTTTAGTGGAACTTCGAATAACACGTTAGCAACTTGATTCATATACACCTCTACCATTATAATTTTTTGAAACAATCCATGAAATGCCATAGCTCACCTAATTCCATGCGGCGGATTAGGCGCGTGCACAAGCTTCAACTGAAGATCCATCTTAATCTTCCATTGTACTCCCTCTGTCCCATTTAAAATATCTCACTTTCCTTTTTGGGTTGTTCCATATCATTTTAGGAAATAATTATCCCTTCAAAAAGTGTGGGCCCTATCTACTTTTTAACATTTTAATTACTTTATACATTTCTCCTAAATACCCGTGTCCAAAAGAAATGAGACACTTTAGGTTGGACGGACGGAGTATTTAGTAGGATATTCCAACCCTCTTAAGGAAGTTTAACTAGAGAAAGAAAAAAAAAAGAACAGATAATTATTGAGGGACAGGATTAACTTTCCCTTTTTAGTGTTAAATGCATAATGGCTTATTTCGAGCTAAATTCTACTGTAAAACTGCAGAATTTATCTTGAAAATATAAGCTAATTGTTGATAATTAATTGTTTGTTTTAATTATTTCAATACTTTCTACAGTAAAAGACAATTTATTTGATGCTTTCTGCAGAACTTAAATACTTCATCTATCCTATTGATAGGATACGGCCCAACCACTGGCCCAAGATCGCCCCGATAAGTAAACCCGACATCAAGCTCGGCTCGACAAGTTCGGCCCATGAAGACTCTCGAAGCCGGTATGAGCGCAGAAAGCTCACCATATCTAAAAGAATCCTAATTCAAGAGGATAGGATCTCGAATCCTAGTTAGAAGACTTGGATTCGAGATCTAGGTCAATACATTGTGTATAAATAGAGGCTAGATTAGACTACGGAGGTTATTCACCTCTTTGTAATCACTTCTTATACTTTCAATACACATACTCTCTCTCTTGCCTGTGGGCGTAGATCTTATTCACGATCGAACCACGTAAATCATGGTGTTCTTCTCACATTTATTTCCTAACGAATTTAGGATCGATCACCGGCCGTGCATGGGAAGCGAAATTTTGTGTTTTCGATCAACCTTTGTTTACGTGGAAGTAATCATGACCGTACACACAAAGCCACGCCTCGGGACCGTCGCCGGCAACAACAACGCCGACGGCGAAAGGAACGCCGAGCTCAACTCGGGAAGAGCCCAATCGGAGAAGGAACCCCGAGGGCATATCCAAAGTCTCGACGAGCACGGACACCCCGCCTGCGGGCGGCAGTTACCATAGCGAAGGCAATCGTAGCAATAATCCGGGAACCTCCGGCTCCACAAGTAAACCTCGACGACGCCGAGGATTTCGAGAAAAATAAGGAGAGCTTTCTCCGCCTCGGTGAAGCACGGGTCGGCCACGTCCCAAGAAGAACACAAGCCTCATCTAGATACGAGGCATCACAACGGAGGTCGGGGCCCAAACCGACCGCGCGAGGAACCAAGAACGCGGAGAGGGCGTCGTGATCGCCGCGAAGCCGCCCCGATCGCCACAATAAATCCATCCAATGAACTCCGCCCGATCTCCGGGGACGAGCGGCGCGGAAAAGGCATCGTGGCCGCCGCGAGGCGGTCCGAGTCACCTAAATGAGTTCGATCGTCGAACTCCGTCCCGATCTCGGAGGGCGGCTTCGATGGATACGGAAGATAGTCACCCGTTCTCAAATAGGATACTCAACACTTCTCCCTGATAAATACCGGTTCCAAGCATCGCCCCTACGATGATCGAGGATCCACGAACTTCCTCTCGCAGCTCCAATACAACATGATCAACCAAAAGCTCACTCGGTTCACATGTGTAAACTCTTCCGGAGTTACTCGTCGACAACGCCCGCAGTGGTTCGACGATCTACCTACGGAAGCATCGGCTCTATCGCGACTGATGGTGCGCCCACCAAGGTTCTTCCAAAAGCGGAATCAAAACATCATCGGCACACCTCCTCACCATAAGGCAAAGCCGTAATGAGTCCATCAGCGACTTCATGACAAGGTTTAACAAGGAGTGCACGAAGGTCAAGACGTGAACGACTGTTAGTCATCTCGGCCTTCCAAAACGGCATCTTGCGGGGCCTTATATCGAGATCGTCAATCGAACCCGTCTCGCAATGTAGCTGGCGCGCGATAGCCAATCGGTTCGCCAAAGCGGGCGAGGCCGACAAGAGAAAGCGAAGCGAGCAAAAGCCGGACCCTCGGAAAAGGAAGAAGAGACGAAGGAAGGAAGATCGGAACCAAGGTCACGGCGCCTGACGATTACATCGCCCAATAAAATCCGAGGCTCGGTCCGCGACGCCTCGAACGACCTCAATACACCCGTTGACGGCCGAGGCGTAAATCTACGCTCCATATGAACTGTTCGAGAAGCCTCGACCGATGGCGGGAGGAAGAGGTGCCGACCTACGGATAAATCTTTTCATTCCATGATGATTACGGCACGACATCAAGAGTGCAACGAGCTCATGGGTGAAATTGAGATGCTAGTTCGGGGCGGATCCTCGAAGAAATACCGAGGATGTCGTCGCCAAGCCAACCAAAGTCGAAAGAAGAAAAGGAGGAAGAGGAAATTGTGCCCCACAAAAAACAAAGCGCAGACCGACGAGGAAGGAGATGACGAGCCCCAATATGACGGGGTGGTTCCACAATTACGGGCCTCACGGTAGAGTCACGAAGTCCTCCTCAAGGCCGATGCTCAAGTCCTAGAACCAAATGAACCCACCAATAAGAGGTTCGAGAAAGGACGGGCGATCACCTTCTCCGAAGACGACCCGTTCATGACAAGACCCCACCGTGATGCATTGGTGATCCGGTGGTGGTCGCAAATAAGTTGGTGAAGCGTTTACATTGTCGACAACAAGGCGTCGGTGAGCATCCTTTTAAGGAATGCTTTGACAAGCTAGGAGTGGAAGACGCTACCGCGACAAGCCCCGCCGCCAATCCGAAGCTTCGTCCGGGAAGAGACGCGTCGTATGAGTAATCGAACTACCCGTCACGGTGGGAAAGCACCAACGACCTCGACCAAGGTGGTGCGGTTCAGTAGTGAAGGCCAACTCGCCGTATAACATCATACTAGGCGAGATTGGTGAACTTATTATAAAGGTATGCTCAACGTACCACCCGACGATAAAATACCCACCACAGGGAACAGCCGTGATCCGAGGCGATCGTAAGCAAGCGAGTGTATGCAAGTTGCCTTACGAGGTGCGGGACCTCGGTCCAGCACCCACAGCATAGCAATTAAAGAAACCCAAGAGTTGGAGTCCCAAGAATCGCCACTCCCGACAATCGGTGGAAGAGGTCGCATTGTACAAAGATGAGCCATTGAAGGTCGTCCAGTTGGTTTCACCACGGCACTGAAGTGAAGGATCGATCATCCAACTCCTAAGGAATTCGAGACGTGTTTGCTTGGTCTCCCCGACATGACCGAGTCTCGCCAAGTATCATCACCACCGCTCAACATCGACCCGAACATAAAGCCGCCTCGACGAAGCAAAGAATCTTCGCGACCGAACGGAACCAAGTCATTCATGACGAAAGTGAATCGACTATTAAAAGCACGCATCTTGTTCGAGGTCAAATATCCGACCCGATAGCCAACCCGTGATGGTGAAGAAAGGAGGAGGGATGGCGAATGTGTATCGACTACACCGACCTCAACAAGCATTGCCCAAAGGATTGCTATCCCTTCCCAACATTGACAAGAAGGTCGGCGCGTTGGTGGTCTGAAGTCTTGATTTCTTGGACTTGTACAGGGTATCACCAAGTCGATGAGCAGCGAAGGCGCGCCAAGACGACCTTCATTACCGACTTGGGGTCTTCGCATATAAAAGATGCCATTCGGCCTTAAAATGCGGTGGCTACCTATCAAAGGATGGTGGACAAAATATTTCACCCTACATAGGTCGGAATGTGGAGGTATCGTGAGCGACATCGTCGTCAGCAAGAAGAAGCGCGCATGTGTGGTCGACCTCGGATCGTCCTCGGCCTTCTAAGATCAACCTAAAGTGAATCCCGTAAATGCACGTTTGCGATCCGGTGCGGAAAGTTCTTAGGGTGTTGGGTTTCACAAGAAGGCTAAAGCAAACCCGACCAAGGTCCAAACCATTTTGGAAATGAAGATGCGAAGACCATCCATAGCGTACACAAGTTGACGGGTTGCATAGCCGCACTAAGCCGCTTTCTTTCAAAAGCCATGGATAAGCGACTACCCTTCTTCAAGATACTCAAAAAGCCCGAAATTCTCATGGGATGAGGTGCAGTCCGCCGAAGACCTCGAGAGCTACCTCGCCAAGCTCCCCACTCTATCCGTCCCAAAAGAGGAGAGGTCCTTTTCTCTACCTCGCCGCCTCGGACGAATCCATAAGTGCGATCTGACGAGAAGAAGGACGTCGACCCGGTTTATTTCATCACCGAGCACTAAAGGCTTAAAGCAGGTATCGACCGGAGAAGCTTGCCTTAGCATTGGTAAATGCCGCGAGGCTACGTCCGCATTTCCATGCACATCGCATCTGAGTCCTCATCGATTACCCACTTCAGTATTGACGAAGCCAAGCTGTCGGGAGAATCGCGAAATGGGCAATCGAATCGGGCGAGCACGATATATCCTTCGCCCGCCAGCCATCAAAGGTCGAGCCTCAGCGGTTTCCTTGCCGAGGCTAACCGTCGAAAAACCGAAGCCCACCGAGTCCGTGTCGAAGATGCGAAGCCGAACCCATGGTTGAAACACCGAGGGTCTTGGCAACTCGTTGATGGGGCTTGAAACAAAATAGCGGGCGGTATCTTACTCCCAGGCCGGACGACCAAGAGATCGCCACTCACTTCGGTTCACATTCAAAATCTGAACAACGAAGTGGAGTATGAAAGGCATCGATCGCAGACTTCGCCTCGCTCAAAGTCTCGAGATCTGAGCCGTGCGAGTTCACAACGACTCTCAGTCGTCGTAAGCCAAATGTTGGGAAAATACGGGCAAAAGCGGCGAGAATGAAGAGTATCTTGAAAAGCAAAAAGCACATAGCGGACTTTCTCGTGCTTTCGGATAGTTCGCATCCCAGGAGCAAAATAGCGGTGACATCTTAAGTAAATTGGCCTCGTCGTCAACGAGCCCGCCAAGAGGAAGTCAGCGGTATAGGCGATGCCGATAACGGAGCCGAGGTCAACGTAGTCTCGGATGAAGAACCCAATTGGATGACTCCCGTGCGAGTACTTGAAGAAGGCGAATCGCCCCTTACGACATTTGGAAGCTAGGAGGATCTGAACAAATCTGCGATATCTGATTGAGCAGGAGTCCCATCTGAAAGTCATATCTCAACCTCTCTTAAGGTGCTTGGGTCCGAACCGAGCCAATTACGTTCTACGAGAAATACGAAGGTTCGATGCGGAAGCCACATCGGACCCGGGCCTTGTCGAAGAAAGTCGTGCGATGGGATACTATTGGCGACAATGTTCCAAGACTCGATGGACCTCGTAAAAAGTGTCCAAGTGTCAATCCATGGGAGCGTGCAAACTACCCGGACCGACCTCACCTCCGTCTGAGCCCTTGGCGTTTATGCAATGGGGATTGACATTGTGGGCCCTTTTGTAAAGCACCGTGACGGCTCGATTTTTAATTGTTGCGATCGACTACTTCACGAAGTGGGTAGAAGGTGAGCCCTGGCGAAAATCACAAGCAAAACGCCTCAACTTCGTATGGAAGAACATAGTGTGTCGACGGCCCCCATATCCTCCTTTCGGATAACGGAACACAATTCACGGATAAGGCATTCAAAGATTGGTGTCGAGCTTGGATCGACAAAGTTCACGTCGGTGGCCCGTCCTCAAGCAAATGGTCGACCGAAGTTACCAGCAGGACCATCGTAAAGGTCAAAACTTCGTCTCGACCGAGCTAAAGGCCTCGGGTGGAAAATTTACCGCGGTCCTATGGTGCGTGCATCAAACAACGCGGACCTCGAGCGGAGAAACACCATACGGTTTGGTGTATGGAACCGAAGCGATGATCCTGCGCAGATCGGATACCGAGTCCTCGTGCCGTTGACTTTTCCGCGAAGCAAATGGGGAAAATCTACGAGCTGATCTAGACTACTCGAGAGAAGAGACCTCGCCACATCGAGGAAGCTCGGTGCAAGCAACAAGTAGCTCGGTATTACAACCGGTAGCGTTAAAACCGACAATTCAAGTGGGCGACCTCGTACTCCGACATAATGAAGTCGGCAAAGCCACAGACTCGGCAAGTTGGAAGCCACACGGGAAGGACCTCACCGGTCGACGAAGTCCTCGCAAAGGGCCTATAAGCTCTCTCAATTGTCCGTGAGCAATTACCCAACGATGCACATCATCCATCCGAAGAAATATTATGCATAAGTGTCAAGGGTCGAGTCTTGTTCGGTCGTATTTTTAAAGTCTGTTTAGAGTCATCTTATTTGGTGGTCGCGTCGTCTTTTATCAATAAAAATCTTTATTTTTGCGAGTTACTACTGTCACTAATGCATAATTAATCTTCGCATTATTTACCTCACGGAGGACAAATTCCCTCGGCGGAGGTCGATTACATTGTTTCATACGAATGTAAATCTAAACGCGCATGCTACATACGAGATCGACTACCTTCGTTTATTTCAGCGTTACTATGTAGATGAAGGGACCACCCTCCCGATGACCTCGGCAAAAAGGAACCATTCCTACATACGAGATCGGACTACCTTCGTTCATTCAGGCGTTCTCTTCATGTAGCGAAGGGACCACCCTCCGATGACCTCGGCAAAAACAGGAACCATTCCTACATACGAGATCGGACTACCCGTTCGTTCAAGGCGTTCTCTATGTAGGCGAAGGGACCACCCTCCCGACGACCTCGGCAAAAACAGAACCATTCCTACATACGAGATCGGACTACCTTCGTTCGTTCAGGCGTTCTCTATATGAGCGAAGGGACCACCCTCCGACGACCTCGGCAAAAGCAGGAACCATCCCTACGTGCGAGATCGGACTACCTTCGTTTATTTGAGCGTTCTCTATGTGACAAAGGGACCACCCTCCCGACGACCTCGGCAAAAAGGAACCATCCTACGTGCGAACGATTTCTTCGAGCGGAATTCTCTGCGGACGAACTACTTTGGCATATTACTCTTGTTGAATAAAAAGTCAACAAAACCATTCTTATTAAATAGAAGATGTCTGAGTTACATTTACATTTTACGATGACGGAGGCGGATCGGGAAAAGTGAGCCATCCCTAGAAAATCGGAATTCAAGCGGCTCGTCTATGCTAATCCTACCTCTACCTCGTCCCTCGGTCTATATTACGGGCCCGGCCAGGCGACCTCGGTCACTGACGATGCACTCTGCGAGCTCGGCCTCGACCACTTGATGGCGCCCGGTCTCGACGCATGGAGGGTCCACGACGTTCAAGAGCAATATGCACGCCTCTCTGTGCGCCACTCCGGATCGTCATAATGTGGTTCATTTATTCTAGGCGAAAGCTCCGTGAGAAGAAGAGGCCTCTGCGTCCCGTCAAGTATGTCGTCGAGTTGTGGTTGTCGAGTGATCACGGTTTTGTATATGCTCGAGCTTTTCAATTCAGCGTCTTCGCTCAGTAAATTGCCAAGAAGTCCGGCCATATTCGTGCTTCATACCTCGAACAACGGGCGGCGACCTCGACAACCTCGCTTACTTGGGATCGTCGTCCCACCATTTCGGTGGATAACCTCCTCGTGCTCGGCATGCTCTCGGCTATCACTGCCTCTCCTCATGGCGACCTCGAACGCCTCCAATTCCAAAAGGCGAGCACGGAGCTCGTCACGGCCTCTCGGCTCTACGCTGACATCGGACTCGCGCATGCGTGACCAAGCCGCCTTTATATGGAGGAGTTCGACCTCTTTCAACTCAAGAGCTCATGACGGTCTTTGATTTGATTCAACGAGGAGAAGCATCAAACATTTCAGAGACAATGAATAAAAAAAAAAAAGATAAGTTTCTTGACATAAACTTGTAATTTTATTAACATGCCTTAGCGAAAAATTGTTGTACATTTACATTCAAAAAAAAAAAAAAAAAAAAAAGATCGCAGGATCAACCACCCTCCGGAAGCTTCGGCCATGTCCACGTTCGCGCCTCAAAGCTCGGATAGCCTCGACCTCGGCCTCTTGGGAACTACCGAGTCTCGGCGCCGCCGAAGCATCGGTAGTCTCACCGACCCTTTGCATGATCGGCCATAGAGCTTGGTCGGGATCCCGATCCACGGAGACGCGCGCGCGAACTCAGCGACAAAAGAACGGAGGAGGAGGCGAGACTGCAAAGCACGGAAGCTCGCTTCAGCCGCGGACGAGCACGTCGAAAAGTCTGTCTCAGGGCGGCATCCTCGGTCTCCTCGCACCCATACTTGCTTTGTCGGATCTGGGTAGTCCTCGGCGACCTCTTGATTGCGTCCGAGACGCGCGCTTGTTAACACATCACCGCGTCCGAGACCATTCCCGAGAAGCCCGCCGACAGAATGCCTCTCCGCCGGCGCGAAGCGTTCTCCCTCGAGCTCGCCATGTCCGCCTCCGACGGCGAACTGTTCCACTCGGCCTTCATCGAGGCAACCTCGGCCTCGCCGCCTCGGCCTTGCCTGCCTCCGCCACAAATGCCTCCGCCGACCAGCCCAGCCGCCGCCTCGATGGCCGTCGCGTCCGCCGCTTTTGTTTGACGAGGTCCGGATCTTAGCCTCGGCCTCGGATATTTCTTGACAAGGAGGGTATTCGACTCCTCCACCTCCCGAGCATACCGGCCACCTCAGCTGCGACACGGCGCCTTCAAGTAATCCGATATAAGATCGGATACTTTGACACCTCGCCGCCACGTCCGCGACCACTATACAAAATATACATCGGTCGGAAGAACACAATTTGGTTACTCTTGTAAAGTATAAGGACGGTACAAACCTCGGGAAAGAGGCGGCGGCTTGGGCAAGCGATCTCGCGCTCGGCCTCGGCGAGAACCGAGACTCGGGGACTTCGTCCTTCCGCTTCTTCAAGCGCTTGGCGGCTGCGGTGAAGGGATCTCGAAGGCCCATCGTCATTTCGGCATGTCCTCGAAATCCTTAAAGGTCGGAGACCTCGGCTCGACCACCGAAATCGGTTCGACCACGGAGATCGGCTCTTCCTTTTCTTCTTCCTTTCCTTCAAGAGTTCACTACAAGGAAACACATGGGTCAAAGATCAATACGTAACTCATGAAATAAAGAAAAAAAGAGATAAGAAGAAGAGGCCTCACCTTCACCGACTCCACCGTGGAGGTAGGATCATAAAATTGAGCCCCGCCTCAAGCTCGGCCTCGGAGAAGACCTCGTCAACAAGGCCAATTTTGTCCAAAGATCTCCTCCAGTCACCGAAGCCCTTGTCGACATACACATCGGCGATCTTGTCGGATCGCCATCGAACTCAATTGTCCACGAAGCCGAGCGGAAGAAGAACTTACGCGGTTGGAGATCTTCGACTTAATTTTGGCTTTGAATTTCCTACGGGTGATAGATAATACCACCCGAACCGCCTTCAATTGCAAAAGCGAAGAATGACGCTAAGGTCGAAGGAAAATTATGCTATAGCATAGACACCTAGGGCGGTCATATGCCGGAATGAGTTCGGCGAGAGTTGGGCGAGATAGACCAAACATCTCTTGGAACTCGACGTATCGTAAGGGAAAGGAAGGCGAAGACCGGCTTTGAGGCGTCCTCGTACACGGTGATAAAACCATCAGGAGGCACAAGCCCTATCCTCCTGACGGGCAACGAACTCGATACTAGAATACTATATTGAAAACATATATCCCTAATATCGATATACCTAGGATTGAAGAAGGAAGACACTTTGCCGCAATCCCCACCGAGGAAAACGCAGACTACACTCGAAGGGGCATATGAATACGGGTAAAAGCAGTGAAGACACTAAACCGGACGGGAAGCAGACGTGATTTGATCGATCAAGACTCGTTAATAGAAGAGTAGCCATTACTTACTTTTGGTTATCGATGAAGAAGGCAGAGGCTTCAAGTCGTCGATAGCGCAGTAATCTGATGTTTTTCGCAAAAGCGAGAGAGGTTTTGAAATTGAGAAAAATGTAGAAAGCGAGTGATAAGAGATATTGCGTGTCGAGAAGACATTCCCCAATATGCACTTTATCGGGAATCCAAACGCGCGATTAAATGCGCGTTAAATCGTATCCGCGTCGATGCTCGACAGAACGGAAAAAATCCGTCTTGCCTCGGCCTAACGCCGTCGGTGAAGCGATCAAAGACCTCGCCTAACGCCCGTCGGTGAAGCGGAGAAGACCTCGGCTAACGCCTCGTCGGTGAAGCCGATGTGGACATCGGCCTAACGCCGTCGGTGAAGCGATCAAAGACCTCGGCTGCTAACGCCGTCGGTGAAGCCGGCGGAAGACCTCGGCTAACGCCCGTCGGTGAAGCCGATGTGGACATCGGCTGCGCGCCGTCGGTGAAGCGGTCAAAAGACCTCGACTGCCAACGCCGTCGGTGAAGCGGAAAGAAGACCTCGACTGGCGCCCGTCGGTGAAGCGATGAACGGACATCGACTAACGCCGTCGGTGAAGCGGTCGAAAACCTCGACCTATCGCCCGTCGGTGAAGCGATCGAAAGACCTCGGCCTATCGCCCGTCGGGTGAAGCGATCGAAGACCTCGGCGGACACATCTGCGCGCGACGTTCGATATCTGACGTCAAAACATTGAAAAGAATGTAAGATCGTCCAACCCGCTTCGTCACAACAACCCCAATCCAAGATGACCTCGTTTCTGCGTCTTTTGGGGGGGTTGTGATACTATCTGACCACTACGTGCCCAAGCATCGGGCCCATAAGTAAACCCGACATCAGCTCGGCACAGACAAGTTCGCCCATGAAGACTCACGAAGCCAAGTATGAGCGCAGAAAGCTCACCATATCTAAAAGAATCCTAATTCGAGAGGATAGGATCTCGAATCCTAGTTAGAAGACTTGGATTCGAGATCAGTCAATACATTGTGTATAAATAGAGGCTAGATTAGGCGACGAGGTTATTCACTCTCTTTGTAATCACTTACTTATACTTTCAATACACATACTCTCTCTCGCCTGTGGGCGTAGATCTTATTCACGGATCGAACCACGTAAATCATGGTGTTCTTCCTCACATTTATTTCAACTGCGAATTTAGGATCGATCACCTATCAAAATAAACATGTATTCTTCCCTCGTTAGTCTCAAATTATGATAAGTGTATATAAACTTATAGGTATGCAAGTTCATGAACTATTCACTTAACACTTACACCATCACATACATTACATACGTAACACACACCACTCCCAATCTATATATATATATATATATAGAGAGAGAGAGAGAAAGTGGATAAAAAAAATTACATTTTTTTTAACTTGAGAATTATGCACAAGACATATAAAATTGATGTATAATAACTTTATAGATTTTGTACATCAATTTTATACGTTTCGTCATAGTTTTTAAGTTCTTAATTTTCAAAATGACCAATCTCTATATGAACTCTATCTTTCCACCAATCTAGATTATTCATTTTAATCCGTTCAGAATTGGATAAGGCTGGGACCAGAAAGACTATCTAAATCTAGCGACATTATATATTTATATATGTGTGTGTGTGTGTGTGTTGCTTTCATTTAATATAATTTGGTTGGTTACTGGTTAGATTTTTGTTACAAAGGAATATCATTTTGTTTGTAGATGAAACACGTGCTAAGACCTAAAACATGTAACAAAATTAAGCAATTGGTATAGAATCTTCTAGTATAGTTTCTAACTTGGATGCAGTTGGTTGGCGCTTTAATGAACCAGAAAATGAGTTTTGCTCATAACGCAACTTGAGACAAATGGGGAGAGAGAGAGAGTGTTGTTGATCTTATCTAAAATGGCAGCCCAAAGAAGCAGAATCCACCTTCGAATATTCAAAACTCCCACCGACACTCTATCTCTCTAAGATTCGTCCATACGCGACGCCCCGACCTCGACTCTCTCACGCACCCTCGTCTTCCCCTCTCACCCTTATATATATTTGCCGAGATTTTCATGGAATTTTCTTGCTTCTCACTCTAAGCAAACACGAATTCAAATTCATAAATAGCTGTTTCTCTTATAAATACGTGTAATATATCTTATCCATCTACTACAATAATTCCTTGTGAACCAAGGTTTATTCCATTTCTTGATTCTGCTCGGATCCCTTTATTCCCTTTTTGGTTCGGGTCTTCCGATGCTGCGATAAAACTGAAGCTCTCCCCCACCCAATTTAATCCTCCACTTTTTCAAGGAAAAAGGTGTGAAAAAATTAGATTTAACCCATAGAAAGTGGTGATTAACGGCCATAATCACAGTGATTTCTCGGAGAATATGCAGAGATGCCATGATTATATCAAGGCTCTAGAGGAAGAGCGTCGCAAGATTCAGGTTTTCCAACGCGAACTCCCTCTGTGTCTCGAGCTCGTCACACAAGGTACTACTAATTAATTTTCCGACACTCATATACTCAGTGTGTGTGTGTGTGTGTGAATATAACATTTTTTTAATAAAATATTTTTAAAATTGCAGCAATTGAAACATACAGACAGCAGCTATCAGGATCAACAACCGAGCACAATTTACATGGGCAATCCGAGTGCTCGGAGCAGACATCTAGCCACGTGCCGGTTTTTGAGGAGTTTATGCCTATGAAAAGGACTTCTTCGGATTTCGATGGTGAAGAACAGGAGTCGAAGAAATCCAAGATTAATGAAAGTGGTTGTGATTGTAATAACGATGCGAAGAACTCGAGCGACAAAAGTTGTAAGAAATCGGACTGGCTTCGTTCCGTACAGCTATGGAATCAAACCACAGATCCACCTTCTAAAGAGGTGATTTTGCTTCATTTTTTTCTTAAAATATACATGCAGTTCGCTACGTGAGGTTTCGTCAATTTGGATAAAAAATTGATTTTTGATTGATTTTGCAGGATTCAGCTACAAAACTTACTGCGTCGGAGGTGAAGAGAGATGGCGGCGGCGCATTCCTTCCGTTCAAGAAAGAGAGAGGTGCTGTTTTAGGTGATGGTACGCCAGCGCCGACTTCCACCAGTTCCACGGCAGAGAATGGTGGTGGAAATAAGAAGGAATACAAAAAGGCAAGGAGATGTTGGTCGCCGGAGTTGCATAGAAGATTCTTGCAAGCACTTCAACAACTTGGCGGCTCACATGGTATGTTCCAAATCAAAAACATATTAAAGTTTTCTGCAAAATGTTACCTTTTTTCAGTTCCTGCAAATTGAATTCAATTCGTGTTTGATGAATCTTCATATTCTTTTTTTTCCTTTTTGGATTTTAAAGTAGCCACACCGAAACAAATTAGGGAATTGATGAAGGTTGATGGGCTCACAAATGATGAAGTTAAAAGTCATTTACAGGTTGGTATTCATACTTCAATTAGATACTTTTTAAATTTGTTTTTTGGATATTTTTCAAGATGTTTTTTATCCAAGAGAAGTACAACATTTTGTACGTGTTATATATATATATATATATATATATATATATATATATATATAGATCAAATGAGAATTATATCTTTTTTGCGAACTATGTATAAGACGTGTAAAGATGATGCACATAACAATATAAAGTTGTGCATAATGAAAACTTTCTAAAATTATTTTGTTGTGAAACATTTGTAGAATATTTTCGTTGTGCACAACTTTATAAATTTTGTTAATTAATTTTATACATCTGTGCATAATTCTTGTATAGTTCTCAAGTTCTATTTTTTTTTTACTATATATATATATATACACACTACGTCGCAATTGATATATATCGTACATTACAATTGATTTTTTGAGCTAGTATCATTACAGTAGATGGTATATATAGAAAGATAGGCTAGATAGCTATGATATATATCTCTTTGTTTCTGAATTTCTTTCTTCCATTTCTTCCATGTTCCGATGAATATGGCATTTTTTAATTTTTATGCCCTTTTTATCTCAAAATGCAAATAACATAACTCAATTGGTTGAATTAGTAAAATTTGGGATAAGACTGCTTTCAACATTTGTGACAAAAAGAATATTAGTTTGTCATAATTACTTGCCTTTGTTGTCTTCATCGTCCTGTAAATTCTAGGCTTCAAAAGTATATTAAATATAGAGTATAAACTTTTCTTCAGAAATAACTAAATAAGATTATGTTGAAAGAGCGCACCACGAAATTAATATTAAATAATAAATCACTTCCAAAACTTCAGACTAGGCTTCATAATGAAATTGGCCTAATTTTATCCTAAGCTTCGTAGACCATATACAAGATTTTCATGCCCCTGTGATAATTGACAAGATATTAGATTTTAATATAGATAATATCTTTGATGTTTATTTCATAATATTTTAATATATTGATTTTAGATTATGTTAATCTGAATATATATATTTATCTTAATCACGTGCTACAGAAATATCGGTTGCACACGAGAAGGCCAAGCTCTTCAACTCAGAACAACAATGCACAAACACCTCAATTCGTGGTTGTGGGAGGATTATGGATGCCACCGGAATATGTTTCGATGGACACAACCACAGCGTCCGTGGAGGCGCCCGGTTGCGGCACCGGCGAAGAACCACCACCGTCTCCTAAAATAAGGCAACACGTTAAGCCATCATCATCGCAGTCTAACTACGGCTGCAGCTCTAGTAAAGGCGGCGCTCACTCGTGCTCCGTGGCCACCTCCTCTTCCACTCACACGACCACCGCGGTCTCACCGGCTTGCTAACTTTTTCTGGTGTCGAGATAGATACTCGCAGTCGCTACTCATGTAACATGTCGGTTTATTAATTATAGAGTGAGATCGAGTTTGATTTTGTACGATTTTTTTTGTGAAATTATACCTGATTTTGTATAGTATGGTATGAGTATTGCATTCTGACAGTGACAGTGATTTTGAACATTAAATAAAATTAATCTACTACTTTCTTAAATTAAGTGATTAGGCTTATAATTACATCGTTTGATATATTTCTTTGGTTGTAGCCCATTCTGTTGAAAATGATCCGTTTCAGACAGTGAAGGAAAAACTTGGGCAATTCAGGTACGCTTGACCTAACAAACCATTGAAATAAGTAGAATAGTTGAAGAAATGTGTTAGGTAAATTTCATGGTAGGTAGCCGTTAGATTTAATTCTAACGTGTGGAATCAACTATTCCTCTAGAAGAAATTCAATTCTTGCAAAGTATATAATTTGTGGAAAAGGAAAAGGAAAAGAAAATGGCACATATAGATTTTCAAAACAAAGAATTCCACATACTTACTTTTTGGTGTGCATATCCACTTCTCCGCACGCAATATGATGAGTGAATCGTGACTTTGGAACAAGAATCGTGACTTTGTTCCCAACTTTTATTAATTATATTTCCAATTAAGTTTCCATTCTCCATCATTAATTCTATTAATCATTTTTAGTAGGTAATTATGAAAATTTTCAAATGCGCGTGGCAGTTATGTGACCGTTGAATGTAACATGAAATTTCTCTCATCTGTTATGTAAGATAATTAGGTCGGTTTGAAAAACTACAGGGCAGTTTACACATTGATCTGCGGTTCAGTTTTATATACTTTGCAACAACAACCTTGAAGCTTTGTAATATACTATTAAAGATATATTGATTTTACGATGATATAAAATTCGATATATTCTAATTATTACCCTAAAAATGCACTATTTGATGCTTACAAACGTAAAGATAAAATATGTTTTATTGCCAAAAGGCTAATGGCGCTTTCAAGACTGTCAATGGACCCCAATCTAAGAATATTCTTGTGTAATTAGAAGCATATGCATCATCTTAAATTGCGATTATTGGCATAATTAACTGGTATTATGTATTCCTAAATAGGAAATAATTAGCAAAAGAATCGATTTGATTGGTTGTGTATATTCTTTATTTTATGTTATCTTCTAGACAGCATATACATATTTAGTAAAATGATTTTCAAAAAAAATATTCTAGATAATAATCACAATAACAATATATCATTATATAAAAAATTAAAGAGAAGAGTTTTGTTTTGAGAAGCTGATGCTTCAACTTAATTTATAGACTTATTTTTAAATTTGTTTTGTGTTAATAAATATAGAGATATGGAAGACAACTTTGATAATAAAAACTAGGTTAACCAGAGAGAGAGACATACAGCCAAGGGATTCCAAAATCCAAGTTCCCCACCAAGATTGGATCAACCAATAATTTTGTACCTCCCACCTCCCATATCCAACTATTCTCCTGATCCAAACCATAAACCTCAATCAGTCAACCAGAGAGAGAGAGAGAGAGAATCCCACCTCCAAATAAGTGAGTTTGAAAACATCAGTCTTTGAATCATCAGATTCCACTGCTTTTTTTTCTGAAACTACGGCATAAACCTTCTTATTCAACCTGTAAAATAACCACAGGGCACAAATTCCACTCAAATTTCGAATATAGATTCGCATAATTATATGAAGAGAGAGAGAGACAGAAAGAGAGAACCTGGGCTTCGAGATCTTCAGAGCATCAGGTTGATTGGAAATGGAGTTTATTGATGAGAGGTGAAGTGGGCTGTTGCAGATGGGTGCAAGGGCTTTCTGATACATAGTTTGCAGGTGAAATAGTGCAGAGAATTGCATTGAGCAGCCATTTCTGTAATTGGATTCGAAATGGGATCTTTTCTTTCTGACGACAAGTCAATTGAATTTTTCCTATGTTTCTTCTTAACTGTTTAAAGTCGAATCTAGCTTCTTCATTTAAGGTTGTTTAACAGTGTAAGAATGCGAGATTCCAACAAACTTAACGGTTTACAGTGCAAATTGATTGGTGGCCCAGATTCTGCCAAGTGGTAGATAATTCAACCCCAAAATCTAATTTCAAAATCTTAAGAAAAGACAACATAGATTCTTGGAAACTCATAACTACCATGAAATTTTATTTCATTCAAGAATCTGTTTCTGTTACAAAACACTAGGATTTTTTCCACATTTCTCCCAGATATGAGACGTGTACAGATTTTGAGACACTTATTTACAATTTGAAAACTAGTGTTCTTTCCCATTTTTGGGGTTGATAAGGTATGAGACTTACAGTCTTTACACCTTGAGGAGAGGGAGCTTCGTAACGACAGGGGACTTTTTCGTGCCACACAAAATCATTCTCGTGCTCGTATTTCCTTAGCACAACAGTCGGATCATCCACAGCCTGTCTGAAAATTGATCTCCATGACTCTTCCTTTGGCATACTTTTCTTCATGTCTGATATTTTCTTGGCAAACAACTCTGACTGCTACGCCTATTTTACCCTTGTTCTTGAGGCATTCAGCGGTGCATTGGTGGGATTTGCACTTGTGCAGCGCCTTGCAACTCAAAATGTAGTCCTTCATAGACATGAAAAATCACCTGAGTTGGCCATTAAGGTCCAAAGCAAAGAGAGCTAATGATGCTTCTATCAATTGTTCTTTGTTGAAGTTTATTTAGTTTATACAGTGAAATTGAAGCCAGTTAGATGTGGTAATATACCATGAGGCGCAACTACGGCTTGCAACATACCGGTAGCTTCAACGAGAAACTCTGTGATGCCATGGTGCAATTTTGCTAATAGGCCACAGGTTTTGCCTTTTTCTTCAGCCTTCCTAGCAGCTACAGCCTATAAATTTCCAATCCAAGCAAAAAATAAGTTCCATTTAAAGATTTTGACATGTCTAGCAAAGAAGAGACGTTAATCACACTAACCTGCGCCTCTACCAAGCAAACGAGGCTCATAATACAAGGCATGCGCGGTTGAGCTTCAGGTGGCCTATCTTTAATCCAGCTTGAAGGAACAGGAACCTCTCGAGCTAAGTACTCATACACACCGGCTGCTTTTCTAAAGAGTGTGGCAGCTTGATCTGAAGTCATGAGCAGAAACAATCCGAACCAATATTCAAACTTATCAATCAAGAAACTATGGGGAAAATATGCTTGCCTGAGGATGAAAGTTCTAAAGCACGCACACGAAGGATTGCACCGTAGAGGGAGAGGAATAGGATCATTCCTAGCTCGAAGTGGATGTCGTTCACCTGATACATCTTTGGACCATTGAGGTGGAAAACAGACGCGGAAGCAAGTTCGCTCCTACATCTTATTTTGAGGTCTGAAATCCATCTCATGACTGTTTGATGATTCTTGAATTTCAGATTGATGTGGTAGACTAAGTTCTCCAACAAGGGCAAGTACTGCTCCAGTTTCTGTATGCCCTGAAAGAGTAATTCAACACAAACAAGCAACACATATTTAGTTCGATTTCACCATTGCGCTTTGTGACATAGCATCAAATTTGAACTATTTGAGCATATACCTGTTCAAAACGCGACGTCAGACCTCCAGACATCTCCCTTGCAATGGCCTGTGTAACATTGCTGCTCTTCTTGATGGATTCCTCGATTGCTCTACGTTTGTGCTCAGCTCTTTCAGCTGTTCGAATGTACCCGAATCGTGTGCCAAAAATACATTTTCATACACAATCTGGCAATTTCAATCAAGAAATCAGAAACTCTGACAACTATAGATAGCAAGACAATATTTTATTTAAATAAAATAAATCTATGATAGTAGATAAAACCAATTCTTGGAGATGACCACAATATATGAACCACCAAAATGATGAAATTAATGTAGTTTACACAAAATATGTTAAAAGGAATTTCACAAAGCTACTCTCAACAGAAGAAACTCACTTACACCATCACAAAAAGGCATTGCCACATTTACTTATAGGTTTCAACAACACAAGAAAAGAGTGTAAAACAAACACGCACATAGTGTAAAAGGGAAAAAATTTACTCGCTTTGTCTTCAACTTCGTAAGACCAGAATAACTTATCATCTTGGCACAATCACGTTGGCGAAACCCCACCAAGATTCCTCAAACAGAACAAAAAGTCCACCAAGATTTTCTCAGATACCACGCAGGGAACAATGTTGATTCTCTCTCACGCTCTCTCAAGTTCCAATGCCTTTAAAGATCTCCCGATACGAAATCTTTTGGTGCGCTCGTTGAAACAGTGAAATAGAATGGAAGATTGAGTAGAACCCTCCTAGAAAGTGGCGATAGTAACTATCTATGCCATTTCAATGAGCGATGTGATTGTTCATCATTATTTATTTATGTAGTGAATGATACATAAAATTCTCAAAACCTAACATTGGGGAGAAATGGGAATCAATCGTAACTCTTGATCTTGCTCGATTGATGGAGAAGATTAATTATTCATGTGCTGATATTTATAATTATATGTGTTATGTTTGTTGTTATTGGAGAAATTATAAATGATATTATTTTAATTTTATTATTAGATGAATCTTTTAATTTTTATTTTTATATAATTTGTTATTCTCTGTCATATATTCCCTCCGTCCACCAAAAACGTGCATCGATTTTGGTGGCACGGGTTTTAAGAAAAATATAATGAGTGTAAAGTAAATGTGTATAAAAAGGTGTGTCATTGAGATAATAAATGAATATATTAATAGATTGTGAGTGTAAAAAAGTGGATCATGAATGTTTTTTTGTAAATAAGTGGATAAGTTGAGGGTAAAAATGTAAAGTTGACGTTTCTAAAAAAGAAAGTGCACATTTTTTTGTGGACGGATCGAAAAGGAATTAAATGCACGTTTTTTTGTGGACGGAGGGAGTATAATGTATTGTTGTTGTAAACGATTATCAGTATGTTACACAATTTTTACATAAACTTTACACAACTATATATCTTGTTAATTTATAAATTTAGATTCTATTTAATTTATTCGATACTAAACTATTTATCATTTACTTAGCACAAGACTTAGACAATCGTTGCATTATATATCTTGTTAATATTTATTTTTATTTGTGTTGTAGCATTATAGGTTAAAATCATTGCACAGACAATTTAGCATTGAAATAAAAATAATACGATTCTGGTTTTTAAAATAAGAAAAAATATACTCAATACCATAGAAAAATTGATCTTAAACACTTCCATAATATAAGATATCAAATCTCATAATAATATGAATAATGTTTAAAATAATCATCATATTCATGTTAAAGTATGTACAACACATACAACGATTTATAACTATAATGTTACACTACAAATAAAAAGAAAAATAAACAATATATGTAGTTGTACAGAAAATCAGTGAAATATGTGCTATAAAATGGTAAGTGTGAGCAACAACAACACATACACGTGATTTGAAAGAATTTCATAGATTTGGGAAGATTCATTTGAGCCATTAATTTCACCCTTCAATCGAATTTCATCAATAGATTGGTGATGGTGACATCAATTTTGTTTAAAATGAAATATAAAATCTAAAACATTAATTACATATTAGTTAATGGTTATGATTTATTCTTATTTATTATACATAATAACATTCTCATCCTAATCAGGGTTAACGTGAGAATCATTTTTATCATGAGAATATGAGAACAAAAAAATAATGAATTCGCTGTGAAAGTCAATGAATCCTTCGGGAAAGTTAATGAATCCAAAAAAATAGAATTTTCGTCCATCATGGGATTCGAACCCGGGTGAATATCAAATTTTTGGATTCAATAATTTTTCCAGCGGATGCATCAATTTTCATAGGGAACTCATTTTGTACATTGCGAAATTTTGTGGTTCTTAGTTCTCACGTTAAAAATGGTTCTTATTTGAACTTAACTCTACACACACACACACACACACACACACACACATATATATATATATATAGGAGATGTATCAGGTAGGAAATGATAATTTGGTAGGAAATAAGAATGAATTTGGGCCTTTGATTCGTTGGATCAATGATTGAGATTTAATTTCGGTTGTGCTACAGTTTTGTGTTTTGTGTGCTACGCTGATTATTTTACAGCACTAGAACCCTTCTTGTGCTACGCTGCAATGAAAGATATGCTAAGCTAATATATTTAGCATATGTGCTACTAAGAGATGAAATATGTACTAAAATAACATGTGCAACCTAGTAATTCTGATTGTGCTACACAAATATGAAAGATATGCTAGACTTACATATCTATTCATATTTCTTACACTTATTTCCATTCTCACAGGAACCATCCCACATATATATATGGAGTGGATCAAATAAGAACTCTAATTTTTTTGAGAACTAAGAACTAATGTGGTTCATCAATTTTTTTATAATCTGACAGTCATGATTAATTATAAATCTTTTATTATCCTCAAATTTTAACAAAAACCGTTTAACCCTATAATTAAGAAATTTTATATATTCATTTAAGTAACCGTTCTTATATGTACAATCACTACGATTACATGCATGCACAATTAATTGGAATGTGACAACACAAGAACTACGATTAAATTTCATGAACATAACAATTAATTGGAATGTGACAATTTATAAACTTAACTATTTTTTCATTAAATAATCATAAATTGTCCGAAATCTACGATTACATGCACAACAACATGAATTACACAAACAACGAATAATTGAATATAAAATATTCAAATAGTGAAAATTTATAAACTTAACTATTTTTTTCATTAAATAATCATAAATTGTCCGATCTTATTCAATCTAACGGTGATTATTTGTTCTTAGTTCTTATTTAAGAGGTAATTCCTCTATAACCAACCCATATATATATATATGGGTTGGATCCAATGTATCTAACTCATATTTTTGAGAACTTGAGAACTATGCAATCTTTATCAAAAGTCTAATAGAAATTCGTATAAAATTGATGAATAAAATCTATAAAGTTATTATGGTCGAGCCAAATATTTTGGATGAAAATATTCTAAAATTATTGCACAACAAAATAATTTTAGAAAGTTTTCTTTCAATGATATTATAAAAGTAATATTGCAACTTTGGATCAAGTTACCGCTTTAGAAAGTGTAGCATTATCTTCAACGTCTTATGTATGGTTTGTAGAATTCGCAAAAAAAAATGTGTTGTTCATTTAATCCACCCCGAAAAAATTCAAAAAGTCTTAATATATATATATATATATATATATATATATATATATAAGGTTTAAGATTTCGAGTTATGGGTGTAAACAAATCAATGCCGCTTATGCACAACGAGCTATTCTAGCTCAATTTTTAGAAAGTTTCGTTAAAAACTCTCATTCGAAATTGCAACTTCATTTATGCAAATTCGAGTGTTTTCGAACTCGAGCTTCAAACCGAACTCGATAAGATTTTCGAGTCAAGCTCGAGCTTAAGGATGTTCAGTTCGTGAGTTTGCGAACATATTCGGTTCAAACTCAAACAAGCCAGTTCACGAACATGTGAAATAATAAATTATTTTATATATTTAAATAATTAAAACTAATAATAAATTACAAATTCTATTTTTATAGATAATTAATAAAAAATTTAATAATAATAATATAATTATAGTTCTAATAATAAATTATAAAATTTAATAATTCGAGCTCGAGTTCGAACACGAGCAAAGTCGAACATGAGCCGAGTTCGAGCCCGAGTTCGAATATGTCTCATAAACGAGTAGTTATCGAACCGAATTCGAGCTACTCACGAGCTAAATTTTTTGTATAACGAACCGAGCTCGAGTTCAATTTAAAGCTCGAATTCGAACTCGAACACGAAAGGAACTCGAGCCAAATAAAATTTAAACGAACCGAATTCGAGTTTAATAATGTTTGACTCGACTCGCTTCGTATTAAGACCTATTCTGAGTCGCTTTCAGAGTAGTCTGTTGATGTTGTGCAAAAATTCCTACGGTTCAGGTGATTTCTCCACCCGTTGGGTCAACTCTCATTCGAACTTAGACTTTTTGGGCCCATCTTGTCCATTACTCGGTCTCTTAGTCAACCTTTATATAATATTCTTGTTTTAGTTTTTTAACTCAGATTTAACAACATAGAATTTTAATATTTTGCAAAAAAAAGAAACTGAACATATTACAGATTAAAAAAAAGAAGTCAAATGATATATGTATATTTACATAAAGTTAGTAAATAATTCATTCGTCAAATACCCATGTCCAAAAAAGTTTGAATTGAATTATTACAGATTAAAAAGAAGTCAAATGATATATCTTTTTAATTAGTAAATCATTCTCAAAAAGTTTGCTTATATTTTCTTTTTTTAGATATGATCTTCACATAAATCTTTTTATTTTTTACCTCAATATATATTGTTATCTAAAAAAAACTACTATTTTATATTTTATTATCATAAAAATAATGCAAACTTTTGATGGAGAAAGAAAATAACATTTGTTAATTTTTAAAGTAATTCATTACATGTAAAATAATAATTATTCATTGTATAACATAAGTAGAAGATGGTGTCATCTTTGAACAGTTACAATAAGAGTAAATGTCACGCCTAGTAGTAATAAATAAGTTATACATGACTAATTATTTTCATTAATTTAGGCCTACGCTTAACGACTCGTTAGGAAACTTTAACGATGTATTTTTCAGGTTGATTGTGGGAAAAAGGAATTAAAATGGAAAGGAAAGAAAGCCCGTTATTGAAAACCAGAATTGCTCAAAATTAAAACCCATGTAAACTTGACAAATCAATTGCAGGGCGCCAAAATTAATCCCAGTTCGCTGCTGCGACGAGGGAAGATAAAGAGGAAGAGAAAACGAAGTAGTTAATCTGCTAGAAAGGCTGGTGATTGATTGGTAAATTTCGCCTAACACATGGCTAAGCAGTTGATCATAGCTGTCGAAGGCACGGCTGCCGTTGGGCCCTTCTGGCAGACTATCGTCTCCGACTACTTGGACAAGATCATTCGGTAATTCACGCTTGCAACTCCACTGCGTGTTTTGTGTGTGTGTGTGAGTGAGCGTTTGTGCGCGTCAAGTTTATTATTGGTGGAGATTCTGTGTTTTGGATTGTTTGGATTGCTTAGTAAGAAGATTTGATTTTTGAATATATTCATGTGATCCAGTAGTGCATATGATGGGTGAAATTTGTGATTATTGCTTGGGCAACTTAAATCAAAGAGTAAAATTATATATTTTTTACTTATTTTAATTGATGAGAAAATTATAACTCCAGTTCGATGTGTGTGTGTGTTTCCCCCTTTCTATTTTCTGCTATAAACTGTTTTTGAATTGACTGTTAAGATTGAATTTGCACTGCGATATGGGTGAAAATTATGATCGTCAACAATGTGAAGTCCTTTGTGTTCTGTTGGCTTATCTTCTGAACCTTTGCAGATGTTTCTGTGGGAATGATTCAATGGGTCAGGTACGCATAAGTGACATATTTCATATTTTACTGAAGTAAGAAAAAAAAATATGAGGACAAGATTTGGTATTTTTAGGTGTTTTTTCATGTTATTTTCTTATGTATATATAGAAATCTGACTTTGTTATCAGCTGTATTATTGCTTCTTATAATTTTCAGAAGCCATCAACACCCCTAGTGGAGCTATCACTGGTCGTGTTCAATGCGCGTGGTCCATACAGTGGTTTGTAGTTTGTTCTAATGCCTTTCTATTTCCTTTTTGACATATTCGAAAATAAATTCTACTTCAATGCGATGCCTTGGTAAGATTAGCTTCCAGTATGTGTAGCTTATCCTCCCTTATCTCCTCTTACCATCATTGTTTGTCATTCAGCTTGCCTTGTACAGCGGAGTGGTTGGACTAGAGACATGGACTTATTGTTTCACTGGCTCTCAGCCATACCATTTGCAGGTGGTGGTTTCAATGATGCTGCAATTGCTGAAGGGCTAGCTGAAGCTTTAATTGTATCTTGATGTGTATTTCCTTCCAAGATTTTATTGGGTATCTGCTGATTTTTCTCCATGTTAGGCCACATTTTGACTTTGGAATTGCCTTTGAAACTACAAATTGAACCTTATATTTTGCATTATGCTTCAAGCCTTCAACATGTAATAAGCTAAAATCTGACTAGTGTGTTGTTTGTGTTACTAATTTGCATACTTATATGATATTTTGCATGGTCTGAGAATCGTGTTTCTAGTTGTCAAGTGTATTATATGGAAATTCCAAAGGAATGCAGTCTCCATGTAAATTTTAATCAAACGGTATATCAAACTCACATGATAGTCAACGTATATCTCTTAGAATTCATATGATATCTTTGAGAAAAGGGTTACTAAAATCATTAAGATTGTTTGGCTTTCATAAGAAAAGTTGAACGATGAGTTCCAAATTACTGGAAAATTTGTACTTTTTCCCCTATATGGTACGTTCTTTTGCTTCATTGTATTGTATTTACTATTTTTTATTGCATTCACTAGATGTTCTCTTCCTCAAATGGAAACCAAAATCAAAATATGGAGTTACAAAGACATTGTATTCTTGTTGCTGCGAGTAACCCTTACCCATTGCCAACTCCTGTATATCGACCGCAAACCCAGCATATAGAGCAGAGTGACAATATTGAAACACCAATAGATAATCGTCTATCTGATGCAGAGGCCTTAGCAGAATCATTTGCTCAGGTAATAATAATATGAAAAAATTCCTTATTCCTTGAGAATAAATACCATTTCTTATTACTAGGCATCTCAGCAGCAATTGTATTTTGCAGTTTGCTATCTCTCTGTCTGTTATTTGTCCAAAGAAGCTACCCAAACTTGGAGCTATCTATAATACGGTATATTTTCGTACCACCCTAAAGCTCATATATTTCATCCTACTGTGTTCTTTACAAACTTGTGTGGGGCTTAGTATATCATGCTCTCTGGTTCTACTCTAATTTTATTAGAGTTGCTTTTGCAATGATTTAGTGGTTGAGTGGTTGTGCAGTTTGCTGGTTCCACTGTAATTCTTGAATTAAATTGAGATGGTATCTTTCGGCTCTTATTTTATCTTTGAAACTGTGCTGATTTCATTGTCAATTTGTCAATCAGGGAAAGAGCAATCCACAAGCCGCAGATCCACCTGCAGATAATGTTAAAAATCCTCACTTCCTTGTCCTCATCTCAGATAATTTTATGGAGGCCCGTGCTGCTTTAAGTAGGTTTGGAATGTTAACTTTGCCATCGAATGAAAACCCTGTGAAGATGGATGTGACACCTGCTGGTCCTGCTCCTCCAATTTCCGGACCTCCTCTGGCTTCTGTTCCATCAGGTGGCTTTGCATGCCTAACTTAGTTCTTTGCCTATTACTGCGGTGCTTTGATTTTTAGAATAAGATGAACCTTTGGTGCTAGCTGGATAATTTAGTCATCACCCTCTATGATCTATCTATTTATTCTAATTGCCTCTGGAAAAATGTTGAACAACACTTCGGGTGCTTTAAAAGATGACACACCTTAATCAAGAGGTTTTTTAAGATGATTAAAGTATGGTAATTTACTGTCTACTTACGATTTATTTAGAGTGAGTTCTATTATGATGCTTAGTAATGATAAAATCTTCGGTGCTTATGCTGTACACTTTTTTCTTCAGCAAATGGATCTCTCATGAGTCGCCAACAAATAGCTGTCGGTAAAAACATCCCTCCTACCACTGTAAAAGTGGTAAGATTTGGGTTAATTTTTTCTGGAGTTACTGAATGTTGAGAAGTCAGGGAGTCCTTATTGCTTCACATCTAGCATCTATTTCATAATCTCGTCTCTGAATTTGTTAGGAAACCACCACTCTGCCATCTGCAACCGGGCCTGCATTTCCACATATTTCATCTGTCGCTAGGCCTGCTTCTCAAGCTGTTGCAAGCTTACAAACCTCTTCACCAATATCTACGTCACAGGAAATGACTCCAAACCCAGATATGAAACCTCTCGTAAACAACATGACGCCCTCCTTGCGTCCAGTTGGTGGCGCAGCAGCAAATGTGAGAATTTTGAATGATGTGGCACAAGCACGTCAAGTCCTAGCTAATGGAACCTCTATTGGACTTCCTTCTCTGGGTGGTACACCTATGCTGTCAAATATGATGTCCAGTGGAATGGTATCTTCAGTGCCTCCTGCTCAAACTGTAATGTCGTCGGGTTTGTCAGTCATCTCAACAATTACTGGATCATTGCCGATACCAGCAACTGCCCAGGTTGCTCCAAACTCGGGTTCTGCATCATTTACGTCAGCAGCTGCTGCCGTGTCTGGAGATTGTACCCTTGGCATGTCACAACCTTTGAGCAATCTCCTAGAAAGCGGTAGTATGGGTCAAACGCTCCCTGGCATGAGCCAAGGAAATCTCGGCATCACACAAATGGTACAGACAGGAACGGGTATGAATCAGAACATTATGAGTGGCGGCGGTATGCCTGGTATGCCTTCTGGAAATGGCAACATGATGCCTACTCCAGGAATGTCTCAACCAATGCAACCAGGAATTCAGCCTGTTGGTGTGAATGGTTCTGCGGTAAATTTGCCCATGAACCAGCAGACAGCAAGTGCAATGCCGTCAGCACAATCAAAATATGTTAAAAGTCTGGGAGGTAACTGATTTTGTTCTCAATTTGTTGGTATTTAGGCTTAACCAACTAAATATGCAAATTTCCCAAAATCCACTTGTTGCTCTAACTAGCTATTAAAATTATCTGAATATTTTGCTTGAAATTACTTAGAATTTACCTTGCGGAAAATAAAGAATAAGCAGCGTGCCACATATAAAAATGAGTCCCCTGTTGCAATAGAGTGTGGTCATATTCTGCCTCTGAAAATTTTGTGATGGATACAGGGAAATTTATCAGGACAGTGTCAAGGCCAGCCCGTGTTCATTACTAGACTAGAGGTAAGTCTTCTTACAAATGGAAATTTGGAATCATGTTCTACTTTTAATGATCCATTTACAGGAATATTGAATGATATTTATTTTCTAATGTTGAGTCTATAAAACCTTCCATTTCACCTTTCTTGTCATGTCTATGGCATATTGTTCTATTAATCTGTATGTATATCAATTTACTTCTTCATGTGCTTATATTCAGTTTTCTGGTGTCAGGGATACAGGAATGCCTCAGCTTCTGAGACGTATGATGCTACAATTCTGTCTGAGACGTATGATGCTACAATTCTGTCTTTGCACCTTTCTTGCATCGTTATTCTGCGTTTCTGATTAATTCATGAGAATAACTTCCCACTGAATCAATGGCGATATGTGCTTCTGTTTCCCCTATTCCAACAACTGAACCTAATGATCCACATCTTATAGACTATTTGTACTTCTCAAAACTTTTTTTCCTTACAGGCTTGCTGCAAATTGGCCTCCGACAATGCAGATAGTTAGCCTGATATCCCAGGACCATATGAATAACAAGTAATGTCCCTTTAGAAAAATTGCACTCTTTCATCGCATGTCTGATATACGTTATATTCGTAGTTGAATACTTATGTGGAAGTTGATTGATTGGATTTATGCTAGGCAATACGTTGGAAAGGCCGATTTTCTAGTTTTTCGTGCAATGGATCAGCATGGCTTTCTTGGTCAACTTCAAGAAAAGAAACTTGTAAGTCATCAATGCTACTAAGTTACTAACCACGAACTTCGTTACAGCTACTAATCAATTAACTTTATTTGATCAAACTATGAAATTTTTGTTGTTTTTTAGTGCAATTCTCATATTTCTCATTTGCATGGAACTCTTAGTGTGTAGTAATACAGTTACCATCTCAGACACTGCTGCTCTCCGTCTCCGACAAAGCATACCGCCTGATTGGAATGCTTTTCCCTGGGGTAAGAAACATCTTGCTCCGTTTCCGATCGATTAGCAGTTGATCCTCGTATCTCTCTCTCTCGCTCTCTCTCGACCTATCATACCCTATCCATTCTCTCCAGGATATGGTAGTGTTCAAGCCTCAAATACCCAATCCTCAGCACCAGCAGCAACTTCAAGCACAACAACGCCAGCATCTACAACAGCAGCAGCAACCGCTCCAACAAATGCAGCAGGCAGCAAACGCTCCAACAGATGAAGCAGCAACCTGTCCAGCAAATGCAGCAGCAGCAACAACCACTCCAGCAAATGCAGCAGCAATCTCTAGGGCAGATGCAGCAGCAGCGACCCCTGATGGCGCTTCAACAACAACAGCCTCTTATGCAGCCGCTTCAACAACAACAACAGCAACAGCAGCTGATGGCCCAGATGCAACAGCAGCAAATCCCTCAGATGCAACAGCAGCCGCAGCAACAGATGGTTGGTACAGGTATGAATCAAGCGTATATGCAAGGTCCCGGACGATCCCAGTTACTGTCCCAACTCCCAAGGATAGGTTTCATCACAAGGAGCTACGAACATGCATGGAGGAAACTTCATTAGTTAGCAACACCTCATACTTGCTATTAACTTGTGTAGACTCATCTATTGGTAGCTCTTCATTTAGCTTCGTCTGTTTATACAAAGAAATTACTTATATGGCATGTTTTTATTTTTTTACTGAATTTACTGCTGCTGATTGCTTTAACTGGTAGTCAATCTGGCTTAGAGGGTTTTTTCTCATTTGTGTCTGGTACAGCTTATTGATCTTATTAATAATATTATATATGTATTTTTTAAGTTACATATATTAATTTAAAATCAATTTTTGGTCGGAAAAACATCAAACTGACCGAATATTGGGTTTATGAAAAAGTTCCTAAAATTCGGAACCGAAAATTGAATAAACCGAATAAGATTGACTGAAATGTAGTCGTTACAGTGTGGTTTTTTTTTTTTTTCTTCTTCAGAATTTTGTTCACTCCTGCGTAAAAAGAGAAAAATAACAATTATAAAGGAGAAAGGATGTATTTAAAGTCGATATTTAGCTCGTCGCCATAACAACACATCAAACATCTACATGAAAAAATCTTCAACTTACTACATATAGGCACACTGCTATAGTTGATCATATAAATTGGAGGTACAGCTATAACCATCTAATTTCGTCTATTTTTAGGAATGTGAGGTCTTCAGTTTCAACAGCTGCAAGAGAAATGTTTATCACAGAAAGCCTAAGTTGGCAGCAATATAAAAACAAGAGGAAAGTAGAAATTAACCTTGCAATGTTGCAGTGTCACGACTCAACCATTGAAAGGAAGGATTGAATAACAAAGATATCTAGCTAAGTTTTAAATGACAGTTTCAGGTTTTCAGCAGCCGTACGGTACACAAAGCAGAAACATGATTGGATATATAACTAAGTTTTCAGTCTTACAGCAAATTAGAGTACTAACTACTTCATGATTCCAATTGCTTAATAATGAGCTTTCAGGATTACAATGAGAGGATTCCCTTCACAGCCAAACCTATTGTAGCAAGCTGCAAATCGCCCTACTCATTGCTAAATGAGAAATAAGTAGCACTATTGTTAGAGAAATATTATATAGACTCGATACTAGTTAGGTTTATTCTATTGTAATCCTAACTTTCTACTCCCTATATATATATATATATATAGAGAGATTTTTTTGTTATGAATATACAATTTATTCCATTCTCCAAAACGATTCTATACTTACTGCTTCACAACTATAATGTGACTAACAAAAGTAGCTATAAATTTACGGATATGTACTTGCCTAACTCTCATCATCACCCCATTCCCCAAAGAAAGTAATGGAGAAGGCCTGTGGGAGAGAAATGAGAGTACTCGATCGGTGAATAATTAGGTGTTAGTCGCTCAACGAGGAGCGGGACCTTCAGTAAGATTGGAGTAGAGATGGCAATAGATCATGGATTCAGTCCAGATTCGAAAATCAAGATCCATTTTATAGGATCTGGGTTATCAAAAATTTAGACCCGACGAATTTGGATCGGATCTGAATCATCTACTTAAATTTCATATATGGATCTTGACTTTAGTTTTTGAGATCAGGATCTAACCCACAAACCCACTTAATATATATATATATAGAGAGAGAGACTTAGGTTCAAATGAGAACCATTTTTATCCTAAAAACTAAGAACAAATGAATTATTATGAAAGTTGATGAATCATTGAGAAAGTTCTTGAATTCAAAATTCTGAATTTTCACACGGTTCGAATCCCGGAGGCGAAAATTCTATTTTTGGATTCGTTTTCGATAACTTTATCAATTCATCAACTTTACCGTTCAATTCATCATTTTTAGTTCTCACGATAAAAGTGGTTCTCGGTTAACCATTCCCTATATATATATATATATAGTGAGGTCAAATAAGAATCATTTTTAACATGAGAATTAAGAATTACGAAAATTCGTTATGAACAAAATAAATTCGTTATGATAGTTAATGCATCTGTTGGGAAAATTACTGAATCCAAAAATTTAGAATTTTCATCTATTGTTTGAATCCCACGAGGGACGAAAAATCTATTTTGTTTGGATTTAGTAACTTTATCAACGGATTCATCAAATTTCACTGTGAACTCATCATTTTTTAGTTCTTACGATAAAAATAATTCTCACGTTAACCTCTTCTATATATATATATATATATATATATATATATATATATGAGATGGATCGGTAGGAATGAATAATTTGGTAGAAAATAGGAATGAATACGGGCCTTTGATTCACAATTGGATCAATGGTTGAGATTTAATTTTAGTTGTGCTACGGTTTTGTGTTGTGTGTTCATCGTTGATTATTGATGCGACTAGAACCCTTCTTGTTGAACAAGCTCTGAGGATAGTTTGCAATGAAAGATGTGCTAAACTAATATGTGCAACATAGTAATTTAATTGTCTACACAAATATGAAAGATGTGCTGACTTACATATATATTCCTATTTCTACACTTATTTCCATTCTCACAGAATCATATATATATATATATATATATATATATATATATATATATATATATATGAGAAGGTTTAAATAAAATCTTATTTAAAGTGAGAACGTGATAACAATTTTCAGCCATTAGATCGCGAAGATCTACAGTGATGCATCACCACACCACCCTAATTTGAATCTTATGAGGAGCGAAAATTCAAATATTTTTTTCTACTATAGTAATTTTCATGAAGAATGCATTTTTCTCATGTTTCTAAGATAACAAAAGTTTTTAGAATAACTCACTCTATATATATATTTATATTATTTTTATTCTAATTAAATTTTACTATAAAACTAATCCTAATATATATATATATATATATATATATATTTACGTCATAATGTAAAATAAATAAATTCATTTATAATAAGTATTTGAGCATGCAAAATTCAAAATAACTCAAAAATGCAAAATTTTGGATGAGTCCGAGAACCGAGACCATGCCCGACCCATTTCACAGGCTTTCCTGGGCCAAACCGGACTAGATGGCTTCTGGGCCCAAAACACAATTAAGTCCATGTATATTTGGGCCTTGGGGAATTTTCAACGTTTCACCAATCACTGTTCGCCAGCTATTATCTAATCATTGGATCCGTTTGGCCTCAAATTGATTTTCATATTTATAATCAAATTCAAGTATTACGTATATATCATAAAAATAAGGTTTCTAACTGAAATGTCATTTTACTTCTCAAATTCAGCAATATGTTCATTCATAAATTTCACTTTATACTTCAAAAGCGAAAATACTAATTGAACCCATGAATAAGAACAAAGGTGGTTTTGACGTTCGATAAGCGACAATCAACTCTGTTGCAGCCAAACAAAAAAGATAAGATATCAACTTTATTTCACATTCTATCTCTCTCTCTTTCCCTTTGATTAATTTAATATTCTTAACTACAAATACATGCTCCGGTTTGCGGTTAGTATTGTTGAAATCTGTGCGTATATATATATATATATATATATATATATATATATATATATATATATATATATATATTGGTCAAGTTGGGAAAATTTACTTTGACCAAGATTTTGAGTGACGTAACATTTAATTTGTGAAATTAAATGGCATAGGATCGATCTACGTTTTGAGTAGATGATCGTGGTGTATTCACATTCTCAAACCGATTTCCGGTGAGTGAAATAATGGATCAAAGTTGGTCACTTAAACATGGAGTTTTGTGCTTAAGGGATAAGCATGGATTAATTAATCCTTATCCCACATTGATTAATGTACCTTCATTAATTGTCTATATAAGTGGTTCATAACACTTAGTATAATTATGTGCACAAGTGATGGGTGGAAGCCCACGCCACAAGACATCACGCCGCCGCCGCCGCCGCCCCCGCCGCCGCCGCCGCCCGCCGCCGCCCGCCGCCCGCTCGGCTCCGCCTCGGCTCGGCTCCGTGGATCGTGGATCTTGGATCTTGGCAATTGGTCTGGGTGGTCTTTGGGCGCTTCGTGGGCTTTGGTTGGTGGCCCATTGTCGTATATTTTGGATCAACGTTTGATCGGCCCAAGATGAAGTTGGTCCGGGCCCAATTCATGTAGCCCAACCGTTGGGCTGGCGTGCGATGGAGTTGGTCCGGGGCCCAATTCGTGTGTGAATCCGTTGGGCTGGCGTGCGATGGAGTTGGTCCGGGCCCGACTAGTGTGGCCCAATCCGTTGGGCTGCTGTATCTGAAGAGACGTCCGGATCGTCCAATGAACCCGGACGCACGCGTTGTCCGTTATTCGTCACGAATCCGGTGAACGCCCAACATGATGGCTCTGCGGAAACGTGCCCACGTTGTCTCCGAAAACCGCCACAGCGCTCGATAGGGGACATAACTCCGTAACACCCGACATCAATGCGGTGTTGACTCCGATATGCTCCCCACGAGGGGACGACGCCTATAAATAGGACATGTCTCCCCAACATTAGCCACCCATCGAAAAGCATTCCAAAGATACCTAAGAGCACTCTCTGCATTCATATTTTGTGTCAGCTCGTCCTCGCTTGGTCCGGTTCACGGAGCTCGTTGGTTTGCGGTCTTGCCACCCACGAGACGTTGCCGTTTCATCTTTGGGGACGATACGCCAAAACCGAGAGCACTATCGGGCGTATCTCGTCTTCATGGAAAGAGGACTCTCGACTCGGCATCTAGAATACGGTTATTTGTAATTACATTATATCGTTTAAGTTCATTGTTAGTTTGATCTTCTTCTTTTTCTCTTTTCGAGTTATAATCGCCCGGCAAGTTACTCTCGTTTATGTACAACGCTTCCAACAATCGCAAGACGAGATATTACTTGCCACGAAGAGTCGGACTTAAAATTGACTTAAAACGTTCAAACATAATACCTTTGCTTGGAGATGTCGACCGTACACCGCATACGCCTCCTTGCCTCTGCCCGCCGCTTGCCTGCCTCTGCTTCTTTGCCGCCAATTAAGCACAATGGCTTGGTCATGTTTGGTTCGATGCCTTGGGTCAACCATGGGACCCTTTGGGTCGATCGTTGGTTCCACTTTTAGTGGTTCAACAATTGGTTCCACTTTAGTGGTTCCTTTGGTTCGACGACCGCACTTTTCGGTGGGTCGATTGTTGATCCATGGGATCTAACACCGTGGATCCGATCATGGATCGATCTCGGCCTGTTCATACCGCAGGATGATGCCGCCGGAGAAGCGCCAAGTTTGGAGGATCCGACTTGAGATGGCGGCAAAAGATGTTGTTCTACCTCACGACGTTGGGCTTCGCCAACTTCGGTGGAAGATGAGTCCGCCGTTCGGGGTCAAGTGACGGACTTTCACATCCGAGCAAAGATATGACAATGGCGGCGACCGCGATACCTTTGTAAAATTTTATACTTGGTAGTTTAGAAGATAGCTTGTATAGTGTTTATCTTGTTGTAACGACATCCAAAGTGTGGGATCTTGCTAGAAAAGAAATACAGTAGTGATGATGCGGTACTAAGAAGTTCATTGTAGCCAAATATTTGGACTACAAGATGGTCGATTCGACCGATCATGGACCAAGTGCAAGAGTTTCAACTCATTGTGCACGAGGTTCAAGCCGAGGGCACACTATTTCGACGGCTTTGTCGTCGCTCTGATGATTGAGAAGCTACCCCAGGTGGAGACTTCAAGGTATACCTTAAGCACAAGCGAAAGGATATGACACTGAAGACTTGATCGTCGATCGCTAGCATCGAGTCGGACGTGAAGAAGCTGAACTAAAGGGAAAGGCGATCGATCTTAGAGCCAACTGTTGGAGAGGCGGTCCCTCCAACAAGCGTGTTCGTCCCAATGTCGAAGATAAAGCGAAGGAAGGTGGTTTCCGTAAGTTTGACGGGGCTCATAAATTGTGGCAAGCATGGCCACACGGTAAGTGGACCGCCGACTGAAGAAGAAGGCTAAGCAAGTTACCAACGTTGTCGAGAAGGACTTGACAAATGGGACAAGGATGACTTGGCTGCTGTGGTGACCGAAGTCAACCACGTCGAGAATCAAGGTGGATGGTTCATCGACATTTGGCGCAATCGCGCACGTATGCGCCGAAAAGATGCGTTTCTCCACCTACAAGCTGTTGAGGAGGAAGCTCAACATGGGAACCAAGCTCGTCCGAGGTTGCCGGAGTTGGTGATGTGGTGCTCAAAATGTCGTCGGCATTGAGATCACTGAAGGATCTGTTGCATGTCCCGGACATTCGCAAGAATTTAGTGTCGGGCTCTATTCTAGTTAATAAGGGTTTTAGACTAGTTTTGAGTCGGACAGTTTGTCTTGACTAAGTTTGGAAAGTTCCTTGGTAGGGGTTATCTCACGGGGTCTTTTCAAATTGAATGTAATGGTCTTGTAGTGTACCCAAGATTGCTATGAATAAAATGCATCTACTTATCTTACTTGTTGAGTGCTCGATTTATGGCATTGTAGATTAGGACATGTTAATCTAAATGCAATAAAAGATTAGTAAATTTAGATTTACTAAAGTTAAATGAAGTCAATACACAAACGAAATGTGAGGTTTGTGTGGAAGCAAAATGGCTAAGTTACCATTTCATTCGGTGAGAACGAAGCACTAAGCCTCTAGAACTTATTCATACCGATGTATGTGATTTAAAGTTTGTACAAACTAGAGGTGGTAAAAGTACTTCATCACGTTTATTGATGATTGTACAAGATATTGTTATCTTTACCTTCTAAGAAGTAAAGGCGAGGCTATTGAAGCTTTTAAAACTTCAAGAACGAGCCGAGAATCAACTAATTTGTCAATTAAGACTGCTCGAAGTGATGGGGGAGAATATGTAGCTCCGTTTGAGGCATTATGCAACGAAAGTGGTATAATACATCAAACGCGACTCCTATTCACCTCGGTCTAATGGCGTTCTTGAGCGTAAAAATCGAACACTTAAGGAAATGATGAATGCTTTGTTGATTAGTTCGAGGTTGCCCCGAACTTGTGGGAAAAGCTGTTTGTGACAACCAACTACATCTTGAATAAGATTCCATTGAAGAGTAAGGATGTCACTCCTACGAGTTGTGAAATGAAGAAACCATCGTCAAAATATCTCAAAGTGTGGGGTGTTTGGCGAAGGTTGAGGTGCTCTTTCTAAACAAGTTACAATTGGACCTAAAAGCGATCGATTGTATCTTTATTGGGTATGCATCGAGCAATGGCGCCTATCGTTTTCGATCCACGGTCGAGGTACCGATATGACGATTGAATCGAGGAATGATTGAATCGAGGAATGCTATATTCTTTGAAAGTGTTTATCCTCAGAAAGACGAGGATAAAAATGAAGCCGGTTCTAGCAATAGAAGCGATGGTGGCTTCGAGTTCTAAACCTTTGGAGGAAGAACCGATATCGCATAGCGATCAAGGTCCGATCCGGAGGGGTCGGACCGAGGCGTGGCGATGAGAGTCGAGCGCCAAAGGATTTTGGTCCCGACTATATTGCGTTCATGTTGACGAAGAACCAACTTCGATCAAAGTAGCATATGCTCGGCCGGACGGAATGCTCGGCGAGGGTCGCCAGTGAGATTGATTCCATTCGAGAACCACACTTGGGTCTTGGTTGATTTGCGAAGGTTGTAAGCCCTTAGGATGCAAATGGATCCTTAAAAGAAATCTGGCGGATGGATCAATTGAAAAGTATAAGGCCCGTTTGGTTGTCGAAGGGTTTAAACAAAGAGAGAGTACGATTTCTTGATACCTATTCACTGTGGCGAGGATTACGTCTATTAGGGTGCTTCTCGCAATTCTTTGCTTTGCACAATCTTGAGATTCATCAAATGGACGTTAAGACTGCGTTTTGAATGGTGACCTCGAGGATGAGGTTTATATAGAGCAACCCGAAGGGTTTGTAGTACACAGTCGAGAGGCGGTATGCAAACTCGTGAAGTCTCTATATGGTTTGAAACAAGCGCCGTTGTAATGGCACTGAAATTTGACAATGTAATGTTGGCAAATGGTTTCAAGATCAACGAGTGTGATAAATGTGTCGTCGAGAACACCGATAATGGTTATGTTATAGTGTGTCCGTATGTAGATGACATGTTGATCATGGGTAGCAATACTCAAGTCATTAATGACACAAAGCGCATGTTAAATAGAAATTTTGACATGAAGGACATGGGATTAGGCGATGTGATTCTTGGAATAAAGATTCTAAGAAGATCGACGGGAATTGTCTTGACACAATCTCACTACATTGAGAAAGTGATTAAGAAATTCAACGTGTTTAATAATTTACTTGCTAAGATCTCATTAGAACTCAATGTTCACTTGAGTAAGAATAAGGTTGAACTTGTTAGGTAAGAAGACTATGCGAAGGTAATCGGGTGACTGATGTATCTACACATTGCACCCTACCCGACATAGCTGCGTCGTGAACAAATTGAGTCGTTACGAGCAATCCAGCAAGGAGCATTGGAATGTTCTAGTGAGAGTTTTGAGGTACTTGAAGTATACTCAAAATCATGGGCTGCATTTCACGAGATATCCCCGGTGCTTGAAGAATCTTGTGATGCCAATTGGATATCGACACGAAAGATTCACTTTCTACAAGTGGAGTGCGTGTTCACGATTGGGAGGTCTGTTTCTTGAGATCCACGAAGCAGACGTGTATAGCCCGATCCACCATGGAATCGAATTCATAGCTTTGGATAAAGGCGGTGAGGAAGCCGAGTGGCTCAAGTAATTTTTGGAAGATATTCCATGTTGGTCTAAACCCGTGCCACCAAAGTGATGATTCAACGTGATAGCCAAGCAGCTATTGGAAGGACGAAAAGTGGTTTGTATAATGGTAAGTCTCGACATATCGTCGACGACATATCCGTGAGGCATTTGATCTCAGTGGGGTTATATCGATTGACTATGTCAGTCGATAGATAATCTGGCGATCCGTTAACCAAAGGGTTGAACCGAGATCAAATGATCAAATTGCTAGAGGAATGGGACTAAAATCCACATCTTAAGAACAATCATAGTGGTAACCCAACCATGATGACCGGAGATCCCAAGAACTTGGTTCAATGGGAGAACTAAGCTATATGAGTTAGTGTATAAACACTCGAGTTAGTCTGTTCCTAGAAAGCAAGCGAGTGTTGAAAAACTTGCCTAGTGGTGAGGTTGAGTCGTTGACTCTTAATGATTCCTAAGATACCTCGAGGAGGTTGAGTATGGCAAGATACTCGGTGAAGAATCACCTATGTAAGTGCGAGTGGGGCGGCTTCAAACAAAACACTTATGAATCCAAAGTGGATGTCCATGGCCAAAATGGAATCAAACGTGAGAACGGATGAGGTTGAGGTGTTAAAGTGTTAATACCATTGTCTCGATTGCGTTGTGGGGAATAGTTCAAGGCATCGTGTCCACTAATCCGCTGTGTACTCGATGGTACTAACTATGGAAGGTTCAGTCATAAACCACTTGTCGAAATATTTTAACATCTCTTGAGGGGTCGAATGTCTCGCATACATGCATATGGCTATTTCCACTCATGTGGGGATTGTTGGAAATACGTATATATATATATATATATATATATATATATATATATATATATATATATATATATATATATATATATCAAGAGTGCCGGGAAGCTACTTTGACCAAGATTTTGAGTGACGTAACATTTAATTTTGTGAAATTAAATGGCATAGGATCGATCTACGTTTGAGTAGATGATCGTGGTGTATTCACATTCTCAAATCCGATTTTCGGTGAGTGAGAAATAATGGATCAAAGTTGGTCACTTAAACATGGAGTTTTGTGCTTGGGGATAAGCATGGATTAATTAATCCTTATCCCACATTGATTAATGTACCTTCATTAATTGTCTATATAAGTGGTTCATTGAACACTTAGTATAATTATGTGCACAAGTGATGGGTGGAAAGCCCACGCGCCTGTGCCATGACGCCGCCGCCGCCGCCCGCCGGCCCGGGCAGGCCGGCCCGCCCGGCCGACTCCGAATCGAATCGGCCGGTTCGGTTTGGTTCGGTTCGGTTACGTGGTCCGTGGTCCGTGGATCGTGGATCGTGGATCTTGGATCTTGGATCTTGGATCTTGGTCTTTGGGTGGTCTTTGGGGCATTCTTTGGCCTGTTCGTGGTGCGGTTCGTGGCCCATTGTCGCTATATTTTGGATCAACGTTTGATCGAGCCCAAAGATGAAGTTGGTCCGGGCCCAATTCGTGTAGCCCAATCCGTTGGGCTGTTGTGCGATGGAGTTGGTCAGGGGCCCAACCAGTGTGGCCCAATCCGTTGGGCTGCTGTACTTGAAGAGGCGTCCGGATCGTCCAATGAACACGGACGCACGCGTTGTCGGATTCGTCAAATCGTAGCCGTGCGCTTCCGACATGATGGCTCTGCGGAAGCGTGCCCACGTTGTCTCCGAAACCGCCAGCGCGCTCGATAGGGACATAACTCCGTAACACCCGACATCAATGCGGTGTTGACTCGGCAAAGATGCTCCATGAGGGGCGACGCTATAAATAGGACATGTCTCCCCAACATTAGCCACCTACTGCAAAAGCATTCCAGCATACCTAAGAGCACTCTCTGCATTCATATTTTGTGTCCAAGCTCTGTCCTCGCTTCCGTCCAGTTCGCCGGAGCTCGTTGGTTTGCGGTGCTGCCACCTACGAGACGTTGCCGTTTCATCTTTGGGGACGATACGCCAAAACCGAGAGCACTACCGGGGCGTATCTCGTCTTGCGGAAAGAGGACTCCTCGACTCGGCATCTAGAATACGGTTATTTGTAATTCTGTTATATCGTTTTAAGTTCATTGTTAGTTTGATCTTCTTCTATTTTTCTCTTTTCGAGTTGTAATCGCCCGACAAGTTCTGTACTGTTTATGTACAACGCTTTCCAACAAGTATCGGGAATTAAGTACATTACAGCGACTAAGATGAAGTATTCATTATATTATTGCTGAATTGTATATTATTCCCTTTAATTTTCTTTGATCAGAGATTGGAAACTCCTGCTTCTTTTACTTATAAGATTCTAAAATTTCTCAAATCATAATTATTATGAATGTGAACAGCACGCCTTTTAAAGTTTTGTGAGCAAGACATAGTATCATAAATTTTATCCCACCCAAACTTTTAATGTCCCTTCAATTCTTTTATATAATGATCAAGGATTGAGTCCAAGTAACTGTAGTGTGGGAATTTCTCATTTTTTATGACAACTCATGGATTGGGGTGTGAGACTCTCCGGAGAGAAATTTCTCTTTTGGGACAAGAATATTAAATTTGGACAAAAATTAGCACAAAAATTATTGTAGCATCTTCTCTTCCGTTGGGGATATCATAGTGGTGATGTGGGTATTTTCCCAAGTGCGAATTACGTCAATATCTTAAAATTTTATCTGAAGCGCATCTTAAATAGCTATTTACAAACATCTTAATCGATAAAAAATGTAATATCTCCAACAATGAGATTTTACAAGTTTCCAAATGAAAGTGTAGGTTAATTGTGTGACCAATCAAGAATGATAACAGGCATCAACTTCCTTGCAACAATGATGAGAGCAAACCAGAAAAAAAACTGACACAATTATGCTTAGTTCACCTATTTAAACTCATTTGGTCCACCATTTTGCATCCCAAATCAAAAACATTGAGAAAGAGAGATAATTGAAAAAGAAAGCATGACCCCATAAGTATGGTGTGGATAAATTATTGCGTAGTGTAATAAGAATAGCTTGAAATTGTCAATTGATGGACATGGTATAAATGGTATGTATGAAATTTACTAAGATGAGAGAATTGTGAGTTAAAGTAAAATTGCAATGTATTATAGCTTGTTAAAAAATTATCTCTTCAATGAGGTGTATGAAGTTTTAACATATTCGAATTCGATGCTTTACAATTTCTTTATAATTTTTTCAGAATTGATCTATCATAACAGATATTATAATGGATAAAAACAAGTTCAATCATGATTCACGGATCTGACCAAGCCTAATCAAATTTGTATTAAACTTTCAATTCACTATAACATGGTGACTAAGCTTGTAAAATTTATTGTAGTGTGGAAGCTACTTGAAGACAATGGCTGAATTGTTGAAGATACCTAGAATCGAGGCAAGGTGCAGAAGTAAGTGTAGTATCCAAATTCATGCGAGGAAGAAGTAGAGAAAGTCTCCTCATTAAATATACGTAGACAAATTTGGTTAGTTGAATTATTAAAAGAAAAAAGTTTTCTAAAGAAAGCAGAAAAGAAAAAGATAAAGAGCCATCTCGTGATAATAAAAAAGAAAAATATTTTAAAATCCCGATCTTTTAACCCACATGTAGACCCCACCTCCCTCACCAATGCTCATTAATCGCAACACCGCTCCCACACACTCTCTCTCTCTCATAGAATTATTAAAAGCAAAAGGCGAGAAATGAGAAAGTAGTACTCACGATTTAGTTAATTGCAATAATTCAAAGTGCGAGAGGCTCTTTTCATGACATGACACTAATTAGTAATTACAAATCAAAACTCATGCAAAACAAGTGAAATCTGATCGCCCCAAAATCTAATTACACCAAACAATATCTAAAACAAAACAAACCCATTTCGTCTCCTCACATTCAAAGCTTCTCGCAGCTTTGTCTCCCACACCCAACAAATCCTGCGTGACTCTTTATCGCTGTCTGTATAAATATAACAGATTCACAATCCTCCATTTTCATCTTCACTTTTTCCCCCTCTCTCGCTCTACCCGCAATGGAGAAATTCGCCGTCTTCTTCGCATTTTTCTCCGTCTTTGTAGTCTCCGCGAGCTCGAGAACACTACCAGTGAACTCGAACCCTAATTTCCTCGATGTTTCTGCCACGATTTCAAAGACCCAGGGTTTGTTCTCACAGAATTCCGTAAGCGTACTACCCTCGATGCACGAGGTACACCACCGGCGGCCGGGGGTTTCTTCCCATTCCGCCCTCAGTTTCCAGCTCCATCCGCGGCTGTCAGTCCGTGGAACAACGGAGAATAATTACAAAACGCTCACGCTGGCCCGACTCAGTCGCGATTCGGCCCGAGTCAAGTCGGTTCAGACTCGGCTAGATCTGGCTAGTCTAGGGATTCGGAAAGCAGATCTGACGCCTCTGGAGGCTGACCTGGAGACGGAGAAGCTGGAGGGGCCGGTGATTTCCGGCACTAGCCAGGGAAGCGGCGAATACTTCAGCCGCGTCGGCGTCGGGAATCCACCGACGCAGGCGTACATGGTACTGGATACCGGGAGTGACGTCAACTGGGTGCAATGCGCACCCTGCGCAGACTGCTACCAGCAGGCCGACCCCATTTTCGACCCGGGGCTATCCTCCTCCTTCACGCCGCTCACGTGCGAAACCCAGCAATGCAGATCGCTCGACGTGTCAGAATGCCGCAACGACACGTGTCTCTACGAGGTCTCCTACGGCGACGGCTCCTACACTGTCGGCGATTTTGTGACGGAGACCGTCACCTTCGGTGGCTCCCAGGCCGTCGATAACATCGCCATAGGCTGCGGCCACAACAACGAGGGACTATTCGTCGGCGCCGCCGGCTTAATCGGCCTAGGCGGCGGCGCGCTCTCATTCCCCTCGCAGATCAACGCGACCTCCTTCTCCTACTGTCTCGTCGACCGCGATTCCGACTCCGCCTCGACTCTGGATTTCAACGCGGCGACCCCTGCCGGCGCCGTGACGGCGCCGCTGGTCCGGAACTCTAAGCTGGACACGTTCTACTACGTGGATTTGTCCGGAATCAGCGTCTCAGGCGAGCTGCTGCCTATCTCGCCGTCGATTTTCAAGCTGAACGAGGACAGCGGCAACGGCGGCGTGATAATCGACTCCGGTACTGCGGTGACGAGGCTGCAGACAGAGGCGTACGATGCGATGCGCGACGCGTTTAAGAAGGGGGCGGCGCACCTGCCGGTGGCGGACGGGGTGGCGCTTTTTGACACGTGCTACAATCTGAGCTCGAGGAAGAGCGTGGAGGTGCCGACGGTGTCGTTTCACTTCTCCAACGGGAAGGAGCTCGGTTTACCGGCTAAGAACTACATGATACCGGTTGACTCGTCAGGGACTTTCTGCTTCGCCTTCGCGCCGACGTCGTCTGCGCTTGGGATTATTGGGAATGTTCAGCAGCAGGGGACACGTGTCAGTTACGACCTCGCTAATTCTCTGATTGGGTTCTCTCCCAATAAATGCTGAGAAATTAATTAGATTTTAATTTTAATTATTATATCCATAATGAAGGATTAACCACTTGGTTTATTTAATTTTTTGCTCTCTTTTTTCCTTTGTTTATCCATTTGTCTGATGAATTAAGCTAGTTTTGTGAGTGAGTGTGGTCCGGGCCTTAATAACTGTAAGCCCATGGGCTGGGCCCACACGGTGGTTGTATGAAATTATTGCAATTTAGTAGTGTTCTTGTATAGGAGTAAATTTTTGTGTAACAGCTTTGTTGTGAAGGCTATTAATGGAAAGCTGTGGAAATATTACTAGCAGTTGTAGAGTAACTACAAGGTTAATTTCTTTGAATTTGAGATTGTGTTTTCAAGATCTAATGCTCTATGTGACTTTGGGCTTTTTTTCTTTCTTTCTTTAGAGTTAGAGTGCTAGGGGCGACAATTTGGCACCAGATATCCAGAGGTGTGGAAAGAGCAACTGTGAGAAGCGAAAAAACCATCAAAAAAACGACGATTGTTTGTGGAAGTTTCTACATAAAGACCCCTTAGTTTTAGCAAACGGATCACAATTACAGGAAGATTTTTAATGACTTTGAATTTGTACTTATTTTATACTACATATGCATATTTGTTTGATTATATAGCATGAAAAAGGCCGCTGGTGTGAATTTGTATACAACACATGGGATCAAAATTATGTCTTGAAAATATATTTGCAATTGTAAATATGAAACCCCAAAAAAATTGTCATTTGGAAGTATTATAGAAATAATATCTGTGCCTAAAGACATGACACTGATTGATACACACAAGCATATTGTGTAAGTGTGTGAGAGAAAAGCATTAAATGACTTAAAACTGTCGGTATTCTAGGTGTATTATTTCATCAAATACTAAAATTATGTGAAAAGTAATGAATACAAATGGTTCCAACTATCCACGTATACAAAGGTCATGTACTAAACCCAATATTTAAGGTCTAGATATTTTTTTAAAAGTAAAAAAGAAAAGAAAAGAAAAAAAAAGAATCAATTTAGAACGATTAATACAATTTGCAATCAGAAGTTTGTAAAAAGTTGTCATCTGGATCTAAAACAATTTGTTTAAGATCAAAACTTTCATCATATATTGACCGTTAAGGATGTTTCCTTTATATCATGAATATTGTAGTTTTTTTTGTATTGACTTAAATTTACAATGAGTATACATAGTTGAGCTCAAAGACATGGCGTAAATACATTTGTTTCGCTTAACTATATGCATATTATATTGAACCATGTTTACCTGACTCTGTGAATTTCATGACTTTTAAATGTGTTTAAAAACCAAGGTGTGCGCCAAACCCATAAAGCGTTTGGTGGGGTCGAACACATGACCTCTCGACCACAAGAACCCACCTAAACTATCGGTTTGTCGCAGGGACTTGTTTCGCTTAACTATATGCATATTATATTGAACCATGTTTACCTGACTCTGTGAATTTCATGACTTTTAAATATGTTTATGCGCACGTAAATCAATCTGAATTTGTCTATTAAGATGGTGTTTGGTTTGATGGATGAGATAAATAAGATTGATAAGATAGAGTAGGATGTGATTATTTGGATTGATTGATTATGGTATATGATTAATTAAAGGACTATGACTAGAACATAGCTTAATACCAAAATTGTCCTTTAGATTTATTTTCCTTCAATTTGCAATCATATGAGAGAATAATAACATCTTTATTATTATTATTATTATTATTATTATTATTATTATTATTATTATTATTATTATTATTATTATTATTGTATTAAGATTGGAGTATGATTAAATAATTCACTCAAGTTTAGGGTGACTAAAAATCATCCAGTTGAGTGATAAAACTACGGATCGAGCAATCAGTCACGGGTCTAATCAAGCAAACCAAACGTTTGATTAAACATGATTATTTTATCTCACCCTTTCAAACCAAACATCCCTTATTGTACAAAACAAAAACTTGGGTGAGCTTCGCCTCACCATGAGCTCCCCTTTGTTTTTGTTAAAATAATTATATATTAATTATAGTGAGTAAAGATAATTAGATTTTATTAATTTTTAATTAAATTTATTAATTATATTTTTAAATCAAAATTATAATTTATTAATTCATAATTAGGGTTTATTAATTTAAGGTTAGATTTATTAATTCATAATTAGGGTTTATTAATTCAAAATAGGGTTTATTAATTCAAAATTAGGGTTTATTATTTCAAAATTAGGATTTATTATTCAAAATTAGAATTTATTAATTCAAAATTAAGATATATTAATTCAAAATTATTTATTAATTTATAATTAAAGTTTATTAAAGTAATTAATTTTAGTTAGAATTAAATAATTAATTTCAAATAAAATTAATTTAATTATTTAATTAATTAGGATTAATGAATTACTTAGGGTGGGTCACTGTGCGCGCAGACACAGGAGACCACCCCATTATACAATTAGTCTATTTGGGATGGATATGACTTGAGCAGGCCCTGAGATCATGACCCGTAGGCCGTAGTCATATTGCATACCTCTTGGGCCATCATAACAAATGGTGCAATAACTATTGGGTACAAAATATAACAGTACCTAAATAAGTATCATTTTGATGGGCTTTCAGTAGAATGAAGCAGCAAATATTAAGGCATTATTGTATCATATCAATGCACTTAAAGAGAAATAAATGTAATTATTACATTGATTTATCCATCTGGTTGAAGCTCAATTTTGACATAGGACGAAGTAAAATTTGAATCTTCATGTAGCAGGACTTCATTGTCCCTTAGTTCATAAAACCTCAACTACTGCTTTGTTGATGCTGCTACTCTCTCTTTCAAATTCAATTCTTTCATGTCTCCTAGTGATAATCTGTTTGTGGGGTGAGGGTGTCTATGGTCAAAATGTTGTAAGTTCTAATATGTAGAGCTTTTTCCGAATGATGGTTACCAATTATGTATAGGTTAGAATATTGTACATGAACGAGAATTATCCAGAGCATACCTCAAATGTCATTTGTAGGATTTTTCTCTTTATAATAAAGATAAGCTCTTTATTAAGCACCCAATAATCACATGCGTCAATAAAAGCAAATCACAAAAATAGGGTTATTCTTAAATTATAATTCAAACTTTGATTCTATGAATGTGACTTTTTATTTCTAATTTATAAATATACAAATATGACAATGTCATTCACTTAATAGCCCGAATAAAAAAAATGATCAACTAAAGTTGTGTGTATCCCCAAAAGCTGATTTGACATCATAAAAAAATAAAAATAAAATAACATCAGATTTCATCTCTCGACGATACACGTCAGCTTTAGTTGGCCAAAAACTTGACTCGTTAAGTGAACAACCGAGATAAGTAAATTTTATTTTGATATATATTTGTAAAATCATGCTAAAAAGTCGCCATATGATCAAAGTTCATATTAAAATTTAAGAATAATCCTAAAATATAAATTTAGATAAATAAAATCATGTTAATGATTTTTTATATGATATATTCTTATCTCAACTCCAATCGTGGGCAAAAAATTAGATGAATTTAAATTGCTAAAGATGTTAAAATGAAGTCGTTCTTGGTAAGTTTTAGAGATTTTGTCTAAATTGCAAATATCCCTAAAATTGGGTATCAAATGCAAATAATCATTTATTTTTTCTTCGTGAACATTAAGGATGAGAGATAAATTAATATGATATCTCGAATGACATATTTAAATTTTGAAATTCTTAGGGACAGTTGGGTGGCGACATGTTTAAGAACTTTAATTGAACATAGTGATTTTATTTTATATATGATGGTGATGCATATGACGCTAGAGAACGACTATGAGCGCATTTATAACAATTTATTTTGATGTTTTGGGTAAGAGAGCAAAATCGAAATACGTTGGCAAAAATCTTAGGATTAATGTCATGATGGGACTAATTAGCAGTTACTATTTTGAACGAACAATACTTAAGATTGTTAAACCGACGACTCAACTAGTTTCGAACAATGCAAAATCGAGATAATATTGCCTCTCAAGAAACAGTCCAAAAACCAACTTCTTTCTTTTTTTTTTTTTTTTAATTACTTTTGTCTTTGTATATATATTTTCTTTGTACATTGAATTTCAATTTTTTTTTATAAAAGTTGATTTTGTCGGTATATGGTTGAAAAAAAAATAGAAAAAGTTGATGGGTTTAAAAGGCGATGTGACTTTGCGTGTTTTAATATTGCCTTTCCAATTTTTTCAATATTTTCTTTTTTTTTGCGTGTTTTTCCTGTAATTTTCCCCAGTTTACCATTAGGGAAAAATTTGAAGCATCCGTTGTAAGTAAAAGTAATAGTTGAAAATTTAACTGGCAAAAGAAATCCATAAATACAAATCAGGAATACTATATCACTCCCACAATTATTTATATTTTTTTTCATCTATCTTAAAATTTCTTCTTCTTCTAAACACAAAAAAGGTCATAATAAATAATAATTTCTCAAAGAGGTGGTCTCCAAGACACAGTGAGACCACTTAATTAATTAATTAATAAATAAAATCTAATTAAAATTAATTAATTTAATAAACCTTAATTATAAATTAATAAAATCATAATTATGAATTAATAAATAATATTTTTGAATAATAAATCCTAATTTTGAATTAATAAACCCTAATTAAAATTAGTAAATCCTCATTTGAATAATAAACCCTAATTGGAATTAATAAACCATAATTGAAATTAATAAACTCTAATATTGAATAATAAATCCTAATTTTGAATTAATAAACCCTAATTGTGAATTAGTAAACCCTAATTTTAATAATAAACCTTAATTTTGAATTAATAAATCCTAAATATGAATTAATAAACCCTCATTATGAATTAATAAACCCTAATTTTGAATAATAAACCCTAATTTTGAATTAATAAACCTTACTTGTGAATTAATAAACCATAACTATGAATTAATAAATTCTAATTTTGAATTAAAAATTAGTAAATCTAATTATAAATTAATAAAATCTAATTATCCTTATTTACATAATTAATATATAATTATTTTAACAAAAAACAAGGGTGAGCTCACGGTGAGGCGGAGCTCACCCAAGTTTTTCTCTTTCTCAAATTGGTCCAATTCTAGCTATTATGGATCAAACTATGCTCCTCAAATGTCCAACTCTAATCATAAATATCTCAACATCGATCCGCAACCCAATTTTCGCTCATAAAAGTCCAACTTCGAATAGCAAATCACAACTTTAATTATCAAATTCCCAACTTCAATTCTCAAAATTTCAACTTTCGTCTTCAACACTATCCTATGCATCCAAATGTTCCAAAAGGTCCATACAGATATCAATTCAATTAATATCAAGTCTATCAACAATATCATGCCCAAGGAGTTATATCTTCTGACTCATCAAGAAATACCAGCATAGATGGGAAAGCACCGAAAACACCGATCAAGAAACGTCTACTTTTGAAAGAGCACCGTCTCTAGGATTTTGTTTTCCACAGGTCTCGAGGCCATAAATCTGGACTTCAATCATCAATCCAACGAATAGAACAACGACACAAAGTATAAGAAGACTATATATTCGGAAAAGAGTGTGAACAACTTAGAAAGTGTTGGATCAATATTAGCATCGATTCAATCGTATGAAATGGATACAAAATAAAAGCCAAAAATTATAAAATTCCCATTCAAGGTACCTCGAAGACGACGGAAACTCAACTACGACTTTACCTTCAATATTGCACCCAAATTCAAAAGAAGTGGGAAAGCGAAAAAATAGTCAAACTAGTCATTGAACCAATTTTATTTTATTAATATTGCGTGTTGCATTTCAAATTAAGTATGTATTTCACATTAAATGAGTTAATTTAAATAAATTACTGGACAAACTTCAATATACAATTTTTTCTATATGATACCTGATTTGTGAAGATACACTGCACAAATAATCAAATTTCAAACTATACCAATAACGTCGAACTATTCTATTGTAACCCTAATAAGGCTAAGATTGTTTCCTATTGGCTATCAATCATAATATTTGTGTATATTCTCTCTCCTATTCTTACATAAATAAAATTAATAAAGAAATTATTGGACAAACTAACATTTGCTGCCCAAACAAGTTAGTAATAGTAATAATACTATCGACTATTTTGATTGTGTTATTATGAAGTTCCCGCCCAAAAGCAGCTGAGTTAGAAGAGTAGGAGGGAATCCTAGGGCTGCTCCGCCTGCAGAGGCGGTGTCGCGGCCGTATGAAAAGCAGCGACACATACGGTCTGCGGTGGCAGACAGGCGGTAGATGAAACTGGGTCCCGTACAATTTATCCAACACCTGCAAACGTCCCCCCCCCTGCACCCTGCAGGTTGTTACTACCAAGCAAAGCCCTCCACAGTTAATTCCCATTTATTTCTTCTCCTAACAAAATTTAATTTTATTCCTACTTTGATCTGCTTTTTTCAATGGTCTCATCCTATCTCATCACCATCCCATCATCTTCCATTTAACTCTCTTCCCCATGTAAAATCTTATTAGATCCTAGTTACGGTAAATTCGATGTTTTTCTCACAATTTTTGAAATTTTCCTTTTTTCTTTTTTCAATTTTAGCATTGCAGAGGAAATGCATGTGGGTTGGCGAATGATATTAAACGTGTATTTTTTAGTAAAATTTTGTAACGAAAGAGAGTAAATGTATTGGTTTTTAACTGAGTGCTTGAAATGCTAAAAGATAGGTATACTATTTAGAGTGATGTTCGCATGGCCAGAGCTCAAAGAGAGGGAAGGGTTCAGAATGCAATAAAGGAAAAAGACAGTGTTTTGCCCATATTTTTTATTGAATACAAAAACTACCTTATTTCTGCCAAAGATATGCTCAAAATTTTCTATCTTTTAACTTTTTCCTCTTGTTTCGGCAGCCGTTTCTGCTTCTGCTTCCTATGATTCTTGCACTCTTTTCCTTGTGCAACTTCTTGATCCTGTGTTTGAGAGAGGAGACTCCCACAACGCGTAGATACACACTCAGTGCGTGAGGAGGGTGGTATTGAAATGCATAGCTTCAAGTCTGCTGTAACACAGGCCATTGCTCTCACCAGCTCTGATGTGTATTGCCATTCTGAATCACCCTTTTACCTCAGGTTTCTTTGGCGTTTCCTATTTTTTCATTGTTTGCATGTTTCAATGTCGCTTCCTTTTTCTGTGCTTTCTCCCATTCTTTTTATTTGATGTCACTACTGCTTCTGCACGTGTAGTTTGGTGTGAAAAAAGTAAATAAATTATGCCTTTATGTGTGTGTAGAGGTGAAGAAGGTGGTAGAAATGGGGCACGCTTTTCGGATCTTGGGGAGCTTGAGCAGTCGGCTGGAAGTGGGTTTCATCATGATGATGCTGTTAACTTAAGCAGAAGTAAGCTTCTCTGTGTGTGTGTGTTTCACAACTTGTTGTAACTAACATAAACCTTGTGTTTTTATAATAGGCTCAATGTACAATGATTTGAAGGCAAGCAATGTTTCTGTTGTGTCTAGTAACTTGCAGTTTGGTGGGCTCAACAACGTATGCCTTCTTCCACATCCCGAACACTCAAGCTCCCTATATACAAATTGTGTGTGTGTGTGTGTGTGTTTGAAGATGAGTTGAATGCATTGTGTTTTTATAGAGTTTGGGTTCAGCAGAGATGGTTTCATCAGCAACAGGTGTCGACTCAGGCCAGTTCATGTCACACAAGGGAACAATGGTGGGGGTTTGCGGTAACGGTGGCAAAGGCGGTGGTGGTGGTGCTATGGGAAATGTCCAGTTTGAAAACTGGGGTGATTCAGGGGTGGTGGCAGATCACAGTCAGCAGACTGACACTTCTACAGACACTGATGACAAGAACCAGGTCCCTTTTTCCTCTTTTCCTCACTTTTGTTTCTTGATTCCACTAAGTGTGAGAAAGTTGAATATTTCTAGTTAGTTTTACAATTTTTCACATGTTTGGTCAGTTATTTGAAAGCTAAGTAAAACTGCAGATGGGTGTAAAAACTGTCTTCTTTCTTGATATGTTTTGAGTTGTAGTCATGTATCTCACACTGAAACAATAGTATTATGTTGGAACTTGAGATTATTCTTTTGCAGTAAAGATCTGGAAGAGCCATATATTTTCAAGATTCTATGTTTTGTTATTTTATTTTCTCAATGATAGAGTTCTGTTTTGCTATTTTTTTTGGAAAATAAATGAATTTTCTGAGTAATTAGCCCTAAGAAGTAAGAATCGTTAATTTTGAGGAAAATTGTGGAAACTTGGGGCATTTGGTAGAAATTTATAGGAACTGACCTTAATTTCAGCTGGCTGACTTTGTTGATTTGGTTGTACACTTTCAGTATCCTGGAGTTCACAATGAAAGATTGATGGGCGTTGACTCGATAGACCAATTAAATGGGAAAGATGGAGACCCAAAGGTCGTTCCTTTGCTAATTTAGACTTGTTTATAACAGCCAGGTATAATGTTTCTTAAAGTGACATTATTTTGTTGATATTCAGGCACTGCGTAGGCTAGCTCAGAATCGTGAAGCAGCAAGGAAGAGCCGAATGAGAAAAAAAGTAATTTGCAAATCGTCTATCAATTATTTGCTTGACATTTATGAAGAAATTTGTATGCTTATCCCTTCGGCATTGTGTAATGGCTACTAAAATGTTTCTAATTGGTAAACCTTACCCTTAAACTTATGTGGAAACAATTGCTGCTTGCTTTACCTCAAGAATTCTTCAAACAAATAACTTTGATATGAGGCTAGAGAGATCTTCTTGCCTTGATTATTTGCCTTTATTTTTTTTCTATTGTAGCGAATTAGGATTATTGAGCAATTAAGAAATAGAAACGTAAAGAAAACACAAAATTACGTGGTTCACTAACAATGAGTTGGCTACGCCATAGGCATAAAAGGAGAACATATTTTATTAGGAGGCTAGCGTTTCAGATTACACATTGTAACGAGACCACCGACTAACTCTGCGAAGAGGCAGATGGATTCAAGGCATATCAACAGTTTCTCTATCTACACGATTCGAGGAGCTTGAATAACTATCTCCTAAGAATCTGTACATTATCATCTTTCCATTTGGTGAAAACCGTATTAGATGCATTAGTTATGTTTCTTGATAACAACACAAAGTTTATTACACTTGAATAACTGTTGGTTTTGGTTAGGCGTATGTTCAACAACTTGAGAATAGTCGGCTGAAGCTCACACATCTAGAGCAGGAGCTGAAAAAAGTACGGCATCAGGTACTTTCCTTAGTCATATTTGAGAACCAAGACCAAACATGAACCGTTCATCCCAAATAAAATCTATGTACCATTATGTAGAGCTAATACTAAATTCTGCAGGGCGTGTTTGCTGCATCTGGATATCATGCAGATCATTCTATAGGTGGAAATGGTAAGTGAAAAGTTACTGCCCTTCATTTCAACAGCGTAACCGGTTATATAAATTTTGAAATCTGTTTCTGATTGAATGGCAATTCTTTTTGATAAATCATGAATATAGGGGCTTTGGCATTTGACCTAGATTATGCAAGATGGCTTGATGAACATCATCGGCTGATTAATGATCTCAGAACCGCTGTAAATTCTCTTGTGGGTGACAGTGAACTCCGGCTTCTTGTTGAAGGCGTGATGTCTCATTATGATGAGATATTCCGGCTCAAGAGCATTGGTGCAAAATTGGATGTCTTTCACATGCTCTCCGGCATGTGGAAGACTCCTGCTGAGAGGTGCTTCATGTGGTTAGGCGGATTTCGCTGTTCTGAGATTCTTAAGGTGACCTAATGATACTGCCTTCATATTTTTTTAGTACTTACATAACAATGTGTTGGAATCTCGATCCATTTCTATCATCGTTTCTTGGAATTTTCAGATACTCGGGAATCAAATCGAGCCCTTAACAGAGCAACAGTTGGTGGGGATTTGTAAATTACAACAATCCTCCCAACAGGCTGAGGATGCCTTGTCTCAAGGGATGGAAGCTCTGCAACAGTCGCTTGTCGAGACACTTTCCTCAAATGCCCTCGCCCCTCATAACTCTACAAACGTGGCCGACTACATGGGGCAGATGGTCATTGCCATGAGCAAGCTTGCCACACTTGAGAATTTCCTTCATCAGGTATGGAATGACTGATATTGCTGCTTTTATCGAAGTATCCTTTCCAAATATTGAAACATTTTGTGTTTCCGACTTATCATAAAGTTCTAAAAGCAGTGAATTTGCACTGATAGGCTGACCTCCTGAGACAGCAGACTTTGCAACAGCTGCAACGGATATTAACAACCCGTCAAGCTGCTCGCGCTCTTCTTGCCATCAGTGATTTCAGATCAAGGCTCCGAGCTCTGAGCTCATTGTGGCTAGCACGCCCTAAGGAATGATCCTGTCTTCTCATGTTCGTTGTGGCTAACAACGCCCTAAAATGCCCGATCCCTTAGCCTACTTGCCATGTAAGTAAAGCTTTTCCTAGTAGCTTAGTGAAAGCCTTTTTCTGTATCTAAGAATCGTTTCTGCCGTGCAATTTAATGATTTTTCTTAATGGTCATTGTGAGAATCTGTTCAGTACTCAAGAAATTGTTCCATTTTGCTGTATTATTGAAAACGCTTGATCTGAAACTATCATTATAGATGCCTTTAAACTCGAAAAAATATGGGTATATATTTTCCAAGATCAGCACACTTTGATTTTATTTTATATTCATATTGCTTAAATAAAAGAATCAAATTAATTTGTTCCACTTCTGCAGTTTTTCTGCACGCGCTTGTATGTTCCTCTTCCTTCCTGCAGCCATTCAAACAGTAAAATTGGTTATCACTAGACATAAAAAAATGTAATAAATTATCACAAGTTTAACTCAATATTCAAACTAGCATACATACCTGGTCTGTTTTTTTCCTTTGACCGCACAATTTGTGGGATGAATACGCCAGTCCCGTTTCCAGTTCTCCACAAATTCATGATCCACGCAGGTGCAGCAATCTCCTCCTTATTTGGTGGCCAGTCGTAATAGATACTGTGACGGTGGCCGTCGTGAGGCCCTCTTTCTGGGCTGCCACCATGTTCAAATTCTTGTTTTTGCACACTTTCTCATCATCATCATCATCATCATCATCATCGTAATCGTCTTTTGCTGTTTTTTGCAAGACTTGTTTTCTTAGCTCACTGTAGAAAACGGCATCCTCGTATTTGAACTCGTCAAACTTGAAATCCATGGAGGAATTTTTGCTACTAATTTGCTCTTTCTTATGGTTTCACTTTGCAAATACTGTGATATATATATGTTCATGTGTGTGTGGAAAAGTTTGTTTGTTAGGGTCAATGTTGAATGGCAGCATAGTAAGATAGTCTTTTCTGGTCGTGTCTATCTGTTGGATGCAAATTGCTAGGAAAATTCCGAAATTTGTTGTTCACTGAGTGATTTGATATTTGATTTGAATTAAATGTTAGAGCTGAATCTTGTCCAATCTATTCTTGTTATTCTGTCCCAAAAAAAAAAAAAAATACTAAAAATATCTCAAATTTCTTATTAAATATTATTTTATATATAAAATATAATTCTTCTTAATTTACCTATAAAAAACGGAATTTTTATCACCAAGTCTATTTTGGGTCTGAAACGCGTTGAACTGTTTCAGTGCCACTTGGAAAATTTCCTGTATTTCTAGAAATAAAATCTTGGTAATGATGATTTGTCCTTTTTTTCCCTACATGTTGCGGGCCATGAAATTTTTGGAAGACTAGTATTGTTTTGCGTCTCTTTAGATTTGTGTACTTTGAAATGTACAAATAAAATAAAAATATAGTAGAATTGTTATTATATAATTAGGTGTTATTTATTTTATATGATTAGGTTGGATAGATAAAATTAATCCAAGATTAGTATTTATTTTTAAGGATTAATATTTGAGGATATCCCAAAATCCAAAATTATTTTAATCATTTGAATTGTTTTTTATTAATTTTAATCCAATCAATATATGTAGTAAATAAAAGAAGAATTATTTATCTCAATTTTAATCATTCATTAATTATTTGTAGTAAACAAATGATTGATAGATATAAATTATCTTATCACATATTTAATCCATCAAATAATCAATCTTTCAAAATATTAATCATAAAAAATAAACACTCTTAGAAGATTATATTTCGGACGGGATAAGATAAGTGCAAGAAATTGTTATGTTAAGACATGAAACGCGAAAACTATCAATTCAAGGCTAACCAAATTTATTTATTTTGATTCTTTTTCATAAATTATTTATTAACTTACAAAGATAATAAAAAGAGATTTTTAGTTGAAAATACAAAAATAATAAATAATAAAGTAGTTGGAAGATCTATGCTACATTTTATAAGTCCTAAACTTATGGTTTTCAATTTTTCATCTTCCCGTCCGATAAAAACCCACGTCTGATTTTTCTCAAGTTAGAATCTGCATTTTTAAAATTTTATTTATCCCAAAAATAACAAGTTACTTTCTTATTTGTTATTAATGATCATTATTATTCTTGCTTATTATAAAGTGGTGATAAAGATAAAGAATTGATAATGATACATCACGAAAAACGGATGACTAAATCAGATACTCCTGCCAAGTGAAATTTATCTGACAACCTAATCCCTTATTTTGTCACACCTAATTTATAAATAATAAAAATCTATAACATAAATAGTAATTTATTCAATTGAGATTATAAGAATAATCACATATAAAAGTAAGTTATCATTCTTAATAATTGTATTTAATTTCGATATATCTCAACAACCGCAGTGAATAAGTTGTGAAAATATACTAACCAAAGTTAATTGAAGAAAAAAGTTGCAAGATCCTTCTTTACTGTTAGCTAATTGATCTCAGACGAGCTAGCTAGTTATAGATGAGACTCGGGCCAAGTATATAGTTCTCACTTCTTCTTTTTGAATAATCCAAAAAAATAAAATACAAATACTTGATAATTAAGGTGTCCATCTGCAGAATAAGTAAATTTAGATTTCTTTCTATATATCTCAATATCTATCAACGTACTAAAAGTAACATGAACGTTGCAGAAACATCACACTCAGACACACTTCACCAATTCTTTGTACATCATTTGAATCCAGAGACACATCTTCAATTAATATCAACAAATTCAATGCATCTCTTTTCCAAGATTCATCCCATCTATTCCACCTGTAATAAATATAGAGGATTAAATTTAGCCATTCACATTCTCAATCTGCAGATTAATTTCGTCTCTATTTAAACATTGTCCCACCACAAACACTCATATCCCTACAAATTCGCCCAACCACAACAACAATTTCAAGAATCAAAGAAAAAAAAGTTGACAAAAATGGAAGCGAAAGCCGACAGCAGCAGAGGTAAGTACGAAGATTATGAAGACGACACATTTTACCTAGAACTGGAACGGCAGATTGTTCGATTGATCGACGACGTCAACGCCGACGAACTCAAGCCTTGTAAATCTAGGGCAGCAGTATCGAAGGATTCCAATGTGATAACTGAAGAAGCTAGATTATTGCACGGCAAAAGCTACTACGATTGGTCGGTGTGTCGAAACGCCTTTAAAGCGCCAGCGCCGTCGTATTTTTCGGCGGCCAACGTGGGAACTGGAGTGTTCATACCACAACATCACGGCGCCAAGGTTGAATTCAGCGATTGCAAAAAATAATTAATCTTCTTTTTTTTTATCTTCACTTAATTTCTTTTTCAAGAACTCTTCACTTAATTATTTGTTGTTACTTATTGGCCGCAGTTATTTATAGATTTTTATAATAAATATGCAAAATTACTTCATGTTTGTACCGCAAATCATGTAATTAGTGTAGTCTCAATTTCATTTTCCCGCTCAAATTTACCAGAATCGTGATTTATTTTCTATGAAATAAAATGACATATTGTAAGTGGAATACATCATAATTAGATGTTAATTAGGGGATTTGATATGTAAAATAAAATAAAATAAATGAAAGAAGCGGTTAATTAACGAATCGGCAACTGCCACAAACCAACGGTTGCCTTTTGAAACTTCAAATACCAGTTCCCTCCCTCTCCGATATATACCACTGTTATCCTAACCTTACTAGAAATTCAAGATGAGTGCATCGTACAGGCCGCCGTCAGCCCCGCCGGAGCCAACGACAGAGGCGGCACCAGACATGTGCGTTCCAGTAAATGAGCGCGCTCCGCCACCTCGCGCCGCTTCTAGTTTGGGCCATCACGCTCCTGTCCCGTGGTCGACTGGTCTATGTGATTGTTGCGACAATGTTAACATTTGTAAGCCTCAATAATTTCCGATTCTCAGACATAAATTGTCTGAAAATTTCATCGTTTGGCCTTCTTAAATTTTGACGTGCATAAAAGTCATGAATTCATTATGACATTTATCATCGCATGTAGTGATGGATCGGAGCTACTCAGTGTATTCATTTTTAATTGACGTAATACATGCAATTTTGTGTGCAATTTTTAATCATGATGTGATGTACGAAACTTATAGAAGTTTACAAAAATATTATCATGCCCAGTTGAAATTAATGAATTTAGATCATCTATTGTATTTTAGTAGGACATCTCGTGATGAATGGTCAACATATGATAATACTAAAGATTTAAGATTTTTATAAGAAAAATATATTACTAACATTTGACAATCATAAATTCTTAGTATTGTATATATAGGACCTGTATCTTTATATACAATAGAGAATATGACACAAATATCACTTCACAGGTTGCCTAACGTGTTGTTGTCCGTGCGTAACATTCGGTCGGATTGCGGAAATTGTCGACAGAGGATCAACATGTGAGACAAACACTTGATTATATTACTCATCTAATTTTCTTTAAAAAATATGAAATGAAGAAATAATTAGATCAATATCTAAGAATGTTTATTTCACCATATATAATTAACTTTACAGCGTGTGGAGTGAGCGGGGCATTATACTGTATGATATTTTGCGTGAGTGGTTGCTCCTGCTTATACTCGTGTTTCTATCGATCAAAATTGAGGGGGCAGTATTTTCTCGAAGAGCAACCTTGCACGGATTGCTGCGTGCATTGCTGTTGTGAAACATGTTCGTTGTGTCAAGAGTATAGAGAACTCCAAAATCTAGGACTCGACTTATCTATTGGTAGAGATTATTAATTTATAATGTGTTTTTTAATTTTAATGTAAAATTTGAATTGGAATAAGTGATTGTATAGGATGGCATGGGAATTTGGAGAGGCAGAAACGAAAGGCTGCTGCTGCTGATATTGCTCCACCAGTTCAACAAGGCATGAAGCTGTAGATAGACGAATGCATGATGCATCTCTAGAATTTTCCAAATATATGTAAAATTATATCATATATGAAATTTCAATTTAAGTGTAAGACTTTGATCTTATCCACAGTTAGATTGTTCACCATTCATATTGGCCTAAAATGATGTATTTGTATGAGCAAAACTAGGGATTTGGATTGCCCCACTAATGAGAATTCGAAGCCTGACGATCTTGTGCTGAGATGTTTGGCCTCGTTCCACAGTAGAATTAATTAAGCGATATATTGGTATTAAGCATACATAAATACTTTTACAATGGAAAACTGATTTCCACAATAGCTAGCTTTGTAATATTGTTTCTGTTGAAATTAAGTCGTAGAATGTTTATATCTGGATTGGAATAAAATCATGGTTCTTTTATAGGGCGAACAAAAATCTTCTTGGGTTAGGAAATTTCGGTGCCGACTTCTGCCTGCCTGCCTGCTTTTAAAATGTGGATACCTTTGGAAAATACATGCAAGTCTTCGTCAAGATTCACCCCATTTACATACTTTCACAACTTTTTACTCTTCGGTACCATCAGTTGCTGGAATTTCATGAATAAAATATGATTTAAACATCATCATTATAATATTCGGTTTGCCATAAGTCACAACCATATTATGCTATACATATTCTCTTACATATCAAATTTTCATACCTATCGTCCATGCAAAATTAATCGAATATAAATTAGTTGACCTGTTTATATATTTATAATAAATATGTGGAATGGCAGATAATTAAAAGGAGAGGAAAAGGTGGTTGGAAAGATTCCAGACTTTTCCGGAGGAGGGAGGAGAGGATGAACTCACATGTCCATTATTCTGGCTCTTATCCTACTTTCGGAAACAATGATGGTCAAAAAAAAGAATGAAGAATAAAGATATATACTTGTCCATTTGCTTGTGTACTTGGAAGATTTTGTTCTCATTTCCATATCTATATTAACTTCCTTTATTCCTTTTTATTCCCTATACCACCAAATATACCAATCGCATAATATATATCATGTATAGCAGGGGTGGATCCAGAAATTTAGTGTAGGGGGCTGAGTATAGCACGTATGTAGTCGGGGATGGACGTAGAAAATTTTTACTAGTTGTATTTACTTGATACTGAGTGTCGTCTCCTTTGAGTGCAGATTACACTTTTTATTTAAGTATATATTCATTCTCTACTTCGATAATTATTTCTTTAGACGTCTTTCAACTTGTTTTTTCCTTGCCCCACCCCTAACCTCATTATACAAAATTATCTTGAACATAAATATTTTTTGTATGAAAAATATGAGAATTTAAAGTTGGAGTTCATCCATTATTGGTTATATTAATATTTGTAAATATAGATTTTTAATTCTAATTAAAATTCTTAATTAACTAAATGATGTTAAGTCTAGATTTTTATATAGCACTTTTCGAGGATTTTTTTTTAAAAATTTTATCACTTTTCTGCACGAAATATTATATAATTTGTATATTTAAAACTTATGAAAAGTATATAAAGAATGTGATTAAACTAACTATTGCAACTTAAAAATATATATATTCGTAGTCTTGTGAAAATAGTAATAAGAAACTTCCTAAAGTATTAGAACTATGATTAATGAATATGGAACAATTGAGAGTTGGAAAAAAAAATTCAAATTTTCCATTCGGGTGATTATACTAGAAAAAAAAGTGATCAATTCCTTGTTCAAAATCGTGGAAAAATATTAACCAAAAGTAAATCCAATATATTATGTAATTTTGTTCATATATGTTGCTACATATCATGTAAGGATTATGAGCTTTAAATTAAAATTTTAATTATTTGGGGTGGGCTAAATTGAAATTGACTACATATAATATATATAAATATAAGAAAAAATTTGGGATTGCATTGGGCTGGAACCCAGTGCAGCCCTTAAATAAATCCGCCCATGGACAAAACTATGGATCTTCATGAAAACTTTAATGGGTGAGGTGGCTTTGAGGCAAGTGCATAATGTTTGGTGATAGAAAATATATTTTGTGGGAGACAACCGGAAGTTAGGTCGCCTCTTTTTTGACTTGAGATACTATTAATTATTTTTCAGAATAATGTTGCCCTATTTACATTTGTCTTCTAATTTACCAATAATAATGTCATGCCACAACCAATAAATAATTTGGCCTCCCACCTCATATTATATTTAATGTCCACATTCATCCAATTATATTCTATAATGTCATGAAGTTTGATGATTGCACGCACACATCTTTGACTTCATCTTACCTATTTCTTCGTGCCAACCTATTTGCTTCCTTTTCTATTTTATTTTTTAGTGTGTATTGTTTTGTTCGTCTTGTGAATGTTTGATCGTTTTGGCATGAATATCGTGAAATAAGAATTGTTCAATTCTGTGATTTGTAGTTTTCGATGATGGTATAGATATTCAACTCAAAAAATAATAATGTTATTCGATATTTAGTAAATAACTATATACTTAGTAGGCAGAATATAGTATATGTAATTTAGAGATTTCTCTAATAATAAATTTGGATTTTTTATACTTCAGTAGTAAGCATTATTAACAAACATTATATAAATTGACTTTGCTATCCTTATCATTTAAATTAGACACCATGAAATGAATTAATAATTTTTTAGTGAAATAACGTCTTTATAATTTAAATAATATATTGTGCGACTCGAAAGCAGCGCACATTAAAAAAAGCAATAACCAATTAAATGTGTTTAGTTGTTGGAATGAATTGAATATTATAAGTGCATGGAAAACAGAGGCAATCGTAAAACACGTCGCTAAGTAATATATAATTTAATCAATAAAACCCCACGTTGTCTTCAAATTTGAATAAAGTTACATCCTTGTTCAGACCGACGACGCTGTGCCGACCACTTCCACAGTTATATATATATGTAGTTATATCTTTTATCGTCACATATGATTCAAATATGTACATAAAATGGTGATTGATAGTATTTTTCATTTTTATGTCAAATCTCATTTTACTAATATGCGTACATTGATATTACATGAAATTAATATCGAAATTATAAGAAAGATAACAAGATCAATAATTCTTTCACATGTATATGCAGTGACGGAGCCAGAGATTTTACTCTGGGGGGCCCAATTTTTTTAAATAAAAAGAAGTAAATAATAGAGTATTGTTTAAATTACATCACAATGTTAGAAAAATAAAATTTAAACACAATCACCATCATAAGTTTATCTTATATTCTTCATTTTCTGAAATCGTGCATAATAATTTCATTGGTAGCATTAACAAACACATCATTTTCAATGTACGAAATTAAGGTCATTCAATAGTTTGGTTCAACACTTATATTTCTAAAATAATAATAATATATTCAATTGATATATATTTTGATTGTTTTATCATCAATAAGTTTTTTAGATGCTTAAAATAAGAATTTAAATAACTTAGATGCCTTCAGTTGATTGTTCATAAAATTTTAGAAATTAGATTGATCATATTAGTTCACATATAAACCGCTATATTTTTTGCATACATTTTTATTTTGCCAACATAATACAAATAATAGAAAAAAGAAAAGAAAAAAAAGTGCACAAAGTAGAGAGACAAGAGAATATAATTAAATTACAAGAAAAGAAAAAATAAAAAGAGAAGGTAATGAAAGAGAAAGGGAAAGGAAAAAAGAAAAAGAAAGAATGAAAAAGAAAGGAAAAAAGAGGGGATCGAACTCACGTCTTCAACATAAGGGGCTACAACCCCAACCAACTGCACTACATTGACTATATGTTTGATTACTAAATATATAATACTAATACTCAAAACTTCAAGGGGCCCAGCCTAACGTATCCGCCACTGTGTATATGTATGTCCCACTTCCAATCTTATCTTTTCCTCCATTGACTTACCTCTCTATAAATATATAACCTACTTCAACCCTAATTTGCCCCAGCAAACAATACTCTAATATTTTCACAGCGGTTTCTTCCTCTTTCTCTCTCTCTCTCATGTAAACACACACACACACACATATACACACAAACATATCTATTTCAATGGCTGCGATGACAATGGACACAAATCTGAGCCTCCAAATCAGAAGCAAACCTTTGCAACACAAACTTCAAGTGGTCGAGGAAATTGAGGGCCTCATCAAGGTATACAATGACGGCCACGTGGAGCGGCCCAACGTCGTGCCAAGTGTCGGGTGCTCATTGGCCCCGGACCTCGGGGTTACATGCCGCGACACGATCATCGACAAGTACACCAACATCTGGGCACGTATATACGTCCCAACCGCCGCCAAGAAACTGCCCTTGCTGGTCTACTTCCACGGCGGCGGATTCTGCGTCGGCGCCGCCTCTTGGAGCTGCTACCACGAGTTCCTAGCGAAGCTCGCCGCCAAAGCCGGCTGCGCTGTCGTCTCGGTCAACTACAGGCTGGCGCCAGAGCACCCCCTCCCCGCGGCCTACGACGATGGCGTCAAGGCGGCTGTCTGGGCCAAGCAGCAGGAGTTCGCCGGCGGCAGCGAATGGTGGGCGGGGAAATGCGACTTCTCTAGAATCTTCCTAGCTGGCGACAGCGCCGGGGCGAACATCGCATATAATGTGGGCTTGAGAGTGATGAATTCGATTGGCGTTCAGGGTTTGATGTTGATACAGCCGTTTTTCGGCGGCGAGGCGCGAACGAATTCGGAGAAGTTCACGGCGCAGCCGCCGAGGTCGGCGCTGACGCTGGCGGCGTCGGACGCGTACTGGCGGATGGCGCTGCCCTCGGGGCCGGCCGCGACCACCAGTGGTGCAATGCGGGATCGGCGGCGGAGATGCGGGGGACGCGGGCGGCGGTGATGGTGTGCGTGGCGGAGGCGGACATATTGAGGGATCGGAATTTGGAGTTTGCGGGCGGTCTGGCGAGGGAAGGCGTGAGGGTGGAGCAAGTGGTGAGTAAAGGCGTCGGGCATGCATTCCAGATTCTGAATAAGTCGCAGTTGGCGCAAACGCGACTTCACGAGTTGCTGTGTCATGTCAATAATTTTGTGGATAGATTATAAGAGGAATTTTCTTGGCCATGTCAGCCTTCTTTTTATTTGGGCGTCGTTGTAATTGGTGTTCAAGAAGATATGATGAAGTGGTTAGAATTTATACCTAAGTTTTAGAGTTTGAGAAGCTGTGTTTATGCACATCCAATGTTGTCTAGTGGAAGAAGCCTTTAGAAAATGACTTACGTGTGTGTTTGCTTTGCTCAACATTGAAAATGGAGGTAGGGCATCAGTGATAAATAATGGTGTCCTATCCTTGTATCATCTATGCTAGCCTACCATGCGGAATCTTAAAGTTGGAGCTACGACCATATTGCTTTCGATGCAGGGCTACACTTGCATTTGAAAATGACATGAGCGATAGATATTGCGGGAGGAGCTTGAAAATTAGTCAAATATATCATGATTGATGATCCCTAAATTGTCATCATTGATATTGAATTATATGTCTGATAAGTAATTAATGTCCTATTGTTTGTCATGTTTATTTTAGGCGACACAAACAAACTAGGTAGTAGGTACTATGCCCCCAATTTCCATTATTATTAGATTAAATTATTATAACATGATAATATAATTACTTTTTTCCTCTTAGTTACTACTTTCGCATAATAATATTGTCTTTAGCATTTCCTGCCATTGCTTCAGATAGTTATATTGTTAACTTATATCATGTGATGTAAATTATTATTTATGCATCCGTTTTATAATTGAAGAAACTAAAAAACATAGAAACCTAACTTTAAACATTCTTTCTTTCAAGTATTTCAAAGCAAACTATTATTATTATTATTATTATTATTATTATTATTATTATTATTATTATTATTGTTGTTGTTGTTTGGGTGAACAACATAATTAGGCTTCGAAGATTTGATCATTTTAAGAAGCTTATGTGGTATATCAAACGACCTAATGATTGAAAAGTAATAACAACCAAACTAAGTCGAGCTTTCGAGAGACGATCACAATGATGAGTTTTGCGGGAAATTGAAAACAACCTACGAGAAACAATCGGACAAAAATAAGGCCTAAATTAAGACATCAAAGTTGAGAATCTAGTTTGCGACTGTTTAAGCTTTAGCTTATAGACACGAGAAAATACACTACCCTATAAAAACACTATTAACGGCAGAGCTCAAAATATAGGAAAAAACAAAATACAAATGATGCGTATGTTATTAGGTCCAGAAAGAACAAAGGCTATCAAATACGGCTACAACCAACTTAACGATCACCACCGTTATCTAGGTCGACATCATGACATGATCGATGGACTGGAGTGCTTGATTCGCGAAAAAACGAACATCGACATCAGGGTCCTCGGAGAGCTCGACCAAACTGGGGCGAATCGTTTTCTCCACCACCTAAAAAGCAAGAAATTATTCACGCAGTTTAAGAAATTTCAAGCATAACTTGACGTCGTGAAGAGGTTTAGATTTTACTCACGGATTGATCAACGATGGGGATCATCGACTGCAACACCTTGGCCACGTTGAATTTGATGTTGGGCACCCTGCAAATTGATGGAGGTTTAGATTATTGGAACGATAACCCCTTGATGATGAAGATGAACGAGGGAATTACCTGTCCTTCGTCGCGTTGACAATCACGGGCAATAATTTGGAACATGTTATGTCGGAACCCATGACTGGAGCAAGTAGCGAGATTGCCTGAAGCACAGTCATACGGTACAAATAGTGTGGATTGGTTACCATATCCAAGACCTGTACGGGAAACAATGGAAATGCTCGAGTGTCGATCCATACAAAAAAGAAAGGGTAAAAAGGGAATATATCGAAATGTAAGAAGCATCAGCAGGAAAGAAGCAACCATAGCCATCCACAAACCTGAGGAACTATATGCTGCATTGCCCATTCGGGACCAAATTCCTCTGCCAGACGCTTCAAATTATTAGCAGCAGCATCTCGAATCGAATAAACCTGCAGATAGCACCCAAATTATGAATATCATTTTCTTTTGAGGGAGTCTTACATTTTTCTACAATCAATTGCTTCAAAATGAGCAAGAGTGCAGTTGAGGCATTGTAATCGGTGTATGGAGAAAAAAAACATTTTGAGAGAATCACAAACCTTGTCCTGGAGCCACTGCATGCAAAGGGCACCGAGCTTGTCGTCGAAAAATCCAACACCCAACTGACTAGCCAACAAAGGTATATATTCTATGATGGCAAGCCTGACTCTCCAATGTCTATCTTCTGCTAGCTCAACAATAGCTGGTAGTAAAGATTGGGAGAGCAGATCGATTCCGATAACCTGCGAGAGCAGAAAGAAAAATGATAACTACGAGATGACTACAGTGAAACAAGAAGAAGAATCTAATGGGGGAAGCACAGACCTGATTGACTTGATCCAACTTGCTAATGATATTGAGGCGAACATCAGGGAATTCGTCTTTCAAGAGGGAGAGAAATATGGGAAGAAGTTGTTCGATTGTTGCATCCTGCATCAACCCGAAAGCCCAATGATCACCGTTCATAAGGAACAGCTATTAATTAAAGATGCAACAACCCGAAAGCCCAACAGCCACAATTCATAAGGAAACGCTATTAATTAATATACCCAAAAAAATAACAAAAATAAAAAATCAAGACGTTAGAGATAATATAGTACTTGCAACTCAAGCTAGCAGGTTTTACCTTTCCCAATACAGGAGCCATTCCCATAATGACAGAAGCCAATGCAGACCTTACGTGTTGAGAAGAATCAGATGACAATTCCTGCAAATGATGATATGGGAAACAATAAGGACACTAATTCTATAACCAGTGAATAAGTCGAGCTAGACTTTGGACCTAGAAGGTTACCTTTACGCAGGGAAGAATATGCTGGATAGCAAGTCCCGGGTCAAGAATCCTACAGAATTTTGTAACTTTTCCGGCAGCTGCTATTCGTACTTCTGCTTCATTATCTCGAAGTAGGCGCACATATGCAGGAACTAAATCCGTCCTTGAAACATATAAAAACGACATTTTATACAGAACAGTATACATTGATAGGTGAAATAACATCAGAATTTACAAGCAGATACAAACACTTACTTAGTAGGTTCAGGCCCCACAGCCTCACAAAGCTCATACAATTGATTGGCAACCATGTAACGAACCCGCCAAGACTTGTCCTGATGAGTAACAAACCGATATCAAAAGGGCTTTACGGAACAGGCAAAAAAAAAGGAAGCAACATAGTCAACTTGGACACAACAACAAGCATTTCCAGTTAAAAACTCATCAGATCCTTTCATACTCAAAAACATAAAAAATAGTAGATTCAAGCTCCCCACAATTCATAAGCTACAAGAATATACAGCATATTGATACAATACAAGGAATGATGACTTTTCCAACAACATAATTAGAACTCAACTGTAAACAGCAGCATCGAGGTTATATATACATTTAAATAACTTATTACTAACAATACTAAGGAAAATCTTCAAGCAAACAATTAGAATGGATTAAAAAGAGAGATATAATAGTTTCAACTGTACCTGTGAGAAGTTGACAATCACAGGGAGAATATGCGCAACACAATCTTGAGGCTCTAACAACTTGCCAAGAGCAGCACAGCCCTCAACAGCTAGTAAGCGAACTGAATCTTGATCTGGAAAGTACAATTGAGATGAGTCAAACTATACCAACATACAATCTCAAGTTCCCATCTTGTGTAGCTATCCATCATTTAAGACACCAGTTGGCAATTTTATTATAAATCAACAGGACAAATGTTTCAATAACTAACAAACAAAATTCACCGGAAGTAATTATTCAATCAGATCTTGAACTTTTCTTGCACTTTCTTGCATATGGTATATTCCAATGGTATCTTAACAAATTGAAGTGACTTCTGGACACAACCCCAATGGGTGCAAAAGACTCAGAATTTGATTTACCGTCCTGTGTAAGGTCCCCAAACATAGACATGATATCAATCTTGAGATGAGCAGCTTCCACTGTAGCAGCAAACTTTCCCAAATTTGTCGCAGCCGCTCTTCTCACCATAGGCATATCATCTTGACATAATTGGCTGTACATTGACCTTAATTCTGTCTTCAGCATATCTGGTGCACTTGGATACGCAATGTGAAATAAGCCACAAGCAGAGACACGGGCTGTAAACCACTCACCCGCTGCCAGTCTCTGTAATTTAAAATAAAAACAAATCCAGTCAAGATAAACATATAACTGACGTCTTTGGTGTCTGACTAACTATCTTATAAAGATTTGTTCTTCAATAGCACAACTGCATAAGAAATGAAGAAACAAGAGCAACTTAAATCCAACCTTCACAAGAGGAATAAACGAGTCAACCAAATCACTCTCCCTCATTTGTGATCCAATTCTGCACAATGACTCTACAGCTTTGTCCCTCACACAGGTCTCCTCCACGGTGCAAAGTGTTTCTAGAGGAGGGAGCAGCACATGAGCATGTTCCTCTCCTCCAACGTATGGAATGAAAACACCCAATTCTTCAGCCATAGCCAGCAGCACCTCATCATCATCATCATTGTTCTCGCTCAAAAATGGAATCAACTCCTTTCGAGTCCTCTCCTCCCCAAGTGCGCGTGCAATGGTGGATAGTCTACGTATGGAGTTCAACCGTAGCTGAATGTCTTCATTCTTTAACTCATCTATCAGGACTGCTATTGGATACAGTGGCTCATCCACCATCGACATTGTGGCACAAATAATGGTAACAATCTAAAACTTCACAAAATAATTTAGGAACAATATTAGCACACCAAATTCACAGAGTTTTAAGGCACAACAAAATGTCACATAACGGTAAGCAGAGAATTGAATCATGATTTACACAACCAAAAAGAAAGATGAAAATCTAGCTGATTATACTGCTAGCAAAACCAAAACCACGGGAGTAGACAGCTCAAAACTTCATTGTCCAATTACTTTGTGTAACTTGACCCGAAATAGTTAAAAAACTTAAATATAAAAGACGGCGAACTACAAAACAGATCAAAATTTTCAGAAGAACGAAGAATGTCTGAGACTAGAATCTAATCACGAGATCTAACTACTACGAAAGGACAAAGGATAAGCTCAAGTCATTAAAAAGAGAGAAATGCAATTTCCCCAGCTTAAAAATGGGAAGCGAAATAATCTTATTAACTCAGAAAAATCCAGCATGACCCACAATTTTTGAATTTGGCAAGCCCTAATTGCTCCCTAATTTTGGAAATTGGCGTAAAGAAAAAGCAGATCAAAATCCAAGGGGAGAAATCCAAGATCTGGGCTTTGAATCCACAGCCGAATAGGGTAAAGAGCGAAAATCTCAGCTCGACAGATGCATACAACTATACTGTAAATAAAAACACGGAAATAGAAAGAAGGATAACAGATTTACCTGCGCAATAAGTTCCACCGGCTCCCTCAGATTCAAAGGCGTTTTCGGAGAGAGACAGATTGGGGTGGGGGGCGTAGAGAGAGAGAGAGGGAGATATTTAAGAATTTTCTATTCGAGTTTTCAGACCGATGTTTTTCATGTAAATACAACAAGAACAAATGCTACCCAAATACAGAGAGAGTCTCATCAAAAAGGGGCGATAGAAACTGCATCTTTTTTTTTTTTTTTAATCAATAAGGCAGTGAAGCCAAGGTTGAATTTCTTATTTCCATTATAAAATAACCTCTCTCTTTTTTTCGATAAAAAGTCGTTAATCAGTCAGGAGAGAATTTTGAGATTGGTCTCTTCCTTTTTTTTTTTTTTTTTTCTTGATGATGCTTAGTCTAAAAATAGATCTCGATGTTTCAAGATACTAGCATTAACTAGGTGACTTTATCGGCTCATTCTCTTTTTCGCAAAATTGAAGAAACAAATATTTAATGTACTCTTTTCTTTTTGGTAAAATATTTAATGTACTCAGAAAAAGTAAAATAGGCACATAAATTTTCTAATATTCCCTTATTTACTTAAGATCATTTTAGAGGAAAAAAATTAATATATGTAATAGAAAAATATGACTTTAGTTTTAGAGGAGAGACGAAGATATTTATAATTCTATTTAGGAAATAAATTTATACAACACTTTAAATTAATTTTCTGAAAGTAAATGAAATAATAACAGTTCTAGTATAATCCAAAAAGGAGTTATTCTCTTATTATATTACAACGACAACAAATGACAAAATATACATCTTTTATGGCAATCCACGTACAATAAGCAACTGAAATTCTTGCTATTTATTGCTTCAAATAGCTACACCAGTCAATCTCATGATATACAGCAACATCATTTGTTTTTGCTTTTAATAAAATCCAACTCCCACACAACAACTGAGTGATTGAAGATCAAAGTTTTGAACCTCAAATCCTGCAACTTTAGCAACCAAACTATACAATGAATGAGTCACCTCTTGAATCTCAAACTCCTCACTAGCCTTGTCCAAAGACCTCTACTTTCTGTTAGAACAATGATATCAGGATCACTGAACTCTGCCTCCTCGCTGAGCTCCTCAAAGCAGTCCACCACAATCTGCAGCCTCGCCACGAACTCAATGAGCAGTGAGGCAAACGTGGCAAGTGACAACGAGCTCGCGCTCTCATAAGTCTTCACCTCATCATCCCTGATCATCAATCCATCCCCTTCCAAACCAAATGAGGAAGGCCATGGTACAAGCCTCCTCACATTCTGCTCAGGTAGCAAGTCTAAGTTTGGCGGCCGCGCTAGAGGCTTTTGTATATAAATGGCAGTTTCACTCAAAGATTTTAGGCCCAGGTGGTGTTCTTCCCTTTGACTTGGAAGGTCATCGAGATCTTCTAGATCCTTCCTCAGGCTGCCAATTTCCCAGCTCTCAGAATTGACAAGAAGGAATGATCTCTGGTCTATCTTCTTCTGAAGCTGCTCAGCCGCCTCATGCACTTGTTCAAGAATGTTCTTGAATGCTCCTAGCTTCTCCATCTTCTCTATCCTACTTCCCAACTCGCGTAGAACCCTTGCTCCCTCTGTGCTGACCTGCAGGAGCTGGCTACGGAACACCCTTCGTTTCTCTGGTGGTGCCTAAAGATTTTCCCACATTCTTGAAAAGTTAAAACGGAGTTCTCGGGCTAAGAATTTGAAACATGACAAAAATGTGTTCAACCTGAATTTCAGACATAATGCATCCATGGAGTGCCATCACAGTGTAAGCACAGTGCCTAACCGCGTTGCTTGCCTTCACATACGTCCTCCACGGATAGTGAAGCTTCCTGTAGCGCCCGTGAGGTGGCTCCCATATAGCAAAGCCTAACTGCATAGTGTATTTAGAGTTATATTTCCATATAGTAATACCTTGGAGCAATAATTCATGAAGAAAGTTCAAATTTTTCTTTTTCTTTTTTAACTTTTTTACCAAGGTTTGTTCTCTGCTTGCAGATTCTATGACTGATTTGTAGCCAAGGTAGATCTGATCACTTGATGCTGGAGCCAGAAACCGACTGCTCGTTCTCTCATAGTTAACACTCTTCAAGTAGCCATTGACACAACCTGATCAATGTTGACAGTTAAAAAAGTGGTGAAGTTTCAAGATTTTGGAGAAAGAATGTGTTTTGTATAAAATAGACCTTCCAAAGACGTAGCAAGTTCTTTGAAATTATTGACCACGAGGCGGTGCAGATCGTCTCCGGACCAGATAGGGTAAACACAGATGTTGATGATGAAGCAAGTGCAAGCACCAAGAGCAATCAGCACCAATCTAGTAAGAATTGCCAATACATAGCCCCCATTTCTGTTCCCAGCCACCATTAGGATGCAGAATGTAAGCACAAAAACACGGTATCCATAGTCGTATGGCGCCATTGTCGGGTAAAGCCTCAAGTACGATGCACAATAGCCTGCAAACCAAACAAAATTGTGATGTTCAACTTCATCTAGCAGAATATGTGAAATCTTGATATACAGTCTTATTTTTTTGGGACAGACCAGTGATGAAGAAACTTATAACAATCACAATTTTTTCCCATGGTCCAGCTAAGATTGATAGCCCTGCAAAGAGGAAGGCAAGCATTCCAGCGAAGAACGTGCCTAATCCGCGGTTGAATCCCTTGATGAACGTCGCCCCTGCACAAAATCACACAGAAAGATTGGGTTCAATTTCAAAGCAAGTAACGGATTGTGATCAATGGTCGTATCGTACCTATACTGAACTCGAACATGACAATGACAGTTAGGATAGCCCAGATTGAATACTGGGACACATCTTCAATAGGCATTTCCCAGAAGATCAGCAGTGAAACAAGGGCTAATGCAAAGCCCATCTTGAGAGCATACACCACTTTTCTTGGATCTTTCCGCCCCATCTCCAACGCTTTCTTGGTGAAATCACAAGAATCGTGCAAGAACTGCTTGAATTTGTTGCGCGTTGAGACAAAACACGAGCAGCTGCTAGGCACATCATCAATGCTTTCTAAGCTACCTACAGAAAGCAATCGGTCTTTGCTCATTTTTTCAGCTGTGGATAATGAATGAATGCAGATAATTCAGTTACTCAACTGAAACCATGGATTATTGAGATAAAAAAAACAACAATATTAGGGATTTAGATATCACAAATAACTGACTTCTTCAATGAGAGAGACTAATAACAGAAGAAGAAGTCAGTCACTTTGACAAATATTAGGAGTGGATCAGATGTGGTGCTTTATCATCATTGACTCAGATATAATTACTGTTACAAAGTTACACATTATACATATAAAATAATAATTCAGTCGAAATCGAACACAAATGCTGACAATTTTGCTTTGATTTATCTCTGTCCCATAGGTTGAACTTCACAACTTTTGGTATCACCAACCAAATCCCGTTCCTGATTTTATTTTATATTTAATACGATGCAGGAACGTGTCGAAAAAACTTGAACTTTGGGAATTAATTTTTTTACATAGATTGAGAACATGCTTATGATAATACAATTTGTTTTCGAAAAAGCAAAAGTTGTATCCCAAACGACAAAACCCATGAACAATGATTGCACAGTTCACACCCGATATTAATTATTAGAAGCCTGTCGGAAAAAATCAACTCGAACAGAGGTGTAAGAATTTCGTTGAGTCTCGAATCATGTCACTTTCTTGCATAATTATGAAATGCTTAAACTGTCCCATTCACCCATTTTACTTATTTTCCGGTGTTCCAATTAGGAGCTTTCACGTTTGCTATATCTTCTAATATTTCTTTTGCACGAATTATTCACACATATCCTTTCACGTCAAGAATGGAAGCATCAGCATCGTTCGCAATTTTCTTGTGGCTTTCATTGATTTGAAACGGATAATGCTAGAATTCTCAGCACTTTTGGTTGTTTTCCTTACAAATTACACATGGCAACAATCATATATACTTGTGTGTATATATATATTGAAATATATAATCTCAATGTATAATATATCACTTTCGAGACTCTTAGAGCCATTCGTCGGTTGAGTCTATTTTTAGTTGAGCCACATTTCGTCCTTCATTTATGGAGTCGTTTTAAGTTTGTGATTATGCATAATTTTTTGTTGTCTTGTTTGATGCTCGAGATTTACGTGTGATATCCTCCAATTTAACTATTAAGTTGTTGGATCTAACATTTGATTAGTGAACTTGTCGTTTGTAAGTTTGTGATTATGCTTAATTTTTTGTTGTCTTGTTTGATGCTCGATATTTTCAGTGTGATGTCCTCCAATTAGAGATGGCAGTGGATCTGGAATCTAGTTCAAGTCTGTAGGTCCATATTCATTTTTTCAGAATCTGGAACTTTAAAAAGTAGGATCCAACGGATCTGGATCGGATCCGATCATTCCTTTAAACTCCGGATCAAGATCTGGATCTTGATTTCTGAGATCCAGATCCGACCCATGGATCCATATATATGTAATTTTTATTTTATTTATAAGTGTCTTATATTGTTTTTCTTTCTAATCGAAGTTCGATAAATTATGTTATGGAATTGGATGGTAGGTCAGTAACATTAGAAAATTGTACCTTGAATTTGGAAAAAAATTATACATGAATTAAATATGAGTAATCTATTTGATAAGATATGTGTGCTACTAGGGGTGAGCAAAAACAGAACCGGACCGAAAAACCGAACCGGACCGAACCGAAATGGGCGGTTTGGTTCGGTTTTGAACAGTAATTCGGTTCGGTTCGGTTCGGTTTCAAATTTTCAAAACCGAAATTAATTCGGTTCGGGTTCGGTTTGGTTAAAAAATTCGGTTTTTAAACCGAACCGTCCGAATTAATTATTATTATATATTTTTTATTTTATATATATATATATATATATTATATGTATGTGTTATTTATATTATTAATATTTAAATTGGTTAATATTATATATATTTATATATATATAATTATATTTATATATTATATTATATATATTATAATATTTATATTAATTTTAATTCGGTTAAAATGAATCAATCGAATCAAACCGAATATTTCGGTTCGGTTTCGTTCGTTTTGTACAATAATCGGTTCGGTTCGGTTCGGTTTGAGTTTTTAAAAAATTGGTTTTTCGGTTTTTCGGGTTCGGTTCGGTTTTGAACCGAACCGCCCGAATGCTCACCCCTATGTGCTACTTGTATTCCTATTGTAATATTATTTGTTGTCATGAAAATGAAAATAAATTTGTAACTAACAACTTCTCGTATAGTAATTATTGTAGAAATTCTAAATAATTATTAGAGTGTTATTGTATATTTATATTATATTATTATGGTGTTAGTATGAATTATAGTTGATTTAGAATTTAATTTAGAAGATAAAATATATGAATTCGGATCTAGATCCTGACCTACGGATCTCATGGATCTAGATCTAATTTTTTTGGATCCAATAAATCTAAACTAGATTCGAACTCAAACAAAAATTTCGAATCTAAATCTGGACCTAAGAAGATCCTATCCAGATCCAGTCAATTGTCATCCCTACCTCCAATTTAATTATTAAGTTGTTGGACCTAACATTTGATTAGTCAACGTTTGAAATGTTGATATATATAATATTTTAAAACCAAATCTGCCTCTAATTGACATTAACAGCGAGGGGTAAAATTGTCTAAAACCACAAATAAGAAAAGAAAATCAAAGCCCGAGCATTTTCAGTCTTATGGGCTCAAATCAAGCAAATTCTTATTGGGCCCAATGTAGAAATAAATGGACGCCTGATTTTCTTGAGGCTCTATCTTTATTCTCTTCTAGATTTATTACCTTATCCCGTCGACTCTGTCTCTCTCTCTCTCGATTTAGAGTATAGCAGAAGATGTTATCCATGTCAGTTCAACCAAGCATAAAGGGCACTATAACAAGCCGCCCTTCCTCTGTTTTCAAGAACATCTCCACACCCTCAAAAACCTCATTTTCTCCGAACCCAAGAGTTTCCCCTTTGCGCTATTCTCACCTGAAATCCAGAGCGCACAGGCTTCCCGCCGCCGCCGTCGCTGCCGCAGAAGTAGCTCCACCCGCCGACACCTCAGAGGCCGAACTCGTTCCACAACCTCAGGTTCTAATACACAGCTCCATTAACTATCTCCTGCATCAAAAAAGTGTTACGAGCATTGCTTTATTATTTCTCATATCCACAAAAGGCTAATGACTCTTCTAGGATTCAAACTACAATCCATCAAATGGGTGCATTTACAATACATAGGTTTATAGCTTACCAATCATGAAATGCACATAATGAGTGCGTGTTTTGGATATATACCAGATAGCTGCAGTAGCTGTGAAGGCTGTGGGGCGGCCGCGTCTGCTGTTGAAGTTCATATGGATGGAGAAGAACATCGGTCTGGGGCTGGATCAGAGCATACCGGGGCACGGCACCGTGCCGCTCAGCCCTTACTTCTTCTGGCCGAGGAAAGATGCATGGGAAGAGCTCAAGGAAACTCTAGAGAGCAAGCCATGGATCACTCAGAAGAAGATGATCATTCTTCTCAATCAGGCCACAGACATCATCAATCTCTGGCAACAGAGTGGTGGCAATCTGACTTGAATTTGAATTCAACACTCTTCTAGGATGATTCTCATCTGCGTTTTATGTTGTAATATTTTGACTTTATGCTGTAATTTTTGCTGCTTGACTCTCAACAGAAACTGCCCTTTTCCTTACAATCTTAGCAAGATACAACACACCTTCAAGAATGAAGTCTCAAAGCTAAACCAAGAATCTGTTAAATAATTAAAGCATTAGTAACGAGTGTAGTATTTGCCAAGAAAAGAGCGAGTGTAGGTATAGGCTATGTGAATTTGCCATTGTCAAAACAGAGACAGTAGGCGACTAGGCCAACCACTGGGACGAATCTGAGAAGATTAACCAAAGCAATTTTGTCTTGTCGGATATTTTGGAGGTCGTCTCCTATCAACCATGTCTGCAAAACTATGTACAAGCAGATATCCCAGATGAAGGCATAGGCGAGTCTTTCAGATCCTAGATAACTTAGCTCAAACTCCCATCTTTCTCGTAAAACACCAATGTCCTCGACCATAAAAGGCCCAAATTATCGGCAGCAAACACACAAGCCCACCAGTGGGTCCAACAATGGGTGCTCTGTTTGTCATGATTGAACCAAGTTGAGAGGTCTTTCTTGGGGTGTATTCCTCCCCAGCCTCATTCAGACTTACAGCCATTTAAGGAATCAAGAAAGCTGTAGAGCCAATAGAAATCACCAATTTAAGACCAATCCCAATCATTAGAAGTAAAGAATTAGCAATAAGATGAGCATGTAAATGGTAATGGCGTGAAAGGATAGTTAGCAAAGCAATATCAAAATGACTCTGCATCTTGCAATGCCTGCGGTCTAAGCATCAACTGCATAAGTATGCATTCTACCTTGCTCAAAATTGAGGACAGGAAGAATAGGTGCTGAAGTAAGCATTTCCAGAAATGAAATACTATATGACAAGCATGATTACGAGTTGAGAAGCATACTGTTTGTGAAACATCTGAAAGCCCCATAATACATCAATTGATCCCTTGAGTCTGTCTCTCAGTTTATCAGTGTACAGCAGAGGAGCAAACACCAATGTCCATGCAATAACAAAGTTGAATAATCCTTCAGACATCTAAGTAAAATAAGATAAAAACATCTGTCAGTCTAAAACAGAAGTCTGATACAGAATGAAGCCCTAAAAGTTAAGCAATAGCAGTAAAATTACAGGATGGAGAACTGGTGCCTCAGTGAGATGAATGCCGACTGTTCTGACAAAGTACACACATGATCAAGATACTTGCAATAAGACACAAAAGAACAACAGATTGATATCATGCAGCATCAAATTTTGAGGGAAGTAGCATATTTGTAGAAAATACGACGGTGCAACTCAAAAAAATAATACCAGAGTTTGTCAAAGGCAGAATGAAGAAGAAATTGAGAGAAAGGCCTATCAGAGAATTGATTGTGTCAGAACTGATGGCCCAGACAGGATCTCCCTACATGGTGTACAAGAATATATGAAACTAATAAGTCAGTAAAATTCAATTCATTTCGAAGTGCATTATGCTTGAAGATCAATGGCTGCAATCACATTCCTCTTAACCTTAATGAAATTTTTTAAATAAACAAAGAATATGAAGGAATTGATCTATAACAGAGCTGCTGTGGAAATAGTGGTGCAGTCAATCAAATATAGATGAATACAAAGTACTAACTAAAAATTGTCATACCATATGTAATTCTAACAACAGTATACAACATTTAATAGCTACATATGCACTATTCGCAAAATTTGCCAGCGATAATACGCAGAGAAATAGAAATTAAACTAAATTGTTGATCAAAAAGAGCTATCCTAAAAGGAGCATAGGGAAGTCAGAAGTGCCAAACGACATAAACAGCTTCAGCTCCACAGAATAATCTGCAGTAATTTCCTGACGTCGTCGGTCAACTCCGATGCCGAACCGTGCCGCCGCCAGCGGGTGCAGTTATACTATAAATGAATTTTTTATCTAAAAGAAACCTCCGCTGGTATCTAGTAGAAACAGACTATGTCGTTTACTCCGGAGTTCTACAATTGACATTTCTCGAGGGTCTGAATGAAGCGCAACTTACTGCTGGCGGAGAAACGGGTGTACATGATGTCAGCGTGGCAGATTGCATCTCCGAAGTCTTCACTCCGCCGCCGCCAGGCGGTGGTTTGGTTTACCTATTCGCCGCCGGAAATCGAGTCACAAGTTAGTTAGAAGTGGGCAGGAGCAGGTGGTAAGACACTACCACTCAGAGTGTTACAGAATAATGCCAACGTGGCACGCTACAAGTCATTAAATGCTTAACAACCTCCAGTTCGTCCAAATCCGACTTAAATCGCCGTACACACATGGGGCTCTATCAGCTCACGTCCAAGGTTATTAGTACGGCGTCGTTGCAGCTGGCGGCAAAGGCATAAAAACAATTCAATTTTCTCTCGTGAGAAGCAAGTTTTCTTCTCCCAGAGAAGGTTCTCCCGCTCTTCGAGCTCTCAGATCGATGGCTCCCAAACCAGATAGTGCTGAAGGTGATCATATGTATGCAGCTTTTATGAGAAATCATCGAATCCTTCTATTTGCTCTAATAATTATTCGATTAATTTGTTTCATTTTGTCAATTCCAGGAATCGTCCTCAACTTCGTGAATGAGGTGAGTTTCCACCATTCCTCGGTATTTTCTGCGGCGATTTCATTTATTTTGCTGATTTTATACTTCCGCTTCTCTGACTTTCGCATTTTAGCGCTTGATTATATCTAAATTGCTTCTTGTTCTAGGTCTGGAGCAAGTTTAATAGATGACTTAGCTAAATTGATTTTCCGGTTGATTGATATGCTTGGGAATTTCTGAGTGTTGGCCGATTTATGCTAATAACAGTGAGTTTGTGCAGTGGACTTTCCGAGTTAATACTAGCGTTAAATTAAAATGTTTTTGCGTGAAACGTGCATGAGCTCCTTACCCAGAAGCATCTCTCGTAGTATCTTCAGTTCTAGTTTCTTTTCTTATATGTGTAGTAAAATTGATACCAGATATTGAGTTGTTGACGGAGCATGAAAGTTGTATATCACGGCAATTCTGTCTTCTTTGCAGCAAAATAGGCCTTTGAATTCACAAAATGTGGCCGATTCTTTGCAAAAGTTTAATCTCAAAAAGGCTGCCATACAAAAAGCACTGGATAGCCTTGCGGACGGTGGGAAAATATCATTCAAAGAGTATGGCAAGCAGAAAATATACCTGGCTAGGCAAGATCAATTCAACATCCCAAACAACGAAGAGCTCAATCAGATGAAAGAGCAAAATTCAAAACTCCAAGAACAGCTTGCTGAAAGAAAGAAAGCCATCTCTGAGGTTGAAGCGGGTATGCAGGATTTCCCTTTTGATTGTTCTGTTTCATTTTGAACTGGGGTAGTTTGAGTTGGTTATACTGCAGTCTTCATCTCGAATATTTTTCCACTCAAAAAGTTTACACCTCTAATCCTCTAATCTGTGCTCAACATGTGCACCATAGAATTTTGTAGGAAATCAAGTAGAATCGAAGTTATTGCAGACAGTTCAGGGTGAATTTGACTTGAAATAGTAGCATCGAGGTTACTTGCAGGGAGTTCAGGATGAATTTGATTTGAAATTGTAGAATCCAGGTTAATCCTACATGTAATGTATTAGTTCTTGAATCCAAGAATGCTCTAATCTGGTCTCATTGTACTAATAATGGCAGAGATAAAGACTCTTCAATCAAATTTGACACTCGACCAGATACAAACCAGGCAAATCCAATTGGGAAACGAGGTAAGTCAGATGTGTATACGAGCAGTAGCATGGACATAATGTTTATGAAACCGTATAAATATGCAGGTTAAGCAGATGGAGGATAAGTTGACTAAGCTGAGGCAAGGGGTTACTCTGGTGAGTCCAGAGCAGAGGCAGTCTGTGGAAAAGATATATACGGATGCAATGAATCAGTGGAGAAAACGCAAGAGAATGTTCAGGGATGTATGGAGTGCCATCACAGAGAACTCCCCCAAGAACCTCAAAGAATTCAAGGTATTTAGTTCGATTCATTTATGTTTCATCCCAGTTGCACGGACTCCTTACCACATTTATTCTTACTTCAAAAGGAGGAACTTGGTCTGGAATACGACGAGGATTGTGGTGTCAGCTTGCAGTCCTTTGATGGCCTAATGCACGGCGTAACCAAGCGAGCCCGACGCAAATGAGCACTCTAGAAGGGAACTCCACAGTACAATTGCTGATTCTTAATCGCACATGTAACAAGCAGTGGAAGATTTAGAGACACGAGAGCTGTTATTTCATTTTATCCACGGGGCATAGTGCTTAAAAACCCCTTTTATGCTGTTTATAAAAGATGAACTCCATCCATAAAAGAGCCCTATTGTATTCTGCCCTTTCCGTTACCATTCATATTAACCTTAAATGCTTATATATCTTCACATCACGTACGTTTAAATACTTACAGAATTTCACCCGGCGCCGAGGTCGTTCGCCCTCCAAATAATCAACGCCACCTCGGCACGATGGCGAGAACGCTCACCTCGACACCGTCCATCCACGAGCCGGACGAGCCCAGCCACCGCAGTAGGTCACCTCGGTACAACTACCGGTTGCTCACCTCGGCAAAACGTCCACGCGGCTGGACGGAAAGAAGAGGAGAGGCGGTCGATCTCCTCCAAAGAGACGATATGCATCGCTACGGTCTCCCACCTTCCGAGAGAGATGGCGGCGAGCTTCCGGGTTCGGCCGCACGCGGGAGGATCATCTCATTTCTCCGGGAAATCTTGGATACGCCTTGCTCCAACGATATAGGGCACCCAACATCGCTGCTTACGATGGTCTCGGAGATCCTCCGACTTCCTTTTGCCTACACCACCAACATGGCGAATCGAGGAATGGAAGATTTTCATATGTGCAAAATCTTCCCAGATGTTGGTCTCAACGCCCGACGTTGGTTCACCTCGCTCCCGCCGTAACAACATACACCGCTTTAAGGATCTCATGGATAAGTTTAAATGGCGCTCTACCGTAAGATGCCACCTCGAACCATCGTCCGACTGCCACCATCCGCCAGGGCGGGACGAGGCGATGTCAAATTTTGTCTCGCGGTTTATCAAGGAGTCCCTCAAAATTGATGAAAGTAACGATCTATACATCATCAATGCGTTCAGCGGGATCCGACACGGCGCATGAACAAAGAGATCACCAGGGAAAAGCGAGGGCGGTAGTCGTAGTCGCTCGACTACGGTCGACAACTACGTCGAGGGACGAGTCGGACCACGAAGAGAGAGACTGGGACGGCGAAGGTCGAGAGGAAGAAGCCGGATGATCGGGAAGAGGCGCGATCGCCGTGCCTTTGATCGGATCAAGAAGGCCCGATCGAATCCGGTGGGACCTCGGCAAACCACTGCAACGCGCCTCGTCTCGCTCAAATCGAGGGCGGAAATATTTGAGCTCCATCTTGAGCTCTTCCGAAACCCTCCCATAAAGGGAGGATCCAAGAAGAGATCGACGGAAGTATTGCGTTTACCACCAAGGGTATGGTCACAATACCGAGGATTGCGAAATTTGAGCTCGCGGATCGATGAGCTCGTCGAAGGAGGCGCTTAAGAGTACCTCGGCCGACCGAGTCGGGGAATAAGGCGAGAGGAAAGAATGGAGGTGGCAACAAGCTGCGGGCCGACCTCGACGATGACCAACTGATGGCGAGGACGATGGTCCCAACGCAATGGAGCAAGTCTATGTCGTCACCGGATCGCCCATAGGTACGACGAGGTCGTCGTTAAGCCAAGCTCGGACCGATCCCAGGAGCCAAAAACAAACGACTCGGGATGGTGAGAACATCGTGTTCTCCAATGACAACCAGGTGCAAGATTATGCCCCACCAAGACGCTATTACTATAGAAGCCGTGGTGGGCAACAAAACGTCCACGAGTCTATATCGACGCCGGAGCCTCTGTCGACATCTTCCAAAGCGCTGGACAAACTCGAGGTCGGAGGGATCCAAATACATCCCGCACCGTCAAATGCGGAGCTTCACTCGAGACGGTCCAACCGGAAGGCGTTATCACCTTCCTTACTCAGGCCCAGCAGGCCTTTATTTTCTTTCTACTTTATCGGCCGAGCTCTCAAAGGACCTGAGACTAGGTAGAGAAAATAGCGTTGGCGGTGAGCGCATTCCATCCAGTCTTGATACGTGGTCCCCATTTTAAGAGAGATTCTATACGTGGTCCCCATTTTACTCACTGTAGCCTCTAATTTAAAAAATACTAATAAAAATAATAATAGAAGTGCATATTTATCCCTATAACCCCCAACTTAAAATTCTAGCTAACTAATAAAAAATATAACTTTGATATTTCATAGCCGCAGTCGTAGATTGAAACCCCGGCAGCAATCTCTCCTCGTCAAAGAAATAATGTCCGCCAGTTTGTGAGAAACTGTTTTGCACGTTGAGCAGCCTAGCTGCTTTGCGCCAGTTCCAATCGAGTTACCATTTGAGCGAAATGATGTTGGCTTTAACGAGTAGCTTAATTGGTGGGTCGCCTTCGGCAAGGCAGGCTAGGACAGAGAATTGAGAAGATTGAGGTTTGATGATTATGCACAATGGATTTTCTGGTTCGAATTTTTGCCTTGGTTTGATTGGTAGAGAAACTCACTAATGGAATAATTCTGAGATTCAATAAGAATTGCATAGATTTGGATGATTTCTAGATGGAGTTGATTGATGAGTGTTAGAATCTCAGTATAAAATAACAGGACAATTGAAACTGACGAATAGAATATCATTCAATGAAGGAGATTGGTGTTGCAGTTTCAATCCATTTTCGATGGCTACAAATTGTTTTGTTATTAGGATTTTTAGTTGGGGCTGTAAGGATAAAATTATACATCTATTATTATTTTTATTGTGTTTTTTTAATATAAGGACTATAGTGAGTAAAAGAGGCTATTTATTGAATCATACTTTACTTTATTGAATTGACCTTTGAATTTTTCACAAAAAAAAGACCCATCATTATTTTTTATTTTTTTTGTCAATTAATACAAAAAATTAAGATCGCATTACGTCGCGAGACTCGAACCCTAAACCTTTGCCCCCCACGTTAATCACTCTACTATTAGGTCAACACACACACACACAAAAAGACCCATTATTATTCCTTCGTTATGTTTGTAGGCATTGGAGTTGCTTCAAATCCTGCTCTTGTTCCTTTTACTCGAACTTCTTTTAACATTTGATCAATACTTTGTTTCGTACATTTCTGCATCTTGCACTCGCATATCTAACAAATTCTGCACCAGCTTTTCGGGAACTACACATCGTTGCACCTTCATCATTTGTGTTTATGTGATGTCTGATCATATATCGAAAGGCATCTATCTTTACATATTTGACATTGAAAATGGAAAACCAAACAAAAGATACTAAATTCCAATGTTAGTGAATATGACGGAACTCATTAAATATGTGAGCAGACTGTTAAAATAATAATCATTTTTTTTAATGAGTTAATAATAATAATAATAATAATAATAATAATAATAATAATAATAATAATAATAATAATAATAATAATAATAATAATAATAATAATAATAATAATAATTTTATAAACAAAATGCTACTAGGATTTGAAACAAAGATGCCCGAAACATATGAAACTACAAAAAAATGAACTCTTATAGAAAATTGAAACTCAACATTCCCTTACATTTGCAGTATTCAAGCAGCAAAAGATCACCACGGAAACGACATCGCCCAACGAGAAAGTTTAACACAGCCAAAACCCAAAACCTATAAATCCTATCATCTCCTAACAATCGAGTCATAGATCGACTTTATAATGTGAGGGTTACAGCAGGGATTATGTAGATTGCATCACCCATCAGGAATAATAAAAAACTGGAAACAAATAAAACAACCAGGAGCCAACATGAACAAAATGTAAATTGCACTTGAGAACTCTGCTGAATACCAATATTCCCCAGCCACCAATTAAACAACAGAGATTGCATCAGTTTACACAATCAATAGTATTAAACAGAAAAAGACTCATTGTTTCCGCATATATGGAAATGAACCGTTGTAGAAAGAATAGTTATGCAGGAGGGAGAAATAAGACCAGGAACACATGTTATTCCAACAAGTCAAATATGTAACATGGAACTTCAATCTCATTACATTTAGGCACGTTATACCATGTTCATCAATATAAAAGAGATGAATCACTGCTTCAACAGACAGATTTAGCCTTCTGCATTTGCTGATACACCAATAAAACAAAACATGATACAGCCTCACCACTTGTGAGCCCTCAGCAAGAGCCTTTTTGTGTGGGGGGGGGGGGGGGAGGGGGGGATGACATGGTTTACCTAACCTCCAGAAAATGTCAAATTAAAATTGAATTTTGGAGATAGGGAAGTTTATAAGTACACAGCAAATTCCTACAGTATTTAAGATTTATGCAATCACCTTAGCATCATTGCTCTTCACAAGGTACACGTACAAATTATGTTCATTTTGGAAACAAAAGGATTAAAAATTGAAAAGAAGAATACCCAACAATAGACCAGTAATAGACAAGGGTTTGCATACACTTGCAAATTGATTATAAGCTTGACCAATGTAATCGTCACTTAATTTCATTCTAGTCCCAATGATCTTTTTTCCTTTGTGGGGCGTGGGGGAGATAAGAGTTTCTCAGAAGCTGTCTATCCTATCAAATTTCGTAATGACTGATAACATCAAGGTAAAATGCATTTGCGCAGCTCAAAGAAAATAAAATCACAAGGATTATCAATCAAAAAGACCGAACCAACTGTGCAGTATTTTGAAAGAAATCAAAATAAATAAATGAACGAATTAAGCCAGGAAATCTTAGCATCACAAACCTGGTTATCAGCGGAAAAAAGAAAGAAAGAAAGAAAGAAAGAGAGACCCAAAAAAAAATAAGCAACACAGGGGTCACTCACCAGTGTCAAGGGGAGACGCTCAACCCTACAAACACAACAGATTCAGGTCATACTTGAGTTTCAGAATCAGAATTTGGTACATTATCTATCCCCCAACCCCGCCCCCACCCCCACAAAAAAAAAGTAAAAAAAAAAAAAAGCATAGAACAGAAAAATCAAACTGGATAACTTACTCGAATAGTTTCATGCTTCAGAGCAGCATCCAAACATCTCCATGGCATAAAGTCCTCCAGAACAACCAAACCATGGATCAGAAATAGGTCAACCACAAGGCATATAATTTTAAAGTTCTAAAGCAGAAGTGACAAAAAAAAAAAGCACATCCGCAATATCAATTCAAGGCACATATATGGTGCAACAAAAAGCAAAATATTTATCAGAACTTCCAGACAAGCACAGAGATGGTAAACATGTTTTCTTGTATGCAATACCTTACGGTTCTGAGACATTTTGAACATACATGAGCACAAGGCAGTCAAATTTACCACTCATGAAAAGTATCTTAAATTGGGGACAGTGAATAATAAAAATCATTAAGTAATTAACATTCAAATTGGTTAGTTCTCAAAGGCACCACATAAACTCCTAAGAGACAAACCAAGGTACCTTCTCCCGAGTGCCTTTAATCATCTAAACCACTGAACAGTTTCCTCATAGCATAAGAAGGGTCCTGGATGAAAGATCACATTAGACTCTCCAGAACCAAAAGGTCTACAGTAGAGTATAGGAACAAAATAAGACAGAATAATCTAGAACAACAATAAGCAAACCACCTGGACTTATTATTTAAATAAGTAGCAAGCATATGATTTCAGGACATGGACATGAAAAGTCTATACCAACTCTCGAGATAAAATTCCGAAAAGAACCACATTTAAAAGCACATCATATATATATACTTATGTATAGGTGGAGGCAATGGTATCCTGATCTCTATACTGAAGAAACTAATGCCTCCAATGTAACTGATAATACCAAATCCAGAGTAAAAGTAAACCCAAATCACTGAAAAACAATGATTTGTAAAGCTTTCTTGATTGTCATCATTAAGAATTAATACAAACAAAGGAAACGCCTTCAGTGAGTTTCTTACAATAGAAACAGAAAACATGGAAAGAACTCCACGATAACTGCCTTCCCCAAGATCATCTCTAAGAACTTCAACCATGCCCTATTCACTGTCTCCTGAATTCTTGCTCCCAGACAGAAGACAAAGACAGATAATGTCCAATTAGATAATTCAGTATTGAGACCAGACCAAAATGCATAAGTATCTAATGCAACAGCAGTTCTGTAGTCAGAAATCAGCATCATGGTTCACTTGCCCGTGATGAAAGGATGGCCCAAGGCCTGTGATACATTCAATCTCTTATCTGGATCCAAGACAAATATCTTTTCCATAAGATCTCTGAAGTTAGCAACCATTTTCGGATCCTCACCAGGAGATCCTGAAATTAATGTGCCAAAGTCTTTTGGCTTGATATTCACAATCAGTCTCCTTATTGGCTGCGAAAACAGAGTAAAGCACAGATTCATTATAACCAACATGAAAGTGGAGTGTCATCTATAGATATAGCAAAGCTATTCACAAGTAGCATACCAACCTTTTTTGAGACCGGGTCCTCATCTGTTGCAAGAAAATTTAAATCCTGGTCAAAGTGCTGATCAGTAAATGCTCCCTGCAACGAAGTAGCAAGTAAGGACTCATGAACATCAAATGACAACAGAAAAAATTAAGGGCATTAGACTTGCTCCAGGACAAACAATCAAACTTCATACTTACCTTACGGAGCATCTTTTTCGGGAAAGGACCTTTCAATTCCATGTGAAGACGAAGCATGTCATTGTTACTAGGACCAGGAAATAGGACCTTCCCAGTGTAAAGCTCAAACAAACAGCAACCAACTGACCAAATATCCATAGGATGGTCATATGATAGTCCTAGAACTGAAGACAAAGAGACATAAACAAGTTATATGACTAATACAATTAATGAAAATGAAGCAATATCATATTGCAAATAGACTACTTACTTATCTCAGGGGCCCGATAGAAACGGCTAACAAGATAGGGCGTGATTTCATTTTTACCAGCAAACATGGCATTACCAAAGTCGCAAAGCTTCAATACGTTTTTTGCTTCATTCACCTAGAGAAAGAAATGTGCACTAATCACTAAAGGAATTCAAAATAGTATGCAGAAAAGCTAAGAAGTAATGAGAAAACAGAAGAAGAGGATGATGCCTGCATACCAGCATATTATCTGGTTTGATATCACAATGAAGAACACCACAATTTTTCAGATGTTTCAATGCTATGAATAGTTGCTTAGCATATGCCCTCACAGCTGTAAGCTTCAGACCAATATTACGACCAAATTTCTTCAGAACTTCTCGTAAATTCATATGAAGTGATTCAAAAACTAAGCATAGATGATTCCGGTACTTGAAGGTAGAAAGAAAACGAACACAATGGCGCTTGCTCTCAGGGTCCGCACCAACTAACTTCTTTAGAATGACCAACTCTTCCATACCTGCTTTATACCTGTATTTGAAGACAAAAAGAATATTAAGATGGTTAGCACAGCACTTGCAATGATCACAACCATCAAAAGCTGAAGGAAAAAGAAAGATACTCACATTGTTTCATTATTGCGTATAATTTTGATGGCTACTTCTTCAGCATCACCAGGCTTAGCCTTTAGATCCTTCGCTCGAACAACTGTTGAAAACACGCCTTTTCCATGTGCAGCTATTATCTCATAACGGCCATCAAGTACTTCCCCTAAGCGGTAGCCTGGTTGTCAAAACATAATGAGAAAGGCCAAATGAAAAGTTACGCTTTCATAAACAGTGCAGATACATGAATACAAATAGGCATATACCCCATGGGGTTTGGCACTACTCTAAATCATTTCCAAAATGACACTTCACCAAACCCAGCTCCACCAAAAGGTCCAATTTTACCAGGCCAAGCCAAGCCAAAAGCTCCACAACAAAGATATCATGGATTACTATAAATACATGGATACAGACAACTTCAATAGAAATAAAGCACAAGCATAATGCAGTACATATATTGGCGGTAAGGTGTGTACCATAATAACCTTCAGCATCGTCCCAATTGTCATTTAGTCCACTCTTTTCAACAGCTATGCCATCCCCTTTACCCTGAAGAAGGGTTTGATTCAAAATAAGAAAAACAAGTGGATACTAACATAGAATAACTACAACATTGGAAGATTCTGGGAGCTAAATAATCAACATAACTTTATCAAAAAATTAAAGCTCGTAACAACAAGAGAAACCAAGACTCACCGTTTTACGAACTCCAGCAGGTGATTCTCCAAATATATCATCACAAAACATATCACTGGATCTCTCGCTCTGCAACAATTCCATAAAGAAATTCATCATTTTTTGAAGTGATATTACAATAGAAGACAACATATAATAACCAACAAAAAGTGTCATCCATGATACTAAGAAAATATAAAACCCCTTCAGTGACCTTTTCTATAAGAAACAAGCAGCAAGTATACTTACACATTGCTGATAGTAAACATAAAAATGTTTTGAACCAAGGGCAACAGAAATACCTTGGGCGTACCCTCTCCCAGCCCGCCAGTTCCATTGGGTATCTCAACAGTGGAAAGACCATTTTGCGAAGGCGATTTCCCCACAGCAAAGGACAGTTCAGGAACATAATCATCTGCTCCTTCAACCTGATTGTCAGAGTTTTCCAGTAGAACTTCAACAGATACTACTTGTGCTGAAGACTCTCCAACTGCATCTACTAAGGGCACATAAGATGCTGGAATTAGCCAAACATAACATTACCAGAAGAAAAGAGGCAAACATCCACCAAACACTAACATCCATAGAGGAGAAATGATTATGCTTGTCATAAAATGCCAAACCATCAGAAATATCAAGAGTATGAAGTTAAATTTCAACAAATAAAGAGAAAAAGCATTGATAGTTCGATCATAATCCATAATATGCTATATTGCTAGCAAATACTTTTATTTCACAAATCCATCCTTATCTTGAATTTATACATACATACGATGAAATAGTTGGATAACTTATGAAAATGCCATGAAAGAGCACATAAAAGTGACATAATACTAATATTAGCAAATAACAGTAAGGGTAAGTGCATAACATCTTTGCCGATACCTTGTAAATGGGTTACAGGTTGTTGCTGCTTGTTTTTGTACTTTTCAAGGATAGCTTGTCTGCGCCTCCTACTTTCCTCCTTGATTCTTTCAAGATCATCATCTTCCTGCTCAGCAAGTTGCACTGCAATCTTTTCTTGATAGTCCTCTTGCCTGTCATCTTCTCTGTGACCACACAAAGCACAAAATGAACAATTTTAGAAGGTGATGAAGAAACAAATCCCCAAATCAACTAATTTACTTTACATAACTATATACCTTTCCAACTTCTCGTTACCCGGTTTATCTTTAGATCTCTCATTTTCTAAACCAATTCTCCTCGTATTCTCTGTATGGTAATCTTCATAGTTTCTTCTGTGCCTGGATTCAGTAACCCTGTCTCTACGAGCATCTTCGCCCTTGTCATATTTCTGGCGTCCGCTTAATCGATCAATACCATTATCCGTATCTTTATCTCTGCTTGTAGCCCTTCTGCCATCTCTAACCCCTTGTCTATCTCTCTCCTTATCCCTGATTTGGTCTTCTCTAACGCGATCCCTGTCTCTCTCCTCTCCCTCTCCCTCTCCCCGTCTCTTCCCCTCCCCCTTTCCCAGTCTCTATCATTCTCCCGAATATCTTGCTCCCTCTCGCCTCGATATCTGTCTCGAAGTCTGTTTCTTTCTCTTTCCCTTCCCATCACCTCCCCCTTCCTTTCTTTGTCTCTAGTTCTATCTCTATCCCAATCCCTCTCCCTGCTGCCCTCCCTGTATGTGTCCCGAGTCTCCCTGCTATAATGTCTTTCTACTCTCTCCATATATCTGCTGCTAGAACTATGCTCCCGTTCTTTGTCCCTTATGTCCCTACTGCTGTGTCTGTACCCTTTGGCTTCTCTAGCAGCTCGTTCATCATCAGATACACTCCGATGTTTATTCTCTCTACAATAGGGGTCCTCCACGGAAGCTTCACGTGCAATACTTCGGGACCGGGACCTTCCCCTAGACAATTCAGGTGACTTCAATAGGTTACTGTATGATCTCTCTTTCAGGTGATTTTCATGATAGTGGGATCGAGCCCCAGGCACTTTCTCAGAAGATAAAGATTTCCTCAAACTTGTTTGATCAACCTCATCAACAAAGTTGCAAGTCTGCTTATCATCTCTAGGGAGATGTGTACTATCCACTTCCTGATATTTATGTTCATAACCCCCATTTGCAAGACCCACAGAATTAGATAATCTTTCCTGATCTATCTCACCACTTTCTTTGCTGTCTGTTTTGTCCTTCCCCAATTTCTGTAATTTTTTATCAACTCTTTCGAGACTATCTTCATTTACTCCCTGAAAAGAAAAAATATGAAGGGAACATTATTCAACAAACCAAATCATACATAACAAACAATGCTTGCAAAATAAGTTCTGTACATGTAACCAAGTCTTACAATCAATTCAAAGCCATCATTTCAGTCTTCTGGAAAGTGGAAACGCCTAAGGGAACTTTGCCTGACACCAAAATGTAATAACAGGGTGCAAGGCTCCCTTTTCATAAAATTTGCCGGGCCATGTAATGCAGCAAGAATATTTGCATGAAAGCAGAACATCTTCCTATCACTAAAAATTGGATCATAGACTCGTTGCAACAAACATATAAGGAAGTCATGGGAGCTCATGATATCCGGGTTCCAAAGAACTAGAGAACTTTGGGAACACTTGGTCATGTGGTAAATGTCATATACGAATTCGGAGACAACAAAGTTATAACAAAACACAAAAACCATGTTCATGAAACAAGTCCAGTGAAAAAATGTATGCAACAGACATCCAAAGAACCTACAAACCCCCTGATTCAAAGAATACCAGAATGGAGGGGGGGAGGGGAACATGTAGAGATAGAGCGAGGGGGAGCTGAACACACCATGTTAAAATCATCACATCCGTTCGTCTTAATTTCTCCAAACTCGACATCCGATTGCAAATTCTTCTTGGACTTGTCAGGATCCTCGTTAACAAAATCAACCAAACCATCATCCTCCACTATCTCGCCCTCCTCCATCTCATAATCCACCTCGGAGAAATCCGATTTACACTTCACTGGAACTTCGCCCAAAGAACCTCCATCGTCCTCGGCAGTACTTCCTAGTTTCCTTTCTTCAACCTCAGCATCATCGATTCTATCACCTTCCAATTTTTCCCTCTCGGTTTTTTCTTCCTTATCTTTGCTGCTCCGGTGGCGGTGGTGATGGCGATGCCGGTGGTGATGGCGATGTTTGCGGCGTTTCGGTCGCTCCTCCGCGTCGTCGGTGGAGGAGGATCGGTGGTGCTTGCGACGCGTTGGTTCAATCGAATCACCACCCATAGTCGCTGGAGTTAGGGTTAACGACAGAATTAGGGTTGAGGTAAAACGATGAAATCTTGACTGCGCAAGAGATGAAGATTTCGGGTTAGGGTAAAGTTCGCCAAATCTATTGATGCAAACAAATCGCCAAAGAATTTGTGATTGAGAGAGATCTTATGATAATATAAAGAGGATATGTCAATTTGCCCCGAAAGTTTGAATAATTTTGTGACGAGCCCAATCATTGTGTTATGTCATTCAATTTGCAGGTAAGCACCCTTGAGAAACCCTTTTAGTTCACCGCCCCCTTTCCTGATTCTTACTTCAATTATAGACTATCATCATGTATAAATGACACAATTTACTCTGCTGCGACCGTCGAATGGTGCAGCCTTTTCTCCTCAAAATTTCAACCGGAAGCGATCTCAGAATTTCGTGTAGAAGTTAAAATTTCATGAGAATAAAGGTATTTTATTTTGAGATAATACAATTATCACACTTGTACCATTTGATATGCACAACATTGTTTAATAATATTACTTCAAAAGATACATGTGACAATTGTCCATAATCACTCACAAAACTAAAAAGAAATATCTTCTATGCATGTTATGTAATGACAATCACACCGTTAAGTATAAGAAATAACACCGTGTGCGTGTGTTGGTATAGTGATAAAGTGGTTAATGCCCGAGATCAAAAGTCTCGGATTCGAATCCATCGTGACACGACCTTTAAAATTTATATATTAATTAACTAAAAAAAAATATACCTTTCTGAATGAGAGATTTTATATGCATGAATTGATTTCCATATGCATCTAATTTATATTTTATTACATATATATTATATACACAAAGAAAAAGAACTATATACATCCTCCGTTGTTACATAATATACTTCACCATTAAACACTACATCTTGAAAATGCTCTCATCTTGAGCTATACAAGAACTTCAATTTTGTTCTTCTAGCTATAAATAACTCAGCCATTTAATTCAATGGGAGAAAAAAAACCCACTAATAAACTGGTTGTGCTAGGACAGGAGGCATTTGTTCTACATGGCCATTGACGTTGCCGAGTTCTTCAATTTCCAGAATCTCAACTCTTCGCTTCATCTTCTTCCTTATCTTTATGGCTAAATCAGCCGGAATGAATCTTCCACATACCGTTACCTTGTTCTGTTGCTTCTCTATCAAATGCGTCTCGATTTCTTCAAAAGAAAGCAAGTTATATTTTCATGTTTCAACTCGTATTTGATTATTATCAATGCACGTCGCAGTGTATACATAGAGTAGTATATTACCTTTCGTCCTAAGGAGAATTCTCCTCATTTTCCTACAACAAGCATTACAGTCTAGATTTATCCTCATCACCATGCAGTGAACCTGTGCATAACAACAACAACGACTGAAATGTTAATGTCTTCTAGATCGAGCTAGCTGACCTTGTTTTAGAAGAAGAAGAAGAAAAAAAGAAGTTACTTGCCTCTGCTAACATAGAACTTTGATGAGATCCCAGTTTAATGGATGGTCGATTGCCCCAAAAAAGTTGTGGAGAAAAGGAGGGGGGGAAATTGGACCTTTTTCTTTGTTGAAAAAACATGAATCTTTACATGTCTGGTTTGTTGGTTAGAAATATATATATTTATTTCTTAGAACAAGGAATCTAATTCTGTGTCCAAGTTTCAGAAACCTTAATTAACAGGGAGTTCATGATTCCTTGCCTAGTAAAAAACATGATGCTGTCGTGTCGTGTTCTTGGCTAAGTATCCTTTTCTAAATTTTGATTTCTCCTCCACCACGAGGGAACCTCAAAAGCAGTTATCGACACACACAACGTTTCATTTTTTTATTATACATAGTATCTTAGATAATAGGTAGTTAGATTTCTCTATCTTAGACGGTATGGCACTTTGTTTTACGTTTCAATCATATAGCAAAGCAAAGCATGCCAAATAGAAATCTATAAAGTTGAGCATGACGCTTTGGGTTACATTGGAATATGAAACAAAGACGACTTGAAAAGTAGATCTTGAATGCAATTTTATGAGCGAAATTATCAATATTCCAGACGTTATCAAACTGTGACAGAATATTATTTAGTATTTACACATCTAGAAAGTGGTAATAACATTGTGCGAGTAAATGTGGCACGTACATGAAATCTCTTTCTATTTTTTTTAACTTCTGCGTCAAATGTTTCAGTTAGGAGTTAACTGCACGAATAGCCAAATAGGCGCAACAATAGAAAGGTCTTGCTCCATGAACTCCGGTGAGCAAGTTGTCGGCCTGCCGGTTTATCCGCGGTCGGATATGCACATGTCAGTGTCACCTTCTTCTCCAAAACACTAATCACCACCGATTGAGTCTCTCCTGCACGACAAAAATATGTATTCGAAAGGGTTAACTAACAAAAAATTCAGGAAAAGAAAATTAGCTGTCGCAGGCTGTGATTCTTTGTCAATATATAAAAATCTTGGAATTTAGTAGGTGAATGAAAACAGTGGGTGAAAATTGTTATATAAAATGAAGCAACGGATCTAATTCAGGTAATTACTCAAGAACACCAAAAACATATAATTTAGCCGAAAGATTAAATATCTAGCACCAGAAAGGAAAAGGTCACTTTTTTCCCACTTTGTAAACAACAAATTTACATTGACTGGCACAGGACCATCATTATTGCCATCTATCAAAGGGAATCCTATGGATAAATCCACTAACTACGGCCCAAATCAAGCTTGTCAAGAAAGACACTTTCCCTGGACCACCATTTCCACCTCCGCCGCCGCGAGTTGGCGGCGGAACGAACTGAACGAACAAAAGATGTGGAATTCAAGTGAGAAATGAGGCGTTACCATTCATTTTGGCTATAATCTCAGCCACTCGCCGCTGGCACTTCGGACACCGGAAATCGGCCAAAAACACCACTTCCTGCACCTGAATTTGAGAAACAAGGTAAAAAACTAAGTAATTGCACCTAATGATCATTATATATGCATGAAAACTCAGGTAGAATTTACTCACAAGACGCAGGGCTAGTGATTCCACGGCGGCGAGGGTGGTTTCGGGGGGGCGGCCGCCGTGGAAAGCGGCCGTCGACATCTCCCCCTTCCTCCATCTCCCTAAAGACATGCCTTGTAGCTTAACAGTACTCTGACTCGGGAAAGAAAGAAAAGAAGGATCACAAATAAAGGGGAGCAGAGAGGGCCATTTTCATCTTGGTGGAAAGAGTGATCGAAAAGATTTATATTGGTGGTCGGAAAAGGATTTGCCAACACGAACAACAACGATGCTATCTGGTCAGGGGAATATGGGAACTTTTCAGACAATAAACACACCCACACACAACTGAAATAAAGTATATAGAGATATTTGTAAAGTGGTGAAAATGTCACTGAGTTGACAAGCAAAGCTCCGAGTTCATGAATGCAGCCCCCACAGTGACTTCAATTCTACATACACAATTATTGGGCTAAGGTTGCTTTGAAGACTTAACAATCTTAATTACCACTCAGTAGTTGTAATAAAACAATCACGTGTGTGTTGGCCTAATGGTAGAGTGGTTAATGTCCGAGACCAAAGATCTCGGGTTCGAGTCCACCGTGACGCAGCCTTTAAAATTTCTGTATTAATTTACCCAAAAAAAAAAAACAATCACGTCAAATTTGAGAGTAGGTAAAAATAATGAGGCTAAAAGATTAGATTAGAGTGGACGGTCGAGTGGATTAAGACTGTCCGAATGGAAATTATGCACTTAATTAGCTTATTTTGGCTAAGATGGAAATTATAACTCGTTTTCCAAATTCTTGAAATTTGTGACGACATTCTTGAATTAGAGAAGGGGTTCGTAAACATGTTTGACTTGGACAACCAATCTGTCATCTGTTTTCTTTATTTTTTGGTATTTTGTGGAGATGATCATCCTTACACGGCGTCGACTTTGACGGAGGATTTTATGCAATTTGAATTGTTGGTTGTTCGCAGTTGCATAATCTTAGTTCTCGCAATTCATTGAACATATTTAGCTGCAGAATCCATTATTAAAAGACAAAATCACTTTCTTTGTCCAAAATATAATTTTCTTGTCCAAATTATGTATGTTTTGTAAAAAATTATCTCACAATAGTAATAATGATAGAATAATATCCAATAAATTGATTTTGTTTTTGTTAAATAACAGACTAATATCCAATAAATTCACTTTGTTTTTGTTTTCAAATCTAAGACTGGACCCGTTATATCGAAAAATAATTATCAACATGCACATATATGCTTCTAACAGAAATTGGAAAATGATGCCGGATTTCATTAGAAGCTGAAGCGAACAACCATTGACATAAACAACACTTTCATTCGAAAAGAATAATTACAGTCTACAAAGGATTTCAAGTAGAAATCAAGATGCAGCCTAATTGAGTGGGGATCACCTAAAGCTTTCTTGCTATATCAAAACTGCCTGGGATCTGAGGGCACCTAATTTATACAGGGCGAGCTTGTCGCACACCGCGCTTCTCGACTTCTAAACATATTTCTACACGAAGTTACAGAAATGTACACCAGAAACATGAGAAACATCACCTTGACATGACCAAGTTTGTAAGTGGTCGCACGACCGGCGAACTGAAGCGAGAATCTCTCGAAGATTTGCAGTTGTCTGATTTCAAGGATGAATTAACAAAGAATCCCTCGAATGTAGGCAGCCCAGCCTCAACACCGGCCTTGTGGAGAGGGCTTCGACCACGTCTTCTTTTCCCTGATGATCTCCATCGCAGCTGAGCAAGCAGATAATCTTTTGTGAGATCTCTAACAGCTTGAGACTCAATTACCAATTTGTCGTCACAGGCTGACATTGACTTGCCGATCTTGATCATCTTTTGAGGCAAAGCATCATTGTTCAAGGGAGCTGCAAGATCTCTGTCATTGAGTGAAGGCAAATCATCTTTCTTGATATCAGATATTTTGTCACCACCATAGAGCGCAGAGACAGCATCTGGCCTTTGCTTGATATTATGCCACCTGTTGTCAAGCCATTCCTTCGAATGCCTCAAATCTCCAGCATTGAATGTACGCTCTTGCTTCTCATCTGTTTCAAAGATCATGTCAATATAATATATACAGGTCTTCAGATAAACTATGCGAAGAAAAAGTCAAATAACAGTCAAAGCTAATCATACACACCTGGAAAATAAACGTTAATCCTATCTTCAGATTCTTTCTTCACAACAATCCCTTCCCACCATCCATCATGCCACCAAGCATCAACAACAGTCCCAACAGTTACTACACAAGCACTACCCTTTTCAGAAGACAGGTTTGGTCTAACAGAGGTCCTTCCAGACAAACGAATCCCATATGCATCTGGTTTAGCTAGTCGCGAGGCCAAGATCCACTCCTGCAGAGTGAAAGAATAAATTAGCAATTCCATCAACAAAGAATCCTATCTCTAACTACTAAAGCACAAAAAATAACATCATTCATACCTCTAGACATTTTGAATCGTCAACTGCATCCTTGACATCCTTGTACAGTACTTTGACCTTATCTTTGTGTTTCTTAATGATCAAAGCCCTGAACCAGCAGCCCCTGATGCCACTATCTTGACAAAGCACCTCAACTTGGGAGCCTACAGCCAAATATTGTTCAGACTTGCACGGTGCAGCATTATCTCGACCAGAACAAGTTACATGGGAGCCATGTTCCCTCTTACTACCTTTCTTTAACCCTACTTTACAGTCTACATTAGTGCCACTGCAACCTTGCAAACTGGTCACAACTGACTCTCCATTGTCAGGGGACTTCGAATATAGATCACTCTCTTTAGACCAGCGAATTCTCTTGTTAGTTCTTAAACCAACAGACTCACCAACAGTTCTTTTTGACTTCCTGAATATTTCCTGCTTCCAATAACCTTTAACTCGTGTTATGTCAAAAGGCTTGACATCATCATTATCAAAGAGTTTAGAGCACACAAAAGGCATCAACACTGTATTTGTTGCTTCGCTTGTGTATTTCTCATAATGCTCTGGACTGAGAACAGTTGCTAGTCCATCAATGCATTCTATGCTGAGATCTTGAAGACACAGAGAAAAGAAAATCTCTCTGTCATTATAATCATGAGGCAAAACAAAACCAACCTCATCAATTTTGTGAAACCATCGTACCACAACCATCTTGTTGCCTCTGGTATCTTCATACATATCATCTAAGTAAGCAACAAGTCTTTTGCCATCTTCAGCCAATACATACACAAATTCTTGAGCCTGCAAGTCAAGGGAAGGTGAGTAACAAATATGAAAAAACTTGCATGTAGACAGTAAAAGCTACAGATAGGGAATTGTGCTTACAGAAATCACAGCACCATTGCGAGAGAATGACTGATAATGCGTCCGCCTTTTCTGGCACGTCCACAAAGAACCTAACCACGTGGATTCAGTCTTACACTGACCTAACTTCTGTTTCATAACATCCTGAAAAGATCAAGCGAAGAGGAGATGCTGGACCAAATTAATCACTGGCAATAAAATATTCAGCCATAAGACAAAAAAAGGAAACAAGTCAATAACTAACCTCAATGACGTCATCATCTAAATTTCTATCCATCCCACCTCCAAATTGTTTAGAATTATTTTGCTGCACACCTGAAACCACGGGTACAGGAAACAATAAGAACAATAGCATCACCGAGCTTCATTAAATTCAACATAATTACTAATACGTGCATTTACAATATACACTTGAGAAAAGCAGACTAAAGGGAACAAATTGTTATAAATTGTCATACAAATCTCATATGCCTCTCCTCAACATCCAAACTATGATCACCACAAATCAAAGAAAGAAAAGAATGCAAACACAGAACAAGACAATAGTGGCCGTGAGATAACTTTCAGATGTTAACCTAGAAAGGGAATTGGGATTCCGAGGCTCTCAACCAGCTTTTAGAAATTGGCTTAATATTCCTGCACCCCACATAATTGTCAGTCTTTGCGAGCATCACATAAGTCGAGACAATGAAATTCATGATTGAAAAAGGAAAGGGTTAAAACAGGGAAATCAAAAGTAAAATTTCTAAACAGTGCAAAACGACCTCCCAGATGCAACAGATTTTTTAAGCACCACAAATAAAAGGCTAAGGATACAATTCAGCAAAAAGACAGATCAATCTGGAAGATGGGCTACCCTAAATTATGGTTTATTCCACCCAAAATGCATTGAAAAAGAAAACACCTGATTTTGGAAGTTAAAAAAGGGAGTCAATGAAAATTTAGAACAGCCGTCTCCTTGAGGCAATGCTCCTAAAGAGTGAAATTTGCACTTGCAAAAAAGCGAAATGGCCAAAAGCGTTAACTTTCCCCAAAAAACATTTTAACCCCAAAAATGAATTTCCCGGATATAAATAAATTCGACCCCCTCGACAAATATCATTCAAACCTTTACATCCGTGAATACAGAAGTTATAGGCTGAACAAAAAGAAAATGGAAAAACCAAAAAACAAGACTTTATTTCTTTCGCTTTTGCTCATAGATCCATAGAAAATCCGGACCAAATCCGGCAGGAAAAATAAAAATTGCAGAGGAGGGAGAGAACAGCTCAGCACCTGTATCCCGTACCCAGAAAAAAAAGAGGAAAACCCTTGAAAGCTCACATAGACAATCAGATACTTGAAGCTGCGAAGGCGCAGATCTAAACTCACACAACGCAAAACATAAAACAATCAGAACCAAAAATAAAACCTGGAAACTGAATTTGAATAATCATATCAACAAGGAAAAGGAATAACTAATAAAACAAAACACAACTAGGAACTAAGTCATAACCAGAAGAAGGAAACACTTTCAGCCCAAATACTTCAAATTTCACGGAGAAAAAAATCACCCCAAAGAATCAACAAAAAATTACGAAGAGCACCTGAAATTACTGACTCTAGCCAGTCGACGACCTCTCGTCTCGACCTCAACTTCAGCCTCGAAGAGCCGTTAAAAATGGATTTGTCATCTCTAATCGTGTAATGATACGACATATGCCTAGCGCTCTTCTCATTCCCCACAACCACCAGATGTCTGCCGCCGCCGCAGCGTTTGAGGTAGTAGTGAACCTCCCGCCTTCCCTTCTTTGTCGACACAAGCACCTCCTCCCAACCAGCGTACGCCGTCTCTGAATTATTCGTTGCCATAGCCCCCATCAATCAAGTAATCTCGAAATTATTGGATGAAGTCTAAGGGGAGAGGATGGGGATAGAGAGGAAAATGAGTTAGCTTCCTTTTTCCAGTTTTCGATTTTTTATGTGGATTTTTAAAATTGAATTTCGGTTTGAAAGTAGTACATATAGTGGGCGGCCTAGGGTTTCGCGATTGAAATGGACGGTTGAGATTGTTTTTGGGCGCGGCGATGCTATGGAGGAAACTCGCACGAAGTTACGTGCGTTATTTTTCGTTTGCAGAAAGGTCCCTGAGTTTCCTTAGATTGTTTTATGTTATAAAACACGCGCGGCGATGCTATGGAAATCTTGGAAACTCGGACGACGGCCGTTACGTGCGATATTTTGAACGTTTGCAGAAAGGTCCCTGAGGTATTCCTTTCGATCGCTCGATCGAATTTTCCTTTTTATTGTATTTTACGCATGTTTCGAATTTTTCCATCCTTCGTTTTCCCTCGTGTTTTTTCCCATGTTTGAATTTTCCTTCGAAATGAAGGATGATAGATAGTACTCACTTCGTTCTCGATATATAATTTTAATTTTTATCGATACATATTTTAATAAATATAATGAATATAAAGTCAATGATGACATAATAAAATATGGTATGTGGGTGGAAAATATGGATCATTGATTATTTTTTTGTAAATAAATGAATTGAGTGTAGATAAAATACTAACTTTTGAATGGATCCGGAAAATGAACGAATTTTGTAGGCATACCAAAATATAATTAAATAAATAAATATGATGGACGAGAGAATATATGATATAATTTCTGGTTTTTCTATCTATCCAAATTCAAAAGTAATACTAAACTAATCCTATTACGGTTATGAAAGTTTCAAAGTATATATGAAGCAGTGTAAGAAAATGAAAACTCACAAACATTATTCTGGAAAATAATCACTATTTTGGGAAAAGGAAATTAATTTGTTTGTCATTTCAAGTATGTGACGTGTTAGATGTATTTATAGATTTCAAAAACGCTTATTTCCAACAATTACATTTTCTATTTTTATTTTTTTGCAGAAATAAGGATTGTTTCAACTGGAATGTTGTCTTAACTCTCGGTAAATGGTGGTTATATCAAAATATAGCATATACTACCTTAAAAGATAAAATGAAAGAGATAGAAAATCAGTGCGAAAAATCTGGACAAAAACAAAATTCGGCTTTAAATAACGCTTTTATCATGTTATTTTTACTTAAATATCGAGTTGCATTTGGAAACTTAAATCTTTTATTTTTCTTTTACTTTTCAAACGATTGTGCAACCAAATCGAGCTAAGAAGCATGCAGGGACTAGGGAGCAAGTAATTATCATTTTCTATATTTTACTTATTAATAGACGATACGTTCAGTTTATAAAATAAAGAAGAAGAAGAAGAAAACAAAGACAATATGTTCATAGACATGATATATTTATCATATATAAATTAAAATTAGATATATACGTATATATAATGCAATATAATGAGATATAACAAAATCGAAAGACTGATTTTGTAAGTGATATGTAATCCGTCAAAAATTATATATAATAATAATAATAATAATAATAATAATAATAATAATAATAATAATAATAATAATAATAAATAAAACAGTTGAGTGTGACCATTAATATTAAATGTACATAAGGGAAAAATCTTTTATATCCACGTACATAACTTACATACTAAATTATCTCAATATTATATCAAAACTATCAAATTTTCAATGAATTAACAAAAAAAAAAATCCCTTAATTTGCATGAAAATCAGTTCAATTGACATCTACTTATCGGCGGTTAACAGCCGATAAAGCAGTTAGCGGAATCAACTAGCCGCCAACAACAACTACTGAAACACACTAACCGCCATCAAGCTAGTGAAATCGCTCTAATGAAACCACCAGTAGCTGTCCATGATATTATCACCATCACTAGTGGCTACTCGCCCGTGATTCTTGTCATTTTGGTTGTAGCGGCTAGCTGCAACGCTGCCCACTTGTTGTCGGGGACGGCTAGTCGTGGGCTAATGGTTGTAGGTGCAAACATATAAAGATTTTTGATCAATTAACGACAAATATTATGATGTGAGTAAATTTAATATACAGTTATAAATTTGGTTATTTCTGTACATTACCAAACTATTAAGAACTCAACTGCTATAAATGCTAAATTTGGGAGTTTGTGGGAATGCGCCAAAAACTGCTGCACTTGGTTGGACATATAGGTGTTGTGACATGTTATATTCGACTGATGTTCTTATATTTCACTGATGATTTAGTTATATCTCACTAACACACCCCAGTGTTATATATATATATATAGATGTAATCTTGGGAAATCAAATCAAATAATTAGACATTCTACTCGTGAATATTGATTGATGCTTGTTTAGTTCAGCTAGTATATCAAACAATTTTGAGTATATTTTTGGTAATTTTAAGATATTGTCTCCATGAGTAAAAAGCATAAAATCAATACCGATAATTAAGCTACGCCCCTATATATAGCATGATATGTAATAAAGTAAAACATAAGCTTTAAACTATAAAGCTCCATATTCTATTTATAACAACTTAAACAATTATATATATTTTTGATTTAACTAGTAGCGAGTTAGATATGCATCAATACTAAATACCATTATATGACACATTATTGATGCATCGTATGAATGTCTATCTCAAAACAACTCATGTTCACTTGAACTGTAATAGTCAATCAATAAATATATTTTTAGTTTTAAATAGGTTCAATTTTACCTACACAATATTGATCCTGGTTAAAGGTAAAATCCAACAAACCAAAATCTCCAAACGAGCCTATTGAGAGGCTTATTACACATACTAAAGCGAAAATATATAACAACTCGATAAATATTAATATCAATTAACCAAAATCGTATTGATGAAGTGCAACTCAGTCGGTACGACACTTTTCCTCCAACCAATAAGTAAGAGGTTCGAGTCATTCCATTTGCATGAGTATGTGGTTGTATGTGAATTGTAATTCTTAAAAAAAATCAGCCAAAAATAATATTGGGACCAATTTGTAAATGCACAAGAAATTAGAAAACAGTTGCAAATATACAAATTAATACTGATGGCTGATGCACTTATAAATTATATCAACATAATTCACATTATATAGAGTATCAATATAAATTTTCTCAGACCTAACTGGTATAATATATTTCGCCAGAAAAATACATTTCTTATGTAATTAAATAGATATATATCTCCAATACGATTGGTCTAATATGTTTGCCAAAAATAATGAGTCAAAAGCATTTGGGGCGCATTGTAAAATAGACAAGAATTGGTGTTGGTAAAAGCAATAAAGGCCTAGAATCTAACGGAGGATTATTATAAAGATAAATAAAGAATAATGAATAGAAGGGTCGGAATAAAGGCAAAATAGCTGTCGTAAGTCAAAAGGAATAGCTCCACTCCATATGACAGCTAAGCGGCCGCCGGCCCACCAAATTTTTCGATGAGGCGGGAACACTACTATTCAAATTTCACAATCTTTTTTAATTCCTCGTTTTCCGCTCTCTCTCTCTCTCTCTACCGGCTGGACCGGTCAGTGTCCACGGCATGACGTGTGGCCACGTCTTATTTTTTAAATGTTAAATTATTAGAGTGGTTATCCATTAACGATTTTGATATTGTATTTGTTTTGGGTGGGAAGATATTTCTGATAGTTCACTCACTCTGGTCCAACCAAATCGTGAATAAATCAACTTATAAAGTCATGTGTTGATACAATCTCGTAATCTAATTTCGATAATTAACATATTATATATTCTACTTCCTCATTCACTCTTAAAATACCAGCAACATTAGTTTTGTCTGAAAAGAAGGTTGGCATGATTGTTTGTAAACACCGGGAAACAATTTAACAATCTCGAAATTTATTTTTTAAATAATGAACCTGATTAATTATGTTTAAATATTGCGAAATACACCGGTTCTAGTCCAGAACGCCAACGTGGACACACATTGACTTTGAAATAGATGTAGCTTCTGCAACTTGTCCATAGATATTTTCGCCACTTCCAAATGCAAGTAAATTATAATGGACTTTAGCAAATATATACAAATTAAAAAAAACGTGGGCCTAGTATCATTTTGTATTTACATGTAATTTTTAGAAATTGTAAATAAGCGAAATGTATTCGAAAGATATTCACGAATAGTGATTTTGATCTTTAAGAGATGTTTATTTTTTCTATTAGATTTCCGTTTTAAAATTTTAAGAAATAGATAAATCGTGATATGTAATTGGACGACGAAGGAAATTGTTGATTTTGTTGGGATAAGTGGTGGGGTTGGCTTGAAATGAATGCGATAGGCACAAAATTAAGAGCATGTGCCAAGTTGGAATGGTCCACAAAAATCAACTTGTCATGTTCCCTGTTGCGACCTTAAGTATGACTTTATTTATTGGGGTAGTCCTGCACAAACCGTTTTATTGTGCTACGAGTTAAAAATTTAAATATGAACTTATGTTTACGTTACATTTTTATTATATTAGTAAAATTGTGAATGTGTAATTAAAATGAGTTTGGATATAAATTTAATTCATTTTACACAAAATTTTTGGGTTATATTCATTAGAGATTCTTTGATAGTATAAGATTTATTTGAGAAGTTAATTAGTTGGGCCAATTTACCTAAAGTGTGTAGGCCCTATGCCTGCCACAGTTGTTGATTGGGACTGTCAGACAGCTATTGGGCTCCACAGTTTTCAAGTTTTAGATATGGGCTGTCAATCGAACTGTCTGCTCATTAATCTCTTTATAATTTTTTTTATTTTTTATTTTTTTGATATCACGGGAACGTTCACCAATGCTATCTTTGGTGATATCACTGGATAAACCCCATGCTCATATGATACCGCAAATCCTTAATCTCTTTATAATTATTTCGATGGATAAGGGTCAACTAACAGAAACAATCAAATTTACAATGTTTATATTAAAATGTGGATAACCCGGTGCTTTTTGTTAATTTAATTTCAAGTAATTAAATGAAGAATATGTAAACATCTTCTTCTGTATATAATTATGAAACAAACACATCATAACTTTTATAATTTTTATTTATCACTTATCTAAATTATTCATGTATTCCAATAATATTAATGATCTCTCTACCAATCTCACAATTAATTTTTATGAGATTCCATCGAAAGAAGATATATATAAAATGATTGTTATATTCTCCTAACCTTAATTCATATTTAAGTAATGGAGTGGCTGAGATGAATATCATTCAAAACATAAATAAATACATTCTTAAACCTTTTTTTTTCATTATACTTTATACAAATGAAAGCTTATATAAAAGGATACTGTTATTCTCCTAGTAAAAAATTCACATTCGAAGTATTTTGAAACAAATAGTTCATTAAATTCATTTATAATATAAAATAAAAGGGATAAATATATAGAATTACACATTTTTTCAAGTGTGTACCCTTTATACTCATTTTTAAATTTTTCTACACTTGATACTCATTTTATTAATTTAATGTATTTTACGTCAAAAAGTTGAAGATGTGTCACTGACGTCGATAGAAAACCTACACCAAATTTTGAAAAGACAGTGTGCATTCTGCAAAAAATCTCTCTAGTCGGACTTTTGAAGTCTCCGGTCGACCATTACATTATCTTCAATCGACCGAAAGCTTCATATTCTATTTCAAACCTCAAAAGGCACATACTATAATAAAAAAACATAATGATGTCGGAAATCACTTCTCACTTCACTCAAAATATATTAAATTAATAAAATAGACATGAGGTGTAGCAAATTTTAGAATTAGTTTATATTGTATACACTTTGACAAAAATGGGTAATAGAAGTATAAGAAACTTGAATTTTTACGACATAAAATTCACAGACATAATTCAATCAAAACGAAAATATATAAAATCAACGTTAGATTAACAATATTGTATCCCAATTAAAAAAAAAAAGAGTATACGAATGTGAAATGTTTACTTCTTTTGTTTCTTTTTTCAAAAGTTATGGCATCCGTTTATGAACCCTTACGAAGCATCATACAAAAAGTATTATATTTTTTTGATAAAAAATGTATCTTAAGTTATTTCCTTCAATTCTTTTCATTTAATATCTTTATCTTCATTTTTTATTACTTAAGTCTATATTACATTAAAATACTACATTAAAAATAATATATATATATATATATATATATATATATATATACACACACACACGATTAGTGAGCACAATCTTAATAAAATAACACAGTTTGAATTGCACATTTTTAATGATATATTTACCAATTGAAAATATAAGAAATTAAAGTAATTTGCACAATTTTCAAACAATGGTCTTTGATTTAAGTTATACAAGTTTGAAATGAGAACGGTAATTAGTGAAAATTATCGACCACTCTTATGACACTAGATTGGACGAGATAACTACTAAGGTGTATCATATGAATATGGCGAAGAGAGAAGTTAAGTCATTAACGTCAGCTATGTAATGTTTTGGTTTTATTGAGATAGACAAACAATTATTATAATAATTTATATTTAAAAATTCAAACATGTCATAAGAAGATATGTACGAGTAATTATTGAGTATTACTATATGGTTTGAGATGGTAATATATATGAAAAAATATTTATAAAACTCTCCATGAGACATGAATGTGTTTATAAATTTTAATCGTGCTTGAATATTATTTGACATGCATACATGAAATTTTATATATTATTAATTTTTTATTGGGCTAGCAATTTACACATGTCAGGTCGTTATCGTTTCGATACGATAACGACACGATACAATAAGATCAAATACGAACACGACCCGTTAAAGATCGGTCTTACACGAACACGACAAGAAATATACAGACACATACACAACATAAATACGAATATGACATAATTCTTTTTTCGTGTTGACACGACCATAACGACACGAATGAAAAATTCAAATCCATATTAGGAAATAAATTAATAATAGAAATAAAATATATAAATATTATCGAATTATACGAAAACGATATGATTCGATACAAAATTATCATGTCATTCGACGTGATAAGGACACAAACATAATAAAACTGAACACTAACTCAATAATTGTCAACCCAAATGTTTTACTTTATCATATTCGGGTAGTTATTGCAAACAGTGACAAAGCCAGAATTATTTATCTGGCCCCCAAATAATTATAATTTTGAGAAATTATAAGTGTAATTTAAAACTAAAATTAGAAACTAATTATAATAATCTCAATGATAGTTTAATATTATTTGAATTACATGATAATGTTAACTTTTTTTTAAAAAAAAAGGTGATAATCACATAACATGGATCATAAGAGCAAATCCAATGTATAACTTAATTTTGATATGGATTCTGCATCAAAATGATGCATTTTTGCACTCATACAAAACTTGGTATAAGTGAATAGCATTACGTAAAATGTTTATGAATGGAATAAATATGATGAAAACTACATAACATTTAGAATTTTAGTATAGTTTGGAGTTGGACTAAAACGATACATATTCGACATAAAGTTGGATAAATAATGAAATTTTTTATTCTCAGACTTTCTGAAAAAAGAATTTGTGATAATAAAGATGCGATCAATACTTATATCTCTAAAATAATTCTCATATATTCAATCAATCTTTATTTTGATTGCTTTATCATCAACAATATCTTTACGGCTTAAAATGAGAATTCAAACTACTTAGATGTCTTTAGTTGTTGCTGTTAGAATAAATTTCTCATAATTTTAAAAAAATTAAATTCATAGTATTAAATAACATATAAAACTTTATTATTAGCATACATATTTTATTTTATCTATACAATAAAAACTAAAGAAAAAAGAAGAGCACAGAATAAGGAGAGATTTTAAAAATTGGACAAATTATAGAAAAAAAGAAGATCACAAAGTAACAAAAAATGGATTAATCATAGTAATTCACATATAAAGCTTTATTATTTGCATACATATTTTATTTTATCTATATAATACAAACTAAAGAAAAAAAAAGCAAAAGTAACAAGAAATTTAGATTGATCATATTAATTCACATATAAATATTTATTATTTACACACATTTTATTTTATCTATATAATACAAACTAAAGAAAAAAAAAGAGCACAGAGTAAGAAGAGATTTTAAAAATTGGGCAATTTAAAGTAAAAAAAGATCACAAAGTAACAAAAAATATTTATATTCATTACCAAGATTCAAACTCGCGCCTCTCAATTGAGAGGGAACGTCTCAACCATCTATTCTAAGTTTTGATTATGTATCAATCACTTATATATTACTCCATCTGTCCCATTTAAAATGTCCCATTTTCTTTTTTGGGTTGTTCCATTATAAATGTCTCATTCTATTTTAGGAAGTAATTATCCCTTCAAAAGTTGTGGACCCTATCTACTTTTTCACACTTAAACTACTTTATACATTTTTCCTAAATAACCGTGTCCAAAAGAAAAGAAACGTTTTAAACGGGACGGAGAGAGTATTACTTTTTCTTCAAAAAGCTGGGAGGCCCATGGGTCCCAAACCCCAATGTGACTCCGTCCCTGATTACAAATATAAATAGTTATAATAATAATTTATACTAATAAATTTGAATAATGAGCAAATAGTATTAAACGAATTTGTGATGAAAAAAGAATAATAAAACAACTTTTTAATAAAAATAATAATAAATCACGATGTAAATAATTATCGTCGAAACTCCATGGTTCATACACTCTAATAATAATCAATCAATTTGGTCATGCCCAACTTTATCTACTAAACAATCTATTCATCAAATTATATATTCCTAAAGTATACAAGCTCTTAACGAAGTCAGAGTGTTCTTTTAAAAAAAAAAAAGGAGTGAAGTCAAAGTTTAATTTCACGGGAGCAAAGAATGGGGCATCGAGCGTTTTTAGCTCACGTACAAATATGAGCTATACGAAATGAATCTAAAGACCCATAAAATCTAAGTTTTTCTATTTATGGCAATAAATGAAGCGGTGATGAATTCAATAACAATGTTGATTTTCATGAGCTTGATTGTTCTCTTACAACCAAAAATATAACTAGATCTATTATATTCGGTCACACGAATTTATACTGGTTTTATTTTACACGAATTTACATGCTACACAATATAGTAGAGTACATTAATAATGTTTTTAGCTAATCTTCGATATAGGTAAAGGTAGTCGAATACAATTTTTTTGTAAAACAAACACCTACAACTATGTACAATAAAGTTACATATATAAATAACTGCATATAATGCATTAACACACTACATTTTTTTATTCCTGCCATTAAATTATCAACATTACTTAGAAAAATAAGGGACTAAAATCCTCCATCAAGAAGTGAGAATGGATATGGTGTAGGTTGCTGTCTAGCCATTTCAAGATCTTCAAAATAACTAGAACAAACTCCATCACCGCTATTACACCCTCCACTGCCATTCACCGGCGGTGAAACTGCTCCACCACCGCCACAAGAGGAGCCGATATTTGATGAACTAGAAAGAGAGGCATGACTATGATGTTCTTGCATGATCATAGACACACCAAACCTCTCATCCTCGGATGCCGGTGAAGATTGCAAACAATAATCAACGCTCGATTTCCCTCCCCGCCACGAAATCCGGCCATCAAGACCCTCTCCACTCTTGGCTGATGAACCAGACACAGCCATTCCTGAAGAAGAAGAACTCGATGAAGCTGCTGCAGACACTATCTTACTCCACTTGCTGCTGCTGTCATCATAAATTAGATGTCTATTGAGCCTTATTTGGGGCAAAATTTGAGGATCTTCTACAACTTTGCACAAGAAAGTCATCATCTGTTGGGGCCTCCTCTCCGTTACCTTCAGCCTCCGGCTCATGCTCTTGAGCTCCTCTTCTAGACTTTCTTGTTCGTGCCTTAGCTTCGCCATCTCCAATACTAACCCATCACCATTATCATTATCATCATCATCATCTTCTTCTTCTTCGTGTTTGATCATGAATGAAGTGTAGGTTCTGCCTGTGTTCTTCTTCCTCACGATCTTGTTCAGTAGCTGTGTCTGGCCGCGCAAGAACCATTCATTTGCAAACTCCCACCTGTCTGGATCAATCTTTCTGAAGCCCTAATGCAGATTGATAAATCTAGTATGCGAGATTTATGAAAACAGTAAAGAACACCAGAGATTTTTACGTGGTTCGATCAAGAATGGGATCTACGTCCACGGAGGAGATGATCCTCAAGATGTTTACTATAATTTGATTACAGCAAGTATCTCTCTAAAAACTCTAGTATTCAGTAATTTGCTAACCCTTTTACCTTCAATCTAACTCCTATTTATACACAAGCGTAAATCATGTCCCACGAACCCCTTGATTGGCGAACCATAACTCTCCCATAACTGACCATGATCTCCACCATTATTATCCATGATTACTGCCGTTACCCCACTACCGTTACCCATAATTAGGGTTTAGGGATCGTCATTTAGGTGTAACCGAGTAGGGCAACAGTAGGTTAGGCCCAGCTCTGTTGGGCCTGAGAGGTTGGGCCTGCGAGGTTGGGCCATATCCTATCATAGCCACAGAAAAGTCAAGGAATAGCTTTGCCGAGGTGAAGCGGAGAATGGGCTTTGCCGAGGCGGAATATTGCTTGGCTGAAGTTCCGTTGAAGGTTTGTCATTCGCTGTATGACCTAAAATGCTTCTGTTGTTCCGAGGTGGTCATATCCGACCTGGAATACTTCTGCTGATCCGAGGTGGTTATATCCGACCTGAAATACTTCTGCTGATCCGAGGTGGTCATATCCGACCTGGAATATTTCTGCTGATCCGAGGTAGACATGGGAGTAGTCCGATGTCCGAACTCAAATTATTAGCTGAAGTCGAAATCCGACGTTTAGGAAGGTCAAGATCCGACCTGAATTACCTCTGGTATTAGGACATAGCCGTAGTCCGATGTCCGAACTCGTAGTAATCATCACGCGATCAGACTGGCGGTCTGTTTTCCAGAGGTACGTCATACGCGCAAGGCGGTAGTTGGGCACCTCGAAAAGCATGCGGCGTCTTTCACACAACCAACCGGAAATAGGCACGTGTAATAAACGAAGCGGCAGATTTTTAGCGCCATTTATCCTATAAATAGGTCTAAAAGAGGCAATCGCTCATTTTCTCCTTCGACGTTTGAATCCAGAGAATACAACCTTAGAAATCCCCAATTCCTCTTTCACACTTTGTTGAAGAAATCGAAATCCCGCTCGGAAAAAGTAAGTATGAATTCTTCACCTTCTCACCCTCTTCTCACTCGATAACTCGGTTCGACTTCGTTTCGGGTCGTCAAGACCCCAATATAAGGGATTATATATGCCATAACCGCCTAGGTAAATCCATAGGACTTAGTTCTGGGTTTCACCGATGTCTTCGGTATGGGATGGCCTCGAGATTGGTGGGCGAAATCAACCTTAACGATGGAGGAGCTTCGGTGGTTGTTGATAAATACCACATCCCGAGGATGCATGGTGGTGCTTGCCAAACCCAACGATAGGCGATGGCCTCTCCGAGGATTCATCACCATTTTGTAGATAGCTTAATAGTTGGGCTTAGATTTCCTTTTGCCCCATTTTCCTTAGCTTTCGGGGTATTTTCGATCCCTATATGCCAACCCACCTCCAATTCTATTAGGTCGACGGTGGGGCTAGGGTTGGCTGTTATGGCATAGGCGAGGGTTTTTTCGAAGTCTTGATGCGTTTTTAGCATCAAGTATATAAGTGGAGTATATTACACATCACCTCGCCTAAAGTTTAAAATTGCTTCCGTCGAAGGTATCCCATTGCAAAATAGATACTTTTTTTGCGGTGAGGGTATCCGAGATATGAGTGGGGCTGGGGTCGATAAAGGACGTGAAAATTAATCCCGGCCCTATGGAGAAGCTGTTGAGCGATATGGGTGAGATCCTATCGATCAACTATCTTGAGGACGACACCGAGCGATCTTTGGGTTGAGTGTTTATAGGTCGAAGCTCCGGTGTCGTGGTCTCGAATTGGGTGAGGCAACCTTCTTATCTTTATTTCCCTCGTTTGATTTTCTTTGTGCTAATGAAATTCTCATGTTGAATGCGGTGAAGGTTGACCCAACCGGAGAAGTCAATGTGCCGATCTCGCCGCTACCTCCTCCTCCGATCGAAGGGCCCGCGAGGAAGAAGGCGAGACGAGCGAGTCCACCCCACAGCCCGTAGTGGTGGACGCCCTGAAAGACCTGGTGACCGGACCTCAGACAGCCTCGGGCCCGACGTTGGAGATCGAGGTCCATGGTCAGCAACAGCCCGAGGTGCCGGCTTCCAGAGTTTCCTTGTCCTTCCCAAAGGTATAAGTCACTACCCTTCTCCTTATAAGCTTGTTGTTACTTGTTGCTTATTGTTCCGTATTCAGGATGCGGCCTCGATGGCCGGGCTTATCGTTGAGGGCGCCTCGCAATATGAGGCCATGGAGAAAAGGCTAGCCACCGCGACGATCGAGGGTCGCGGTGAATCAGCGCTAGATCTTTGCCAGGCGGACGCCGAACTTGCAAGGCGAAAGCGGTGAAGTGTGCAAAGATAGCGGGCGAGCGCCTCAAGAAGAAGGACCGGATCTGCGAGTGGCCGTCTGCAGAGGCGGAGGCGCCAAGAGGAGGCTGAGGTGAGAGGCAGCTCTGTGATCAAGTGCACTTCTTGGCGAGGGCGAGGACCTATGCTAAGGGCCTTCGCCAAGTGGTGATCGAGTCGGAGAGTTTTTCTTCGCTCGTCTCCGACTGGCTGCGGTGATGAGGCCACAGGTGATCCGTGCCCACTTAGAAGTTGGCCGAGAGACCAGATTTTGACAAGGCCCAACACGGTTGGGTTGAGGTCGATCACACAGAGGTATGCAAAATTACGCCGCATAATCGCCTGGGCGACCTCCTTTCCCGTGGTGGAGGCATGGCGTCTTCGCGTCACTTACGGCGGCGGAGGCCGTAACTCGGTCAAGGAAGATGAAGACGTGGAGCTTGAGCCTTCCTTGTCGAGTTGAGGACCAAACCGGCGGCGAGTCCAAGTCGGTGTCCTTCCAGATCGGCAACCCGCAAGAAGCGGCGAAGCAATCCAAGAGGAGGTTTGAGGGTCGGCAATCACTTAATGAGCCCGAGGTCGGTGGACCCAATGTAATAGGATGATTTGCGGGATCGATAGGATCGGTGTTGTACAAACTTCCATTTGAATAATAATACATATCCCTTTTTTTTTTTTTTTAAACGCCTGTCTGCATTGTCTTATTTTAGCGTCTTCACCTCAATACTTGGACTAGATCATGAACGCTAACAAAAGCGAAAAAGTCCGGGTGCCTAGTCGAGAAGAACGAAGGCGACACACCTGGAGAGTCGGTCACGAAATGACTCGGTATCGCCAAGCATGGACGTCGGCTCGGCATCATCGGCCCGAATCGAAACAAAAGTTGCATGAAGTCGACCGCGGTGGCCCGCCTCGCTGCTGAAAATGAGGTGCTAAAGTCGAGGATTACACATCTCAAGTCCGCGAGTCGATGTATCCGCAGATGTGATCCACGGACGATCGATGCCTTTGTGAGAACGAACTGAAATGACAATGCAGAGAAGGGCTCGGATCTCGGAAGAGCATGAAGAGTACGAAAAGGTCATCCACGGTTGGGGACGGCGATATCTGGCCGACGATCGAGTTGAGCTTGTTGGCGGAGGCATGGTATTGAGGGATGAGGAGGTCCTAATAGCAAAATTTTAAAGGCGCCTCGACTCCATCACAAAATACATGCGGATGTATGAGATCGTTCGGAGCGACGCATGCCTCCGCCCGCCACAGATCTACCATGGGCAACGCGATCCCATAATCGAAGAGCTCAAGAGGGGCGGCTCTGGCGATCACGCCGAAGTGCTCCGTCAAATGGGTCCATCGGCAATGGAACGTATAGAAGACGGCTCGGCAATCGGAGGAGGGGCGCGGACTACAAATCGGCGTGGAAGGGCTAGAGCTCGGGGACAAGGGCATAGTCACAGTCCGACGTCGAGTTCACGGGGTCAAGATGTGGCCTCGGATGTGGGATTGAATTCTCCAGCGAGAATCCGCTGCGGCAGGCAAACTACTTAGGAACAGGCCGAGTGGGGGCACCTCGTGGGATTGGGTGGAGGCACAGAGTTTATTCACGGTATCCATCGCCGACTGGGACTTCTGTTCAAAATTATCTCGACGGTGAGTCTCGGCGGGCGAGCTCGGGAACCCGATGAGCGTACATAGTGTAGGACTTTGTATGTAGGTATAAATGTATTTAGACTGTTTGAAGTGTACGTTTTCCTCTTGAGAGGTATAAACATAGCTTAGGACTTCGTTTGGTCGTAAATGTATTTATCTTGTATACTTTGCCATAATTTGGTGAGATCCATTTTGGATGTCTTATACATGTAGATTTTTTCAACTTAATGAGTAATCTGTGTGTATGCATGTAGACTTTCAAACTAGTGAGTAGTCAGTATGCATTGCCCGAGACGCTCAATTCAATGAGTAATCTGAGTGCGCGCGCGCTAGTGAGTACCCTACTTAGTGGGATTTTTATCTTCGTGAGGCGTCCCTCGTGAAGGTTAAATGCGGTATATCCAAATAGATGTTCGCATATGAATAAACGAAGTGAAATGAAACATTCATTGGAAAAATAAATATTTTATTCAACAAACACACTCGTGAGGCAAGTAAGGAGACTAACATAAAGTCGGTGCGAAATCAAAATTATGTAAAGTACTTCCTTAAATGAAATATGCTGAGTTAGGGATAAGCGCACCGGATAAGTGAGATAGCTTGTAAGCCCCTTACCAGGTTCTCGTGAACACGGTATGGGCCTTCCATATCGGATCCAACTTGTTAAGACCCTCGGCTCTCGGGCTTCATTATTGCGTAGAACGAGGTCGCCTACTGAATGCGGAAGTTTTGACCCTTTATTGTAGTAAGTGCGACACGGGCTTTATACTTGGCTTCGTTTATGAAGGCTAGCTCGCTTCTCTTGAGGCGTCGAGGTTTGCTCATAAGTCTTCCTCGTTTCGGCCTGATCGAGTGAAGAGTGCGTGGACTTGGCGCCGATCTCGGCAGGTATGACGGCCTCGGTACCATAGACCCGGTGAAAGGGTTTCCGTGCGACGTCGAGGTGTGGTCTGTGGGACGAGAGGACTTGAGGAGATTTTCAGCCCAATCGCCTTTAGCTCGGTCCAGGCTCTCTTCAATCCTTGTGCGATCGTGCGGTTCGTCACCTCGGTGCGGCCATTCGCTTTGCGGGTGTGCGGCCGGGTGAAGCGTTGTTCGATCTGAAGCTCTTCGCACCACCTGAAGTTTTGTCAACGAATTGGGTGCCGTTGTCCGAGACTAGAATGTGCGGTATGCGGCGGCGGACTATATTTTTCCACACGTCGAATCCTCCCGCCGTGAGGCTCGGCGGTGGCTCGGCCTCGACCCATTTGTGAAATAGTCTATGGCTACGACTAAATATCGAAGCCGACACGGTGCTCGGTCGAGCGGACCAACAATATCGATCCCCACCGCATGAAAGGCCATGGACTCTGCGGTAGCTTAGATCGATCGAGGTAACTTTTGACCGTGGAGTGAATCGCCACCGGGCACTTTTGACGAGCTCGGCCGAATCTTGCAGGTGGGCGAAATATCCCGACCTCGCCTTCTTCTTCGAGAGCTCGCGACCCGATGTGGCTTCCGCAGATCCTCGGTAATTTCATTGAGCACGTGGTGAACTTCTTCCGGCCGAGGCACGCTCGGGAGGGTTGAAGGTAAGATTTCCGGTAGAGCGCCTCATGTATGAGGTATTTCGGGATTCGCCATCATCTTTTCGCTTCGAGCCGATCTTGAGGTAGTACGCCTTCTTCGTGTAGCCTTCGGGAGACATCCGTTCGGCTCTATTTCGTGATGATGCCGGCGTGGGATTCCGCTATGCTTCGAACGGATCTCCTCCACCGGTGGATTTGTTGACGACGCAGCTAGCTTGTCGAGGACGTCGGCCGGTGCTTTCCCTCGGGAATCGGTGGATCTTGAAGTACCGAACGAGGTCAACATCTCTCGCCTTTCGAGTATTGTTTCATTCGGTCCTCCTTGGCCTCGTGTTTGCCTAACACCGGTTCACGACGACCGAGAATCACCAAGATTTGGATCTCATCCACCTCGCCTCATGGCGAGGCGGAGTCCCGAGATTGGGCTTCATACTCCACCTCGTTGTTGGTGGTCGGGAAGGTAAACCGGGTCGTGGGTGACTTCCGCTTATCCGGGCCGAGAAGAAGAATGCCCGCTCCGCCGCCCGATTGCATGAGGCTCAGTCACGTACATCCGCCGGCAACCATCCGGTGGGTGAGGTCCGGTTCCTCCGTGCGGTGGGATGACCGAGGTGGGGCGTTGGAGGATCGATCTTAGCGGTCGACCGAGCTCGATAAACTCGACTTCTACCAGAAATCGGTGAGCTTGCCTTTTATGGCGGTGCAGGGAGTCGAGATATCGTGCTCGCCAAGCTCGAGGCCCACTGGCTATTCGTCCGGATGATTCGTGTTTTGACAAGACTTGCCTCGTGGGTAGGTCGGTCGAGACAGATGGAGTGAGCTCAGAAAGTAGGGTCGAGCCGCCGCTAAGCATTCACCGGTGCGGTGCTACTTTTTCAAGGCCGTACCTTGTCTCCGGTCCTTTGAGTGCTCGGTGATGAAGTAGATAGGAAGCTGCCGTCCGACCTCGTCTCGCATCAAGATCACGACTTGATTGCCTCGTCGGGGCGGCAAGTCTGAGAGAGTTCGCCTCTTTTTGGGGCGGTCAAGGTGGGCAGGTCGGCGAGGTACTCCTTCAGCTGTGTGAAGGCGAGGTGGTGCTCTTCCCGCCACGCAAAGTCCGGGGCTCCCCTCAAGATTTTAAAGAAGGGGAGCTGCTTCTCGGCTCAGGGAGAGAACCCATCGAGGCGGCCAGGCACCCGGTAAGTTTGTGGACCTCGCGAATGGTTTTTGGCACTTGCATGTCGAGCACCGTCTTTACCTTGGTGGGATTGGCTTTCAGTCCTTCTTGAGAAACCCAGCACCCCAGAAATTTACCCGTCCTCACCACAAATGTGCACTTCTGGGGATTGAGCTTGAGGTTGGCCGACCTGAGGAGCTGAAGAATAGTTTCGAGGTCGATGGCGCACTCTCGACTTTGCTTTGACTACTATATCATCGACATAGACCTCAACAATTTCTCCTATGTGATCTTTGAAGATCGCATCCACCATTCTTTAGTAGGTAGCTCAGCGTTTTTAGACCGGAAGGCATCTTCGATAAGCAAAGACACCAAGTCGAATGAACGCTGTTTTTGGGGCGTCTTCCGGGCTCATCAAGACTTGGTGGTATCCCTTGTATAAATCTAGGAAACTGAATACCTCATGACCGACCAATGCTTCCACCTTCTTGTCAATGTCGGGGAGGGGGTAACAGTCCTTTGGGCAGTGTTTATTGAGGTCGGTATAGTCGACACACATTCGCCATCCACCTCCTGGCTTGCGAACTACAACGGGATTAGCCATCCAAGTTGGGTATTTAACCTCGTCTGTGATTTTGGCCTCACAGAGTTGGGTTACCTCATCTCTTATGACCGCTTCGTTCGCTGCAAAACTTCTTTTCTTCTCCGAACTGGTTTAGTGGCGGATCAATGTTAAGACGATGAGTTATGAGCTCGGGCGAGACCCCACCATATCCAATGGAGACCATGCAAATACATCCCTATATTCCCTTAGAAGTCGCATGACCGTTGATGAATATCGACCGAACCTTGAGTACCAACCTTGACAACTTTGGAAGGATCGCCATCGTATAGTCAAGATTTTCACCAAGTCATCCCGAGGTGGCAACCGGAGGGTTCTCAGAATTGCTAGGCTCGAGGCAAGGGTACATCCCGGTTGAGACTCGTAGGCATTCTTTAGCCGCCGCTTGGTCACCCCGGATGCTTAACACTCCACGGGGTGGGTATTTTAATGGTGAGACACGAGCAGACGGCTCTAGTTGCATCTGACCAATCTCTTCCCGTGATAATGTTATATGGAGGGAGCTCGGACCAAGAAAAATTGAATGGCTTTAGTGACCACCGGGCGCGCGCCTACTGAAGAATCGGAAGGTAATGACACCTTCGGGTTGAACCGCCTCTTGTAAAGCTCCATAATCGGGAAGCGGGATGTATAATTCCTCCAACATCAAGTTTATCCAGCAGCTACGGAATATGATGCTAACGGATGCTCCGATGTCGATGTAGACCCGATGTACATTCTTGTTTCCCACCACGGCTTGAATTGTAATAGCATCCGGTGGGGCATGATCTTAGGTCTTGGGTCGTCTTTGGAGAACACGATGTTTTCTCCATCTCGAGTCGCTTATTTTTGGCTCTTCGGGTTGGTCTCGAACTTCATTTCTAGCGACGACCTTGTCGCACCAACCGGCAATCCGGTTATAGCGTAAACTCGCTCAATTGCATTGGGACCTTCGTCCTCGCCATCTTCGTGTCGGGTCTGCCGTTGAGGTCGGTCCACGCTTATTACCACCTCCATTTTCCCTCTCGCTTTTTATTACCCGACGCAGTCGGCCGGTATTTCTTCGGCCCTTCCTTCACAAGCTCGTCAACTGCGAGCCCAAGGACTTGTAATCTTCAGATCGTGACCGTACCCTTGGTGGTAGTCACAATACTTTCCGTTAACTTTTTTGATCCTCCTTTCATAGGAGGAGGTTTTGGGAAGAGCTCGATGTGAAGCTCAAATATTTCTACTGGATTTAAATAAAGGCGATCGTTATTACTGGGGTTTGGTCGAGGTCCCACCTTGATTCTACCGGGTCCCTTCTTTATTCTTTCGAACGCTGGCGTTGCAAGACCTCGGCCCCTATCCTCCCGCTTTCTTCTCTCGATCCACCGCTCATCCCGGATCTCTTTTCTTCCGATCCGACTCGTCCCTTTGACAAAGTTGTCAACTAGGGTCCAAAGACGACTAGTTTGTCTTTGGTCGCTCACGGGTGATCTCCTTATTCGAGCTCCGTGTCGGATCCCATTCTTGAATCGTTGATGATGTAGAGATCGTTACTCTCATCTATTTTAAGAGATTCCATGATGAATCGGAGACGAAATTCGACATTGTCTCGTCCGTCCTTGGCGGATTGTGCGGTCGGACGAAGGTTGTTGAGGTGGCATCTTCTGGTAAAAACGCCATTTGAACTGATCCATGAGGTCTTTGAAGCAATGGATGCTGTTCTGGCGAAGTGAGGTGAACCAACGTCGAGCGTTGGAGACTAGCACCTCGGGAAAGACCTTGCACATATGGAAATCTTCCATCCCTTGGTTTGCCATATTGGTGGTATAGGCGAATAGGAAGTCGGAAGGATCTCCAAGGCCATCGATGCGGCAATATTCGGAGTCCGGTATCGGCTGTGGCAGGGTGTATCCAAAATCTCCCTTGAAAGGAGAGATAATTCGTCCGTGCCGGTCGAATCCGGGAGTTCGTTACCATCCTCTCCTGGAGTGGGAGATCGATAACGACGTCATCGTCTCTTCGAGGGAGTTCGACTTCGTCTTTCCTCCTTCTTTCCCGTCCTTCATAGGTATCACGTCGAGGTGGAGAACGACTCGCGGAGGTATGAGGACGAATGAACCCTAGTATCGGGCGATCATTATGTCGTGATGAACGTTGATTGTTTCGGAGAGGTGGCGACCTCGATTACTGTTACCACCACTTCTGCACTCTTGAGGGCCCGCCCATTTGTCCTCCGGGTTGAGGAAACTCGAATTGATCGAGGTTAACGTTGAAGAATTGGACACTTTGCTCACCGAGGACCTCGTGGGAGCGGTGAACCTCGCATTCACCGTCTTGAGGTCGGTGTCTTCTCTTCGTGGGGTGGCGACCACGAGTGTATGGAAACATTTTCCATGTGACCATCGGTGTGTGACCACTGGTGGCGTCCGCAATTCCCTTTCCCGGCGTTGTGTGACCACCGATCATCCTCCTCCGCATCGGCTATTACCGACATCGCCAACAAGATTAGCATTTGCACGTGTCCTCGCCATTAGATTGTAGAAAACACGCTTTTTGTTCAAGAAGTTCCCACAGACGGCGCCAATGATAAATCTAGTATGCGAGATTTATGAAAACAGTAAAGAACACCAGAGATTTTTACGTGGTTCGATCAAGAATGGGATCTACGTCCACGGAGGAGATGATCCTCAAGATGTTTACTATAATTTGATTACAGCAAGTATCTCTCTAAAAACTCTAGTATTCAATAATTTGCTAACCCTTTTACCTTCAATCTAACTCCTATTTATACACAAATAAATCATGTCCCACGAACCCCTTGATTGGCGAACCATAACTCTCCCATAACCGACCACGATCTCCACCATTATTATCCATGATTCACGCTGTTACCCCACTACCGTTACCCATAATTAGGGTTTAGGGATCGCTCATTTAGGTGTAACCGAATAGGCAATGTAGAAGGGTTAGGCAGCCTTCTGTTGGGCACGAGAGGTTGGGCTCATGAGGTTGGGCCATATCCTATCACAGATCAACAACAAAATGGAATGAGAAATTACACCATAAATGTTATTGCTAAGAGCAAGAACGAGTGCTGGAGCAAGTTGGAACTAACTCTGCATCAACATTTTTTTAATAAGCAGCACAGTCAGAATATTTCCCGAACATCAAATGATTTCTAATTTCAATTTCTGCTTCTCTTATATGTATATATGAATAATAGATGTTACATTCAATTACGAAACCTTAAAAAGTGGATGCCAAGAAGAATTTCAATCGTAATGTCCCATCACCATGTGCCAAGAATGTTGCAACTATATCATTTATTTATCTTATTTCAATCTTTTACACCGCAAAAGAAAAAAAAGGTGAATATAGTGAAACTATAAACTCACACACACACACAGGGGGAGAGAGAGCTATCGTTTCTTTTCCTTATCCTTTTCCGTTTTTGTAAAGTTTTTGCAATCGATACGGCAAGTTTTTAAATTATATCAGTATCTGTCATAAAAACTAAAACTCAATCTGCAAAAGAGTTAAACGAACGAAAAACAAGAAATATCAGGGGAACACCTCCTCTAAAACAGATATCCCCCGAAAATACCTAAGAACAATCTATTAAAATCAATCTGCAATTAACAGAAAATTTCACAATTTTCCCCGTTCATCTCGAGTTTCGATCAAAACAATTCCAAATTTACAAAAAAAAAAAAGAAAATCAAAAGTGTGAGTTGCTCACATAAGTATTGAGCTGGCGCACTGATCGATCTTAATTTCGTAAGGAAATAAATGCGCAAGAATACCAAGGATTTACGTGGTTCAATCTATGAATAAGATCTACGCCCACGGGAGAGAGAGAGTATTCGTGTATTGAATGTGTGAAGCGATTACAAAGAGTGTGAATGATCTATTTCGCCTAATCTAAATTTATTTATACACAATTATTTAGACATAGATCTTAAATCCGAGGTCTTCTACATAGGATTCGAGATCTAGGATAGAATCTTAATCCTATCCCTTCTCGAACTAGGATTCATTTAGATATGGCCGGCCCTTCCGCGTTCCCACTGGTTTTAGGGGTCTTCTTGGGCCGAACTTGTCCAGGCCGAGCTTGACGTCAACTTTACCTGTATTGGGCTTGATGCTTGGGCACAGTGGTTGGGCCATATCCTATCACAACCCCTCCCCAAAAAGACGCAGGTAATAGGTCGATTGGTTTTGGGTTGTTTATGCCGAGGCGGGCGCGAGCGATCCGACTTGGTATGTCAATGTTTCAAGTCATACGCCACGCTTGCGAGGCATCTGCCGAGGTTGTGCACGCCGTTACTAGCTCTTGCCGAGGCGTTAAGTCGAGGTTTCGCTCGCTTCACCGGGCGGCGCGCTGTCGAGGTCTCTGGCCGACTTCACCGGCGGCGCGTTAAGTCGAGGTCTTCCGGTGGTCTCTTCGACGGCGCTAAGCGAGGTCTCACGGCTTCACCGCGAGGCGCGTCGCGGTATTCGGTGGTCTCTTCGACGAGGCGCTAAGCCGAGGTTCGTGACCGACTTTACCTACGGGCGCTTAACGTAGGGTCTCGCCGTCCGCTTCACCGACGAGCGCGCGTCGGGCCGAACACGGATTTTTTCTCGCCGGTTGCGTCAGGACCACGTGGATACGCATTTAACGCGGCGGTGGTTGGATTCCCGATAAAGCGTATAATGGGGAATATCTTCTCGATACGCCATTTCATATCACTTTGCTATTCAAAATTTCGACTTTCAAACTTCGAGAAAACGATAACCGCCGCCATTGTTGTCCCTAAGTTCATCACCATCATCCTCGAAAAAACCAAAAGTAAGTTATGGCTTCCTCTTCTTCTAAATCTTCCGAGCTCAGATTGTGTCATGCGGCCGCTCGGATTCGCGGCGGTTTTATGGCTCCCTTCGGGATTTTGGTAAAGTGTCTTTTTTCTTCCATTTTAACAACCTCCGATATAAAGGAGATTATCTCCCAATACCGTATTTACGATATAATTTATGTCGCCCGTCCGGAGCATAGGGCTTGTCCCTCCTGAAGGGTTTGTCATCGTACGAAGACAGCCTCGGGCTGGTCTTCGTATTCCTATCTCGTGTATATGTCGAACTTCAACAGATGTTCGGCATTTCACTGCCCAACTTACGCCAAATTCTTTCCGCATTTGGTGGGCCTAGGTGTCTATGCTATCGGCATAATTTTCCTTTCACTTTGGGGCTTGTTCTCCGCTTTTGCAATCGAAGGGTGGTTCGGGGTGGTATTATTTATCACCCCGTCAGAATTCAAAGCGAAGATAAAGTCAAGATCTCGAACCGCGTAAGAAGTTTTGTTTTGTCGGTTCGATGGATTTCTTGAGTTTACATGGCGATCGGAGAAGATCGCCGATGTGGTGGTTGATGAGATTGACGGTGGCCTGGAGGAGGCACTAGACAAAGTAGGTCTCGTGGATGAGGCTTTTACCGAGGCCGAGCTTGCAGCTGCGGGGCTTAGCCCTTATGATCCTGCCACCGAGGTGGAGTCGGTGAAGGGTGAGGCCCCTCCTTCTCTACTGTCCTTTGTTGCATGATTATTTGTGTGTACATGCTTGACTTCTTGTATTTTTTTGCAGTGAACTTGATCAGGGATAAGAGGAAGGAGTCGAGCCGGTGTCGAGCTCCTCCTCTTTTTGAAGGAGGTCGAGCTCTCCTCCTCGTTTGGGCGATGTCGAGGCTATCCCCAAGTGAGCGAGGAGGCTTTTGTCTCTGAGCCGCAGCCTCTTAGCGCTTTAAGAGGTTAAAGCGTGCTATCCCCGAGGCATCGGTTGTTTGCCGACCCGAATGTGTCGTCGCTGGCTCTCGAGCTCCGCCTACCTTTCCGAGGTAGCGACTTATCCTTCTTCCTCGCGGCAACATAAATAATGTATTCTTCCGACCATGAGATTACGTATAGGGGTTGAGGTCGTGTCGGCCGAGGTGGCCAAGATGTCTGCTGGGATGGCCTGGATGTCCGGTTTCATAACGGACTTCTTGAAAGGGCCGTTAGCCGCTTTGACGGTGGCCCAAGATGCTCGAGGAATGGAGGAGAGAATCTCCTCGCCCAAGAGATTAGCGAGGTCGAGGCAAAGATCCGGACCTCGTCAAGCAGTATACGGCGGATCGGCCGGCCGAGGCGGCGGCGGCCGAGGCGATGGAGGCGGCAATGGCTGGGGCGGCGGAAGCCGCGGTGAGGCCAAGTCGCCTTATTGAAGGCAGAGTTAGGAGGAGGCTCGGTCGGGAGGCCGAGGTCACGAGCTCGCGGGGGAGATGCTTGCGCGTTTGCGAGGCTATTCTCGCCCTGGGCTTCCGGGATGGTTGGTGACGCGCCGAGGTCCTCATAAGTGTGCCGCCTCGGATACAATCGAAGAAGTCACGAGGACTACCTGAATGGATAAATCCAAGTATGGGTATGAGGAGATAGAGGATGATGTCCCGAGGCGAGCCTATTTCGATGTCCTTGTCCGCGGCTGGCGGAGCTTCCCGTGCAGCAGACTCCCGACTTCATCTCTGCTCTGTGATCATGGAGTCTGCTCGCCGTCCGTGGACCGAGATCCCCGACCGACGCCTAATGGCTGATCTTGTAAAGGGTGTGAGGCAGAATGGGGATGACGAGGCTCCGCAGCTCCCGAGGAGGCCGAGCGAACTAGTAAAGTTAGAGGCGGAAGAGGCCGAGGCTTTCCGTGTCTCGGGAGGCTACCGAGGTGGATAGTTCAAAACTTCGGAGGGTTAGTTGATCCCCATTTTTTCCTTTTTTTTAATGTAAATGTACATTAGTTTCGCCTAAGGCGTATTAATAAAATCACAAGTTTATGCGAAAACTTATATTTTATTCGCTTGTCGCTCGAAATGCTTGATGCTTCTCCTGGTTGAACCGAATCAAGACTTGTCGCATACAGGAATTGAAGAGGTCGAACTCCTCCATATAAAGGGACACCGGGCCATCCGCGGTGAGTCTCGTTATTAAGCATGAGCCGCCAGAGAGTCGTGACGAGCTCGTGCTCGCCTTTTGCATTGGAGGAGTCTGCTCGAGGTCGCCAGGAGAAGGCTAAATTAATAGGCGAGGAGCATGCCGAGTAATGGGAGGCTATCCATCGAAATGGTGGGATGACTATCTCGGAAGTTGAAGCCAGGTTGTCGAGGCACGCCGGTTTGTGCGAGGTACCGGCGTGAATATGGTTGGACCTCCGGCACCACGAGCGAAGACGTCAATTAAAAAGGCTCGTAGGTATATACAAGACCGTCGTTGCTCGACAACCACAAATCGATGAATCGCTTCGACGGGATCAGAGGCCTCTTCTTCACGGAGCTTCTGCCTACAATAAATGAGCCGAATTTTGACGATCCGCGTGGATAGCTCAAGAGAGGTGTGCTATGGCCCTCGAACGACGTGGATCCTCGCGGGGCGAAGCGGCCATCGAGTGGCCGAGGTCGAGCTAGCGAGCCCATAGTGTAGATCGAGGACGAGGTAGAGGTAGGATCGTGATAGATGAGCCGTTGAATCGCGATTTTCTAGAGATCGGCTCGCTTTTCCCGGTCTCCGCCTCGTAATATGTAATCTGCATAACTTATTTTGAAATAAGAAAGATGTATTTGCTTCAGATTGACTTTATATTGAACTAAAGTAATATATGAAGTTTTCGAAGGAATCTGCTCGTAGAAGGGTAGTTCGTCTCTAGTAGAGTTCCGCCTTCTAATTAATGATTTTTGCCGAGGTCGTCGGGAGGATGGTCCCTTATTTCGCCTACATAGAAAGAACCGTCTTGAAATAAATGAAGGTAATCTGATCTCGTATGTAGGAATGGTTCCTGCTTTTGCCGAGGTCATCGGGAGGGTGGTCCCTTATTTCGCCTACATAGAGAACCATCTTCAAATAAACGAAGGTAATCGATCTCGTATGTAGGAATGGTTCCTGCTTTTGCCGAGGTTATCGGGAGGGTGGTCCCTTTACGCCGCCTACATAGAGAGAACCGTCTTCGAAATAAACGAAGGTAATCTGATCTCGTATGTAGGAATGGTTCCTGTTTTTTGCCGAGGTTATCGGGAGGGGTGGTCCCCTTACGTCGTCTACATAGAGAGAACCGTCTTCGAAATAAACGAAGGTAATCTGATCTCGTATGTAGGAATGGTTCCTGTTTTTTGCCGAGGTTATCGGGAGGGTGATCCCCTACGCTGCTTAAATTCATCCTTGTATGAAACGAAGGTAATCGACCTCCGTCGAGGAATTTGTCCTCCGTAGAGGTATAGAATAATATCAAGATTAATTATGCATTAGTGACAAATAAAACATGCACAAAAATAGAATTTTATTGATAAAAGATGACATAACAAAATAAGACTCTGACTCGATTAAACAGACTCGAAAGCACGACCGAACAAGACTCGACCTTTGACACTTATGCATAATATCTCTTCGATGAATGATGTGCCATCGTTGGGTAATTGCTCACCGGACAATTGGGCGAGCTTATAGGCCCTTTGCCGAGGACTTCGTCGACCCGTGTAAGGTCCTTCCCATGGGCTTCCAAATTTGCCGGCGCACGGCTTTGTCGACTTCATTATTTCGAGACGAGGTCGCCCACTGGAATTGTCGGGTTTTAACACGCTGGTTTTAATACCGAGCTACTTGTTGCTTGACCGAGCTTCCTCGATGTAGGCGAGGTCTCTTTTTCTTCGAGTAGATCCGGATCACTCGTAGATTTTCCTCATTTGCTTTGGCAGAAAGTCACGGTGCGAGGACTCGGTACTACAATTTGCGGATCACCGCCCGAGCCCATACACCAAACCGTAGGGCGTTTCTCGCTCGAGGTCCTGGGTGTTGTTCGTATGACCATAAGACTGTGGTAAATTTTCCACCCAAAGGCCCTTAGCTCGGTCGAGACGAGTCTTCATCCCTTCACGATGGTCCCGTTGGTGACTTGATCCGACCATTTGCTTGAGGATGGGCCACCGAGGTGAATTTTGTTGATCCAAGCTCTTGACACCACTCTCTCGAATGTCTTATCGGTGAATTGTGTTCCATTATCCGAAAGGAGGATATGAGGATGCCGAAGCGACACTATGTTCTTCCGCACGAAGTTGAGGCGTTCTTGCTTGTGATTTTGCCAAAGGCTCGCTTCCACCCACTTCGTGAAGTAGTCAATCGCAACAATTAGGAATTGGAGCTGTCCCGGTGCTTTACAAAAGGGCCTACGATGTCGATCCCCATCGCATAAACGCCAAGGGCTGTATTTGAGGCGAGGTCGGTGCGGTAGCCTCGACGCGTTCCGTGGAGTTGACACTTCGACACCTTTTCACAAGGTCAATTGAGTCTGGAACATCATCGCCAATAGTATCCCCATCTCACGACTTTTTCGACAAGGCTCGGGGTCCGATGTGACTTCGCATGATCCTTCGTGCACTTCTCAGAACGTAATCAGCTCGGTTCGGACCCAAGCACCTTAAGAGAGGCTGGAGATATGACTTTCAGATAGGACCTCCGCTCAATTGTATATCGCATAGATTTGTTCAGATCCTCCTAGCTTCCAAATTGTCTTGGGGCGATCGCCATTCTCCGTGCTCTCGAATGGGAGTCATCCAATTGGGTTCTTCATCCGAGACTACGTTGACCTCGGCTCCGCCATCGGCATCGCCTATGCTTCGCTTTGGACTTCTTCATCGCGGGCTCGTTGACGACGAGGCCAATTTACTTAAGATGTCACCGGGCTTGCTTTGCTTCCTCGATGCGAACTATCTGAAAGTATGAGAAAATCCGTTGTAGCTTTTTGCTTTTCAAGGTATTTCTTCATTCATTGCTTTTGCTTCAGATTTCAACATTTGGCTTACTACGACCGAGAATCATTGTGAACTTGCACGGCTCAGATTTGGAGATTTTGAGCTGGCGAAGTCCTGCGATCAGGCTTCATACTCTACTGCGTTGTTCGTATTTTGAATGTGAACCGGCGAGTAGGTGATCTCGGCCGTCCGGCCTGGGAGTAAGATTCTGCTCCGCTACCGTTTTCCCAAGCCCGTCAACGTAGAGTTGCCAAGACTCCTTTGGTATTTCATCCATTAGTTCGGCTTCGCATCGCCTATCACGGACTCGGTGGGCTTCGGTTTTCGACGGTTAGCCTCGCCAGAAATCCGCTGGGCTTGACCTTTGATGGCCTGGCGGGCGTAGGATATATCGTGCTCGCCTAGTTCGATTGCCCATTTCGCGATTCTCCCGAGGGCTTGAACTCGTCAATACTTGCCGTGGGTAGTCGGTGAGGACTTGTATGAGATGTGCATGGAAGTATGGACGTAGTCTCCTCGCGGCGTTTACCAATGCTAAGGCAAGCTTCTCCAAGGGCGATACCTCGCTTCCTGCCTTTTAGTGCTCGGTGATGAAATACACCGAGCCGACGCCCTTCCTCTCGCATCAAGATCGACTTATGGATTCGTCCGAGGCGGCGAGGTAGAGGAAATGACCTCTCCTCTTTGGGACGGATAGAGTGGGAGTTTGGCGAGATAGCTCTTGAGATCTTCAAAGGTGGACTTGTGTACATCATCCCATGAGAATTTCGGGGCCTTTTGAGTATCTTGAAGAAGGGTAGTCATTTATCCGCTTTTTTGAAGAAAGCTGCTCAATCTTGCTATGCACTGTCACTGCAGTACGTCATGGATGGTCTTTGCATGTTCATTTCCAAAATGGTTTGGACCTTGGGCGGGTTGGCTTTTAGCCTTCTTGTGAAACCCAAGACCCTAAGAACTTTCCAGACCGGACCGCAAATGTGCACTGGGGTTCAGCCAGTTGATTTTTCTGGAGAAGGCCGAGGATGATCCGGAGGTCGGCAACACACGCGGCTTCCTCTGCTTTTGACGACGATGTCGCCTCACGATACCTCCACATTCTACCCTATGTAGGGCTTAAATATTTTGTCCACCATCCTTTGATAGGTGGCTCTCGCATTCTTGAGGCCGAATGACATCTTTTTATACGCAAAGACTCAAGTCGGTAATGAATGGCGTCGTCTTGGCAGCGTCTTTGTCGTCCATCGGGACTTGGTGATACCTTTGTATAAGTCCAAAACTCAAGACTTCAGATCCGACCAGCGCGTCGACCTTCTTGTCAATGTTGGGAAGGGATAGCAATCCTTTGGGCAATGTTTGTTGAGGTCGGTGTAGTCAATACACATTCGCCATCCCTCCTCCTTTCTTCACCATCACCGGGTTGGCTATCCGTGTCGGATAATTGACCTCGAACAAGATGCGAGCTTTTAACACCTGGTTCACCTCGTCGTGAATGACTTGGTTCCGCTTCGCTTGCAAAATTCTTTTGCTTCGTCGAACCGGTTTTATGTTCGGTCTATGTTGAGGTGAGTGATGATACTTGGTGAGACTCGGTCATGTCGAGGAGACCAAACAAACACATCTCGAATTCCGTAGGAGTTGGATGATCGATTCTTTATTTCGTGCCTTGGTTCGACCAACTTTGACGACCTTTAAGGGCTCATCTTCGCATAATGCGACCTCTTCCTTTGGGTTGTCGGGAGTGTACTTCTTGACTCCAACTCCTCGGGTTCCTTTAGTTGCTATGCCTGTGGGCCGGACCGAGGTCCCCGCACCTCGTAAGGCAACCCGCATACATTCCTCGGCTTGCTTTTGATCACCTCGGATCACGGCCGTTCCTCGCGGTGGGTATCTTCATTGTCGTGTGGTACATCGAGCATACCGCTTTTACAAATGCTCACCAATCTCGCCCTAGTATGATGTTATATGGCGAGTGAGCCTTCACTACTAAGAATTGCACCACCTTGGTGGAGCTTGTTGGTGACTTCCCACCGTGACATGTAGCTCTATTATCCTTCCGGCGATCTCTTCTTGGGCGAAGCTTCGAGTGGCGTGGCGCCAGGCGAGGCGCGCTTCTTCTATCCCTAGCTTGTCAAAACATTCCTTGAAAAGGATGCTTACCGACGCCATTGCCAATGTACACGCTGCTTTCACCAACTTATTCGTGACCATCGCATGGATCACCAAGCATCCTGGTGGGGTACTATTATGGTACGGGTCGCCCTCGGAGAAGGTGATCGCCTTGTCTTTCTCGAACCTCTTGTTGTTAGGCTCACGGCCTAGGACTTGAGCTTGCCTTGAGGAAGACTTCCCGACTCCACGAGGGAGCCCCGTAATAGTGGAGATCACCCGTCATATTGGGACTCGTCATCTCCTTCCTCATCGATGTCGCCGCTTTTTTTGGGGGCGCAATTCCCCTCTTCCTTTGCTTTCTCTTCTCCGGTCGGCTTGACGACCACATGTTTGGTACTTCTTCGTGGGTCCATCCCAACCAACATCTCTATCTCTCCCATGAGTTCTTTGCATTCTTCGATGTCGTGCCCATAGTCTTCATGGAATGAGCAATACTTATCCTCGGTTCGGCGCCTCTTTCCTCCCATCATCGGTCGAGGCTTCGAACAGTTCATATGGAGTCGTGATTTCGCCTCGGCCGTCAACGGGTGTATTGAGGTCGCCCGAGGCGCACGCGGACCGATCCTCGGACCTTATAGGCGATGTAATCTTTCCAGGCGCTCACGCCTGGTTCCGATCTTCCTTCCTTCATCTCTTCTTTCTTTTTCCGGGGCCCCGCCTTGCTGCGCCGCGCTTTCTCTTGTCGCCTCGTCCGCTTTGGCGAACCGGTTGGCTATGCGCCACACGCTCTGTCATGAAGACGGGTTCGCACTTCACGATCTCTCGGTATAAGCGCCCCGCAAGATGCCGTTGAAGGTCGAGATGACTAACAGGTCGTTCACGTCTTCGACCTTCAAACACTCCTTGTTAAACCTCGTCATGAAATCACTGATGGACTCGTTACGGCTTTGCCTTATGGTGAGGAGGTGTGCCGACGACGTTTTTGACTCCGCCTTCTGGAAGAACCTTCGATGGAAGGTCGCCATCGAGTAGCGATAGAGCCGATGCTTCCGGTAGGTAGACTGTCGAACCACCTGCGGGCGTTGTCGACGAGTAACTCCGGAAAGAGTTTGCACATATGAACTGAGCTGAGACGTTGGTTGATCATGTTGTATTGGAACTGCGAGAGGAAGTTCTGTGGATCCCTCAGCCCGTCATAGGGGGCGATGCTTGGTACCCGGTATTTATCCGGGAGCGAAGTGTTGAGTATCCTGTTTGAGAACGGGTGACTATTTTCCCGCACTCCATCGGGCCGCCCTCCGGAGATCGGGACGGAGTTCGACGATCGAACTCGCTTAGGTGACTCGGACCGACCTCACGGCGGCCATGATGCCTTTTTCCGCGCCGCCGTCCCTTGGAGAATGGGCGAGTTCGTGAATGGATTCGTTTCGGCGATCGGGGCGGCCATGGCGGTCACGACGTCCTCTCCCGCCGCTGCTTTCGCGCGCGGTCGGTTTGGGCCCCGACCTCGTTGTGATGCCTCGTACTAGATGAGGCTTGAAGCTTCTGTCTTCGTGACGTGGTCGACCACGCTTCACCGAGGTACCGGAGAAAGCTCTCCTTATTTTCTCGAGAAACCCTCGACGGCGCTGCTGCGTTTACTTGCAGAGCCGGATGTTCCCTCGGATTGTTGCCGCGATTCCTTCGCTATGGTAATCTGCCTCCGCAGGCGGGGTCCGTGTCACGAGACTTTGGACATTTCTTCGGGGTTTCTTCTCCGATTGGGCTCTTCCCGAGCCGAGCTCGGCGTTCCTCTCCGCCGCCGTTGTTGTTGCCAACGGTCCCGATGATGGCTTCGGTGTACCGGTCATGATTATTTCCTCGTAAACGGTGGTTGATCGAAAACACAAAATTTCGCTTCCCATGACAGCGCCAATGATCGATCTTAATTTGGTAAGGAAATAAATGCTAAGAACACCAGGATTTACGTGGTTCGATCTATGAATAAGATCTACGCCCACGGGGAGAGAGTATTCGTGTATTGAATGTGTAAGCGATTACAAAGAGTGTGAATGATCTATTTCGCCTAATCTAGCCTCTATTTATACACAATTATTTAGATCTAGATCTTAAATCCGAGGTCTTCTACATAGGATTCGAGATCAGGATAGGATCTTAATCCTATCCCTTCTCGAACTAGGATTCATTTAGATATGGTAGGCCTTCTGCGCTCCCACCGGTTTTAGGGGTTCTTCATCGAACTTGTCCAGCCGAGCAGACGCCGCCTTTACTCAGATTGGGCCCGATGTTTGGAGTGCAGAATTGCCATATCCTATCACGCACGAAGCTGGAGAAATTGTTGTGCTTGAAATAAAGCGGCAAAATCCTCTGCGAAAAATCCAAAGGCTCCAACACGATGAAGCTGTAGTTAGCCCTGCCCCATGCGATGAGGCGATTCGCGGTCCGATCGCTCAGAATTTGGTACGTTTTCATCACAAACGGTGCTATCATGTTGCCGTTGCTCTCCATTTCAAGCATAAATGCGACTTCACTTCTTCAAATTTCGAGATTAGCTCAACTGCGACCGTAGAGGGTACACTGATAAGGTTACGGCTTTAGGAGGGGCGAGGGGCTGGCCTGCTCCTTTTATTTTATCGCACATTCATTCATGTTCACTACTTACATTAATATTAAATTAACGCATCCAGAAAATAAAAATTCGCACTAGAAATTCCCAACTTTTTACCATAAAAACTTTTTGTGTCATACGGGACCTAGAGAATTTAGAACATACAGGGATGTAATCCAAGAAAAGACTATACATGTTTCTATGTATCGAATTCGAATTCAAAAATTGGGTTCGTTATAGTAATGGAACTTCTACGTAACAATTCATATAAATGTCGTAATTTTATAATTTTCATGTGGCTCCGCCGCTTGGAAACAATGCAACCGAAAAAGAATTATGTGCGAGTGCAATTTATGGGGAAAAATATTAAGGGGTGGAGGGGGGGAAGTGATGTTTAGATGAGTCATCCAATTGTAGTAAGTGTGGTCCGACGTAGATGGTGCCACGTGTCCAAGGCTCGAAAGAATATGCCAAAGGAGGTAAGGTGGTACAGGGGACAGCTAAGCCTAAGCGAATCGTGTTCGGTTATTTGCATTTTGGCCCCGCCCTATTTATTTTATTTTATTTTAAGACCTGTTGAAGTGGATTCTTTATTATGATGAAGTGATTAATAAGTCAAAGGTGTAATTTGTTAAGGATTGTGGATCATAATTCTTATCAAACTTGGAAGAACAAGTATTTTCTAGTCGTAAACGTGTGTAACAGGCGTGTAAATACTCATACTATCTCTAGAAAATAATCCCATAGTGTATCATGTATATCCATGATGTATTTTATGTAAATTCAATGAAAAAGAGAAAGAAAAAATGATATATCACTGTAAATAAGTATGTCAGTATAATTTTAGGAGCTCCAATTTTTTGGCTAATTCACATGCTTGCGAACATAAATTAATATGTACGTATTTTTCTGCAGAAGTGTACTCAATTCGATTTACTTTACCGGAGGAAGTTTGTGAGGACGAGATTGTGCAGGAATTAAAAACAAATTACTCATAAAGGCCCAATAAAATGCTTAGATGGGCCTCCATGCGTCATTACGAGCCCCAACCAAAAAATGCGCCCTATAATTCATACATGATTAACATTAACACAATCCCATACAAAATAAATAAATAAAAGGCCTTCTAAGTAGAAGAAATAAAAACCTAATTGTTGTTTAGGGATTTATATTTATTTGTTAAATCTTCTCCACACACATTTACCTTTGAAAATATTATAAGAGTCTGAATGCACATTTTTTAATATAAATCTTGTATGGATATATTGATTTAAACTTAAAAGCCATCTTAATAGTTAAAAACTTAAAATCTGTTTTTCTCGTAAAACAATAGTTACTCTTAAAAATATATGGATTTATTGGTAAAGTGAAAAAAATAGAACACATTAATACATTCTTTTACAGAAATAAATGTCATTTTGTCACAGAGAGTGTGTGAAATTCACACACAGTTGGCAGGCGATCTACTCAAAGCCAACTCAAACCAATTCTCCCTCGTCTTCTCCGCCCCCTCTCCCTACTTGTACACTGCCACTGCTGCTCTGCTCACCACCGCTCACATCCGCCGCAATGGCTTCCCTCTCTTTCTCCTCCGCCGTCTCCTCCTCCACCCCTTTCCTCCGCCCCTCCGCGTTCCTCCTCAAGCCCCGCTCCACCCGCCTCCCCGTCGTCCGCGCCAAGATCCGCGAGATCTTCATGCCCGCCCTCAGCTCCACAATGACCGAGGGGAAGATCGTCAGCTGGGTCAAATCCGAAGGCGACGTCCTCTCCAAAGGAGAAGCCGTCGTCGTTGTCGAATCCGACAAGGCCGACATGGACGTCGAGACCTTCTACGACGGAATTCTGGCCGCAATCGTCGTCAATGAAGGAGAGACGGCTCCCGTCGGCGCAGCGATTGGGATTCTAGCCGAGACCGAGGGCGAAATCGCCGAAGCTAAGGCTAAAGCCGCGGCGCAATCGTCGTTGGAGCTCGCGCAGCCGCCGGAGGTCGAGGAGCCGGCTCCTGCTGCTCCGAAAGCTGAAGCTCCAGCTCCGGTAGCTTCCGCCGCTCCTGTGACGCCCGGGAAGGTGGTGGCGACGCCGTTTGCTAAGAAATTGGCGAAGCAGCATAAGGTGGATATAAACAAATTGGTCGGGACGGGGCCGTTCGGTAGGGTTACGCCGGATGATGTGGAGAAAGCGGCTGGAATTACTCCCACCCCAAAGGCAAATGTGGTAGCGGCGGCGCTGCCTGCAGCTCCGGCGGCATCTCTGCCGAAGGCTGCAGCAAGTTATCCTGAGATCCCAGGGTCAAAAATAGTGCCTTTTACCACAATGCAGGCTGCAGTATCGAGAAATATGATCGAGAGCCTGGCCGTGCCGACTTTCAGAGTTGGTTATCCGATTGCAACCGATGCGCTCGATGCTCTGTATCAGAAGGTACATATGCTTAAAGGTTACTGATTTGATCTCAATTTCCCCAATTTACGTTTCCCATAGTTAGTTAGGGGTGCATAAGCAGTATGCACGAAGGAATTGATGTTGAATTATTGTGGCGTGGTATGAATTGATGTATTTGGCAGATTTATGATAAAAATAATATTAAGTAATGCGATTGATTCCATTGACCCAAGGTGAAGAAGAAGGGTGTTACCATGACTGCCTTGTTAGCAAAAGCGGCGGCAATAGCATTGGTACAACATCCGGTGGTGAATGCTACGTGTAAAGATGGGAAAAGTTTTACTTACAATAGCAGTGTAAATATCGCTGTGGCTGTGGCAATCGATGATGGATTAATCACGCCCGTGCTTCAAGATGCCGATAAGGTGCAATGCATGAATTAACTACTTCATTTTCTTGTTGTTTGGCAACTGTTCAATACATGGATGATCATAACTTGGTTAGTTGTTGTTCTTCTAGTTGGATCTATATCTGTTGTCCAAGAAGTGGAAGGAGCTAGTCGAAAAGGCACGAGCAAAGCAACTTCAGCCCCAAGAATACAATTCAGGTACTCATAGAGTAGGGTTTGTATTGATTTCGAAGAACACATGCGTCATATGAGCTTGAGATTTATGGTTGCATCGAAACTGAATATAGTTATTGACATGTAGGGACTTTCACATTGTCTAATCTGGGCATGTTTGGAGTGGATAGATTCGACGCTATACTTCCTCCAGGACAGGTGATGATTTAAATATAAACATAATTTATAGGGTTAATTGCATGTAAATACACAAACTATGGCCAAATTTTTGTTTTTAATCAAATCTAACATTGCGGTAAAAATATAAACGAACTTTATAAATTTTTGGAATTTGGTCTGAGTCCAAAGTTCGTTAGCAAATAACTTGATTGTTCGGATTCTGATACGCAATCCGAAGCTAACTTTGGAAAGCTCTCGACGATAGCTTTCTAATGGTACATGATACATGAATCCAAATTTTGACAAAAGAAAGATACTCATTCGTCCCACCAAACTTAGACTGTGTTCCTTTTCGGTTTGTCCCACCGAACTTGGCTCCTTTCCTTTTTAAGAAATAATTATATCTTCAAAAGTTGTGAGCCCGATCTACTTTTTATCACTTTAATCATTTTATATCATTCTTCTACCTACTTTTTATCCATTTAACCACTTTATACCATTCTTTTAAATAATCGTGCCAAAAAAAAACAAGCATGTTCTGCAGGATAGATGGAATATAAATTTTCAGGATAATAAGTTTCAAGCCATTTTCTGACCATTTCCGGTGATCAAAATCTAACAATTCGAGTCCTAATAGAAAGTTGTCTTCGAGAGTTTTCCAAAGGTATCTTCGGATTGCTAATTGGACCCCAAGCATTCGAGTTATTGACTAGCAAAATTTGGACTCACGCCAAATTCCAAAATTTTTAAAGTTTGTGTATGTTTTGACCAAAATTTTAGATTTGGTTAAAAATAAAAATTTGGTCATAGTTTGTGTATTTATAGGCAATTAACCCTAATCTGTAATGTAAATTATGATAATTTACCAAGTTATTTGTGTATTGTTAATCTTCAGGGAGCTATAATGGCCGTGGGAGCATCAAAGCCTACTGTTGTAGCTGACAAAGAAGGATTCTTCACCGTTAAAAATCAGATGCTGGTAATTCCACTATACTTCTGAATTTATGTATATCATGAGTTGGTTCTATAAGCCACCCTGTTTCTTTCCAAATAATGCTCACGCACAATTTAATTCTAAACAATATCACCGTTTTAGAAAAGATGTTTGGTTAGCATGACATGAGCCTCGTAATTTAGAAGTACAATTTAACCTTTTGAGAGATGTCCTTTTGGACTTACTGAAAGACACATATAACTGTTAGGCTTCAACTGCACCCTATAAAAGGAAGAAATAACAATACAATTTGTTATCCTGAAAGAACATTTAAATTTCATGTTACAGTGATTCTATGATTCTATCTACTAAGGTCATATAAGGAAATGATATATTAGTAGTTACGGTGATTCTATCTACTAAGTTCATATAAGGAAATGATATATTTGTAGCTTTTTACGAGGTTATTATGGCAGCTTATATAAGGAAATGATAGGTTAGTAGCTTTTTACAATGTTATATGTCTGCTCTTGATTTTGAATAGCATATCATAAGGCCTAGGATTATTGAAGTAATAGCTAACCAGCTCTAGAGGTGGAATTTGTTAACTTATGATGGTAGTTAGGAGTATGATTCATCTTCAGGTATACTAGCAGTACTGCAAATCTACCTTCTAGATTAGAGCCATCGTTATATGAGGAATTATTCAATTTCCAATATAATGATATGCAAAAAACCTGTTTTCAGGTGAATGTTACAGCTGACCATCGAATCATCTATGGTGCCGACTTGGCTGCATTCCTCCAAACATTCGCAAAAATCATTCAGAACCCAGAAAGCTTGACGATGTAGGTGAAAGATGGCCTGTTAGAAGTCTTACAAGGCGTAACATTGAATAAACGTGTCGTATTTGATTATTCGCCTCCGATATTATACTGTTGCAATCAAAATTATGGAAAGCCATCAGTCGTTAAGATACGTAGAGGGGCACTCTTGAATTGTCTGTTTGAGGAGAATATTCATCATTTTTCCCAGTTTGTCTTCAAATTATTATCATCTATAGTGAAATTGGTGCTGAAGTATTTGCTTCCTGTAGATTAACATAACTTGCTGTTATTATAATGGGATAACATTGCATATATATACACATGTACCATTTGGTCACTATTAAATGGACATCTCAACTGTTAGTTCTACACAATATCTCTATCTATAAGCAGAATTCTGCACAGAAAAAATCGTCCATTTCCGAATCTGGACTGATTAAATGCAGCAGTAACGACGAACGGACCTCCACGCCTCACCAATCCAAGCTGATATTTCTTACAGTGTAGAGCTTGTCAATGTGCTCTATGATCGAAGCTGAGGCTTTGATGAATCTTCTCATTTCCCTCTCTGCTGATTCATCTGTTGAAAAGCGCGGTGCAGTTTTAGGGCGCAATAACATCACTATATTCTGCAGAAAAATGAAAATGAATTCGGAACTCACGAGTTTCGTTTAGTTTGACGAGCAGCTGTTCCCTTGCAGGAAGAGCATACATCCCTGCGGAAACAGCAGTCCTCACGGCCCACGTGTGGTATGGGGCGCATGTTTTTGCATAAGCAGATGACGCAGCTTCTTTCAAACTCGGATCACTGTAATGGAGAAAAGTGATTCGATTAGCCATGAAAGAATCTTGTTTATTGTTGAGCGAATATAACAGAAGTATTTGGGGCGCAACATACTCTGAAGAGAGGAAATTCTGGAACAGAGTTGCGATGAGATCAATGCCCTGCCTCACTCTTCGGAGCTGACGAGAAAGGCTTCCTGCTGTCCTAACCGTGTCTTTTTTTATATCAAAATCTATTATTCTGTTTAATGTTAGATGGGTTTTTACTGCTCCTTTAAGCCCAGTCACCTGAAATCCATGGATATATGGCATCAGATATATATATGAATATACACGGAGAGAGAGAGAGAGAGAAAGAGAGGGAGATACCTTAGAACAATACTCTAACTCAGCAAATTTGAAGGCAGTGCCAAGACAACCGAAGAGAACCGAGACAAGAGAGCATGCATCGCAGAAGCTCTTCAAATCGAGGTCGCCGTCGAAGCTTCCGGAGTTCACCACCGCGGAGAGGTCCTCGAACGCATCTGCCACCGCCGACAGCGGCGTAAACTTAGACCCTATGTTATCAATGCCATCCTCCTCATGCACTGACATTCTTGAGCTCTTAACCAAATTTTCGCTCCTTCAAAAATTGAAGAAAAAAAAAGTTAATATAAATCCAAGAAATGGAGGAGAATAATGAAAATCTTACTTTTCTTTGAATGAGCCTTCTGATCTTGAAAAAAGGGAACGTAATTTGAGGGCCATTCCAAGAAAAGCAAACAGATTTTTGATAAAGAAAACGAAAATCGTTTGTGGAAGAGAAAGATGGTTAATGTGAAAAAGTGAGAAAATATTATATATATAGTAAAGAATGGTTTGGGAGGAAAACATGCAAACTTGGTGGATAGCAGTTCTAGAACAAGAAAAAGTCGTTAAAGCTACCAATTTGACCGTTCCTCGTTTCTGCTTTAATATAATTCAAGACTTATCTACTTCAAAAAATGTCTAGGTTGAATTTTTTGTAATTTTGTCCAGGCTTATTGGCTGTCGAATTTTGTTGTCACAAACTAAGACTAGCCAATTAACGTATCAAGACAAGTAGGAATCCTTTTATTTATTTATAACTTAAGTAGGCATTGTGACAATAGATTCGTACTAAGTGAAGCCCTCAAACGGCGTTTATATAGTAAATTTGAACGCTACAAAAAATGATTGATAAAAATATACATTTAACAAAGTTTGAAATATAAGAACAAACTTATATAATCACATATGTTCCACACACGCAAAAAAGAGGGAGACTTCAAATACAAATAAATTAATAAAACTATTAAAAATAAAATTCTTGTTTGTTGACCAATTTGGTGTTACTAACGAGATAGAATAATATTGAAAAATAAAATAGAACTCACGAATTGTTCACCCATGAATTGTATATCCAGTTCATCACAATGTATGAAGCTGAGTAATTTTCGCTAGAGAATTTTTGATGATGGTGTAATTTACAATTATAATAAGATAGACTATTTATAAGAAAGAGAAAATCCTAATAACTTGAATTCTAATCTGATTAGAATTCTATGAGACCCATGAACTATAATTCTAATCTTATTAGGCTCCATAACCCAACTTTTTACCTATATATAATATGCTAATATGAAAATTTGATTCGAACAGGATTTTCACAAATTCTTTCAACTACACATGTTAGAATATGAAAGGATTACATGATCACGAACTAGCTTAGAAATAGAATGGTGTGTGTGTTGGCCTAGTGGTAGAGTGGTTAATCTTGACGCCAGCCGCCCTGTCTCGAATTCAGTCATGACGCAATGGCTTTAAAAATTTCTGTATTAAATTACCGAAAAAAAGCTTAGAAATAGAATGCACCGAATACCAAAACTTGTTCAAGACTCACAGAAATTAAAAATACCATATATATATTTAGAGTTGTTAAAGGGATCAAACCGAGTTGTACTTTGTACATTACAATTGGCCCAAAAAACAATTTTATGCAATATAAAAGTTCCGAACAAGTCATTTTTAACAGCTTTATATGTATGTCATATTACAATTTTCTTTTATTCAGTTTATGAATAAAAATCGCAACCGCTGTCAAAGTGCGCTCTTAGTTAAAATCTAAAAAAAATAGAAAAAGGAAAAAAGCTCCTAAGCATTCCCAACCAATTCAACTCCATCTTCTCTATCCCTCTCATCATCTCCCAATTTCCTCACCTCCAATGGCTTGTACGTATACATCTTAGCACAGATGATGTAATAAATCAAGTTGAGGAACTGCAGCAGCGTGATCAGCCAATACAAATACTCTAATTTCCCTCTATTCAAATTATCATCGGGCAGCCAGTTGGATCCATCACGCGCCGCGCTGTACCTGTGCACCACCGTGATGAGCAGAGTGCTGGCGTAGCTCCCGGCCGATATCGAAAGCCAGAACAGCGCGGGCGCGGTGCTCCGCATGCTCTCCGGCGCCTGGTCGTAGAAGAACTCGAGGTGGCCGATGGAGGTGAACGCCTCCGCCACGCCGTGGAGGCAGTACTGCGGCGCCAGCCAGAACACCGAGATCGGGATCATCGTCCCCGCCTTATCGGTCAGACCGTGCGCCGCCGCGGCTTCCTTGCGCTTGATTTCGACGAAGCCGGCGGCCAGCGTGGCGAGCAGAGAGATGCCGAAGCCGATCCCGATGCGGGCGAGGAAGGTGACACCGCGGTCGAGGCCGGTGAGCCTGCGGGAGGCGGGGACGAAGACGCGGTCGTAGAAGACGATGGTGGCGAGCATTGATGTCTGGGTGAAGACGGACATGGAGGCCGGCGGGATCTCGAATTTGGGGCCGAGGTGTCTGTCCATGGATCGGGCTTGCTGGAGGGAGAAGGTGTTTTGTTGGGCGGCGGCGGTGATGGTGATGATTCCGGCCGCCCATATCGGCCCCATTCGGATTAGGGATTTGAGTTCCTCGACGCGGTGGACGCTGCTCAGCCTCCAGAGATTGGGGGTCTTGGGGTCGTCGTCTTCGGTCACGATGGCTGCCTTGTCCAAGAACCTTCATGTATTGGTGAAATGAAATTTGATTAATTCTAATTTCATTTATTTTTTATCTGCAAGGAGATAGATAGTTCAATTGACGAGTGTTGTGTGAGCTGGATCAAAATCTGATATACGACCGTGATTCAAAATCAAATTCAAATACTATTAAACAACAGTAATAATAGAAAGATATGTTTGTCATTGATATGTGACTCATCCACGAAATCAAATTCTATCGATTGGATTGTAGTGTTTTGTGACGGGTGGTGAGTTCCCATGACTTAGCTCAAATTAATCTCAATTTAATACTAATATTAAAAAATAATACGCGTGAAAATAGAGGATGAAACATTATTTACGAAATCGAGAAGAAGTGTTGTTTTGGTATTATGGGGAGCAATCTGTAGCAGATAAACATGGACCTCACCGAATAACATATCAGACAAAGCCTTTCTCCGTTAGGTGGGCGGGCGCCTAATATCGCAAACAAGGCACAGAACAACTTGTCGGGACGAGGTCAAAAACCAAAGTATTGATCCCAGACAATTCGAGATGAAATACTATTCTACAACTAGATAAAATACAAACTCACAAGCTGTTTAATTCGTGATTAAGTAATTACTAGCTAATAATTAATTTTACTCATTAAATCATCAACACGTAAAAATAAGATAAAATCAAGAGATCTTACTTCATATTCTCAGTGTGGACGAGTTTGCCCCCAATAGAGATGGCAGCATCAAGAATCTCATTCTCATACAGCATCCCCGGATCAGAAACCTTTCCCAGCTTCCTCTTCCTAAACGCGGCGGCGCAGACCTGCAGCAGCCGCGTAAACGGGCTGCCGGCGGGGTCCAGCTTCCGGTACATCGGGTAGCCGAACACAAACGCCACGATCGACAAAAACATGGCAATGGTCGGAACGCCGAGCCCCCAACCCCACCCGACGTTATCTTGGATATAAACAATCACGGTGTTGGCCAGCAATATGGAAGCCCCCATGCAGAAGTAGTACCAGTTGAAGAACTTCCACGTCGTCACCTTCTCCTTCGGATTGTTCTCGTCGAACTGGTCGGCCCCGAACGACACGATGCATGGCCGGTACCCGCCGGACCCCAGCGCCGACAGCAGGAGGGACACGTAGAGGATGGCAAGCTGCCCGGAATCAGCCTCTTTGCATGTCTCGCCGGCGTTGCACGGCGGCGGCCTTAAACTAGGCAAAATTGCTGATATTGTCAAACTGATCATTCCCTGTTCAAATATATATACATAGTTTTTTAATATCGAGACAAATCCATAAACTTAGAAAACCTAAAAATTGGGTCAAATTAATTCAAGTAAACTCAACTAGTTGTAGTAGAACTGAGGCGATTGCTATGGTCCAAAACCTCCCGGCGAAGGCGTCGGCAATGAAGGCGCCGAGCAGCGGCGTGAGGGCGCCGGTGCCGCCGAAGTTTGTGAGAGTGTTGGCAGCCTTAGTCATGGGCAGGTGGAGCTGCCCGGTTAAGTAGCTGATCATGTTTGTGCTAAACCCTACCACGGCCAATTTCTCACCTACTTCATTACCTGCACAACTAACCTTAATTAGGCTAATATTTCATGTCTGATGTCTAACAAAATTGAGAAATCTAATTAACTTACCGAAGATGAAGGGCATCGTGATCAAGCCACCTTGTTTCCCTTCTACTTTTAAATCTTTCTTCTTCATCGTGGCCATGTTCTTGGTTAGTTTCTTGATATGTTTGCGACCAAATGGGGTTCAAGATAGGCATTCTATAGTAAGATAATTTGAGACAAGTGAAACCTCACTTGATCTGTCACTTTCGCATCATATACCTCCAAGAAATTTTAGCAGAAAAAAATATGTGGTTACAAGGAAGGATGACTTTCAAAAACTCTCCACAAATCCAGATAACTCATTTCTTGGTTTATCTTCTGACATATGTATGAGCCTATTTTATTTTCCTCAAATTAAGAATAATAAATAGACTCCTACAAGATTACCTCTATGTAATTACCAATATATACTTGAACGTAACCCCTTAGGTAAAGAGATGATAAATAATTCTTCACCAAAGCGCCCGCGCACACACACATATATATATATATATATATACCAAAAAATCCAAGTATGATGAAGCAAGCTCATAAATAAATAGAAGTGCTAAATTCTTATAAGAGGAGAATCAAGAAGTATTTGTATGCGACGAATCAAGTAAAGAGAGATGCAATATTTTGTGAACATGGAAATCTCTTGTCTGCAGTGGCCAGTTTGGCTATTTCATTTTAAAATATGGGTTGTAGATTCTTTTTAGCAAAAACTTATGTGTATTCTGGGATGTATGTCATATCTAAATTCAAATAGGATTCATCATTGTCCAATTAAAAGTTATTAATCATAACTAAAATTTAGATAAGTCAGATGCACGGCTTTGGAGTGTGCCTCATTTTTTTAAGTGTTCCTCTAGTTTTGGCATTTTTAGTTACTTCCTATTTCATCTGAAAAGATGAGTGGTTAGGTCTTTTTTCGTTACTGTTTCTCCTTATTTGGCCTTTCCGGGGGTGCTTTCTACTTCATTAGAAAATATGAGTGCTTAGATTATTTTAGTCGCTGTTTCTCTATTTCTGACTTTTTTATTGCTCCTTTTTTTCGTTGGGATCCTATACAGTGCAAAACACCATGTTTCCAATTTGGTTAATGGTGGACTACTGATTTTAACTTTTTGGATGCCATTAATTCCATCGTGATTATATATATATATATAGATTCAATAGAATCGGACTACTTATAATTATTTAATGATAAAAATAATCGAATCTCTACATTTTCGTTATTTGGATCTTTCATATTCTATTATTTGTTGTTCTTATAATTCATATTGTTGTTCATGCAGGGACGGAGGCAGTAAGGGGCCTGGGGGGCCCATGGGCCCCCCGTAATTTTCAAAAAATCCAGGGGTATTTTAGTAATTTCATGATTTAATTAATTTTTTAATATATTATTACATGTGCAGTAAATATTTGGAGCTCTTGCACATAACCATTTTCGCTTCTTTTATCTTTCTCTCTCGTTTCTTCCCCCAACAGAGAGATCTTCCACCGGGAACAACATCGGCGAGACCACGGCGACCCTCTAACTCCGGTAAGTTTCGAATTTAACAGTTTAATTTCTTATAAATAAATATGGGGTCTGAACTTAAATGCCCAATTTCTTATAAATAAATATGCGTATGATGTTTGATAATCCCTACAAACTGCAATTATTTTTTTCAAGATTAACCCAAGCTAGATGTTTATTTAGTTCGTGATTATTAATTTTTTCTAAATTGCGACTGTAGCTGTAAGCCTGTATCAGATAAGGTTAGATTTGAAGGGTTGGAGCAGATTTTTTGTGTTCTCATGAAGTCGGATGTGAGACGAGAAGGGGTTTTCTTTCTCTTGTTGGGTTCTCACCTCGCTTTTAATTAATTTATTTTCAATTTAAACAATGAGCTACTTTAGTATGAGTACATGTTGTGCTTAGATCTAATTTAATTAATCGATGTTCATAATTTGGGCCTAAAAAACTCGATGAATCGGGCCAAACACAAGTATAGTTTAATTAATTAAATTAGTCTTTAATTTTAGGTTTCATTATTTCTATTTTGATTTAATTAGCATAGTGAACATAATTTTACCAAAATAATATTACTAGAGAATAAATATTAAAGTTGTCTTTTTGATTGTGGAAGAAATAACAATCAATTAAACTTAGCTGAGATAATTATTTCTAAAAATATTAATTACTCAAATTTTGAATAGACGATTAGTGGAGTTGTATAATAAATATTATTATTTATAAGTTACTCATTATATGATTTTAACATAAAATAATTTAAATTATACTTTTAAATTATTATTAGTGGAGTTGTATAATAAATATTATTATTTATATGCTATTCTTGACAATGCTTCTTTGTAGTGAAGTTATTTTTGTAGGCACACTAGTGTCGTATTACTTGCTTTGGTTGCATTGGGGTAATATTGTTTTCATTATTTCTTAGGTAAATGAATCGTTATTTTAGGAAAACTTCTCTTGCTGTGGAGGTGTCATCTTCGTCGGTTAATGGACCTACACTTCTCCAACCTCAAGAATCATCGAAGGAAGATAACAATGAAGTTGATTTAGAAAATGTTCCAAGTGATCCAGGATTACGACTTGATTTAATGAGTTATCCACCGAACTTAATAGAGCAGGTTCGTAGAGCTTACTTATTTAAAGGTCCATGTCAACCGCGTGAGCATGCTTTTCCTCATAGAATTGATGGAAATCGAAAACATAAATTTGTTTCAAATTGGTTTGATGAATTCAAGAGTTGGTTGAAATATAGTATTGCAAAAGATGCAGCGATTCCAGAAGATGAAGAATAGAAGGGAAATGTTATGATGTGATTGTATTTAACTTTTATTTTTTGAATATTGTAATGTAATTTAAATAATACTATTTATTTTTATTATAAAAAATATTTTTGGGCCCCCCAACATGAAATGTCTAGCTCCGTCACTGTGTTCATGTAATTGTTGTTCTTGTGAATGCTATCACATTCTAATTCATTGTTATGTTTCATGTAATTCATGTTGTTGTGCATTTAATCGTAGTTATTGTATATATGAGAAACAATTACCATAAATGATTATATAAAATCCATTGATTATAGGGTTAAAAGGTTACCATTAAAATTTGAGGATAATAAATGATTTATAATTAATCTTGACTGTTAGATTATAAAAAAATGAATGAACCATATTAGTTCTTAATTCTAAAAAAATAGAGTTCTCATTTGATCAACTCCCTAAACGTGAGGACTATTTTCATAGTGAGAACATGAGAACCAAAAAACGATGAATTCGCTGTGAAAATTGTTGAATCCGCTGGGAAAGTTATTGATCCAAAAAATAAAATTTTCACTCCTCATGAGATTCAAATCTGGGTGAAAAAATCTGATTTTTGGATTCAATAACTTTATCAACTGATGCATTAACTTTAATAGCGAATTCATTTTGTTTTGATGACGAATTTTCATGGTTTTAATTCTCACAATAATTTTTATTTGAACTTTAATATGTATATATATATAAATATATTAAGGATAGAAGTTGACAAATTCAAGAAATGGAACGAAGAGGTGAGCCCTTCTATAATTTAAGTTTTATAATTATATTTTGGGTGATTATTAGATAGTAATGTAATACCGGTCATTTGTGAAAGGATGGTCTCTGTCTTGCTAGGGGGTGAGAATTTGGGACGGGACTAGGAAATTCCGTCCGACCCGAGTCCCGACGGATTCAAATTACTGTTGGGGGCCGGACCGGACCAGAAATTTTGATTTTCGGTGTCGGAAGTCCCGAGTCCGTTGAAATCCAATTCCGATTTTAAATATATCTAACCACCCTTTTCGGTAATTCGGGATATTTCGGGTAATTTGGACTTCGGGTAATTCGGGATATTTTCGGGACTTGGACTTAATTAATTTTAATTAAATTTTCGGGAATTAATTAATAATTAATTAATTCTAATTAAAATTAATTAGTTTAATAAAATTTAATTGTAAATTAATAGATAATAATTTTGAATTAATATATATTAATTTTGAATTAGTAAACTCTAATTGTGAAATAATACACCATAATCGTGAATTAATAAATCATAATTTTGAATTAATAAACCCTATTTGAAATTAATAAACCCTAATTTTAAATTATAAATCCTAATTGGAAATAATAAACCCTAATTTTGAATATTAAACCCTAATTATGAATTAATAAATCCTAACTTTGAATTAATAAACTCTAATTTTGAATTAATAAACCCTAATTGAAAATAATCAACCCTAATTTTGAATAATAAATCCTAATTATGAATTAATAAACCCTAACTTTGAATTAATAAACCCTACTTGTGAATTAAAAACCTTAATTATGAATTAATAAACCTCATTGTGAATTAATAATCCATGATTATGAATTAATAAATTCTAATTTTGAATTAAAAATTATGATTAAAAATTAATAAATTTAATTATACATTAACAAAATCTAATTATCCTTATTCATCATAATTAATATATAATTATTTTTAAAAAATAAGGGTGATCTCACGATGAGACGGAATTCACCCAAGATTTTGTCTTTGTGAAAATATGAAATATTAAAAAGAATACGGATAAGAAGATTCTATTAATCATGGGACGAGGCGAGCTAACTCAAATCAAATAAGCAATTACTATACCACGAGTGAATAATGGTGTTTCACGTCCCCATCACTTCGCCTAAATCATGTCGGTTCGGCTCCACTCGATTAGGATCACAGTGTGAACGTTAATAAATTGTTGATGCCCCCATTATTTTGTCGGGAGACGGACAACCATCCAGCTATCCTACAATCCAAAATGTTCACGGTCCAGCTACAGAGATGGACACGTTAAGATGTCGTACTGAACAATACAAAATGTTCATTGATCATACATTAAAACGAACATAATCTAACAAAGATTAAATAGTTACTTAACCATGGACCCATGAGTCCAAGACCAGTACAACCAAGTAATCACTCAAAACCAAGAAATCCAGCTAAACAGTTTACCATCTGAAAGCTCAGATTTCTTCAATCATGATACACTTATTTCACTAGCAGATTAAACTACAACGCCTCCGCAACAAAACCAATCACTTAAATTCCCAGAAACAACGCAAATTCGAGAGTAAAAATTCAACAACAATTAAATTTCCAGCTGAAACAACACGATTACGACAATCAAATCATAGGAGTAATAAAAAACCTTGTCTTCGGGTTTCACTTCGATTTCGAAGCTCGTGCCCTTGAGCGTCTTCACAAGATTTTTTCTTTTACAATTATTTTTTTTTCATAATTTTTGGGGAAGAAAACATGGAGAAGAAGAAGGCATAATTTCGCCGTGGACCTCAATTGTTTTCTTTTCAGAGATATTCTCCACATCATCAGCCATGAATGGGAGTGAGTACTCACGCTTCAGCTTTCGTGTGAATGACGGAGGGAAGTCTACACAATCTAATTGGTGCGTGAACTTACGGATAACGTTGAGGGTGGCTTTTGATGAGATATAGATAAAAAGTGAGCTAGGTTTTTGTCTGCATTCTGACAACTGGTATGAGATTTAACTCGTGATTATAAATTACATCTTGATTTTCTGGCATGTTCTTTTTTTACTATTTTTTTTATCTATATTTTATCTAACTTCGAATTTTCATTCAAAATTAAATAAATCTAGCTTTCGTAAACAGAACATCGTTAAGTATTAGTAGAATGAGTCCATGTTATTCTGGCATCAGTATACCTTTTGATTTACCAAAATAAAAACGAAATAAAATTTGGCATTCAGTGATCTTCAATAAGTGTTAAATCTGTGTATACTTTTTTATGATGCTAAATAAATTTGATGTATTCTGGGGCCAACCAAATATTTGAGGGGAAAAAGTACGATTAAAATTTTCACCAGTTTTTATTTTTAACTTTTTGCCTTCTTTTTATAATATTAACGATGAAGATGATATTTTAACAACCTCAATAGAAATCTTTCATGTGGCCTGTCATTTGCAATTGGCCCATCTATTTCAGTTAGGGCCGATTCTAAAATCCAACCCTTCGTATAGAGAAATTAGGCGTCACGCACTTATAATTGAGCTCCAGACATTGGCCGTTGCATCATAGCGAAGGATACATATTAATAAAATCAAACGACCAATTCAATCTACATGGTTTGTGTAATATATAGTACCATTAACTTTGTATTACTGTGATTGTAATATATTATAGCTATTAACAGCAATTTACTGAACTAGAACTACAAAAGTTTGTATATGTGATCTTGATTTGAGTCATGAACAAGAATTTTATTACCTTGCAATTTAAGACACATCACCATCACCAACTCTAGCTGGCAACCAAAGAACCTAGACTCTTTTATACGGAAAAGATGAGCATTGATTTAATGTTTTGTTTTGTGTATTTTTATTTTATAGGAGAAGATTACATCGTTTAATAAAAGAAAACAAAATAGAAGATTATATCATCTTCTATGGGCCTGTTCATTTGATAAGGTTAGAGCATAGGCCCATGTTTGGTTAGATCCAACATTTAATTTATGATATTATCTATTACCGACAATCACACGATTTTCAATCGGAGCGACAAAATTCATTGTGAAAGGAGATCATATTTTGATATAATTTTGTCCTCACTTTTTCTGTAAATTCGATATTTGCCATCAAGCGTTGGAGATCATCTTTTTCTTATATATGTATCCATCTTTTCTCATCTTTGTATCTACATGATTCAAGACAGTGAAGAAGCGAGAAGAAAAAATCGATCCAACTCCAACACATATAATTTTAATTTCCTGGGTTCTTATAATTTCATAAATTATTTAATAAGATAATTGTAGCTAAGAGAGTATATTTTGGAAAAGTATGAACTGCATGGAGTTAAGATTGTTTTTTTTTTTATTAAAGAGAGAGATCGGAGTTATGATTGGGTTCCTTCCTGAATCCCCATTTTTCTTTGTATAGCCTCATTCACATGCCTTCTGCATTCCTTTGATTTGATAAGAGTTTTCAAAAATTACGTAGGAATAGGACTGATAGGATACTGAATTACTGATATTTTGGGGAGTTTGTTGCCATCTCTAAAGTTTGCTCTTAGAATTTCATTAGTTACATAGAACAGCTCGAGATTTGATTTTTACTGTTTTAATTTGGAATTTGAGATATAAATTTTCAATTTTAAGTAGAACAAAAACTTGGGTGATCTCCGACTCACTACTAGCTCACTCTTGATTTTTGTTAAAATAATTATATATTAATTATGATGAATAATAATAATTAGATTTTATTAATTATAATTAAATTTATTAATTTTTAATTATAATTTATTTATTCATAATTATGATTTATTAATTCATATTTAGGATTTATTAATTCACAATTAGGGTTTATTATTCAAAATTATGGTTTATTAATTTCAATTAGGATTTATTAATTCAAAATTGTTATTTATTAATTTAAAATTAATATTGATTAATTAATTTAAAATTAATTAGGCAAAAAAAGGTTAGGGCTCTTAAAGTCGAATTTGATCGAGATCCATCATGGTGTCCTTGCTGGAAAGACATCGTAACTACAGCTTGCATTTTATCATAATTTTACTAGAAAAAGACACTTGCTGATCAAATTGCTGGAAGTAAAAACATATAATTAAATTCCTAAATAACTAAAGGAGGTATTTTGAATTTGTAATTAAGAAAATAATTCAGAAAATGAGAGAAACAACAAAATTTGTCGTATCATTAGTTTGCTTGAATAAGAGTTCTTAAATGAATTGATGAGCATGGATTATCCTAACAACAATCGACATTATTTTTCACGTTATCTTTTGGCATTTTTGATAATCTGTTAACAACTGTGATTTGTGACTTTGGCTGCTTTTAATGAATGTATATAGGTAGCGATAACTTGGTGATCAAAGGGCTGATTTTGATGAGTGATTTTGGATTGTTTTTTATGACCTTCTCTATGAAATCGTTTATGATTTAAGATCTTAATAAAGTATAAATTAGTGTAATGCAGATATAATTGTATATTTGTTGGTTTTCTATTTGTATTATGATCAAGAACTTGACTATCTTTATTCGCTCTGGTAAATTACATTTCTTTCGGCAAATACGAGTGCATGTACGTTGTTAAATTATCACATCTTTTGGAGATTTTATAAATTGTTTGATAGATTTGTGAACATGTCAAACTTTGTTTACTTTCTACTCTCCAACCTTTTCAGAAAATATATTTTCAAAGTTTATATCTCTTGACATGATAGAAAATAATAAGGTCCAAAAAAGTATTATAGTAAATTCATAAACTAACATATATTATGCATCTTTTTTCTGGAAGAAGTATATTCATATTCATAGGTGTATCATGCAACCAAACATATTTTCAATTATATAAAAAGTATATCGGTGAATCAAAAAAATTCATTAATCAAGGTTCAGTCTTTGTTTACACACTACTCATCTTGTCCAAAGAAACAGAACAACACCTAGATATCTCAAATCAAATAATAACATGGGAATCTTGCAACATATCAAACATTTATTGTTCATAAAAGATATTGATATATAAATACATGAACTTTGATGTGATTTTAGTTTTACATCGAACTTTAAAAGAAATATATAAATACACGAACTTATTAATTGTAGTAATTTTACTACAATTTTTTCTAATCAAATTAAAACTAACATAACAATGATGTGAAAATAAATTAATAAATAAAATACATAAACAAACAAACGAATAAATTAAACAAATTAAATAGTGAAACAACTAAACAAATAAAGAGAGAAAAACATTTAAAACACACACACACATTGAATCACTCAAAGACATACACACAATTCGCGACATCAGAATAAAAGAAATACACCAGACATTGGACGGAGAGAGCACTCTGTGAATGGAGTAAGAACACTTCAATTTTGTTGATGTCATGCTTGAAAATCAGCAAATTCGCAGACTTTGAACTTGAAGATGGGGGCTTCTTTTAATTGCGACTCTCTTAAGTTGTCATCTCAGTAATCGAGCTTTTGGTACTTGAGGCTGACGACTTATTATGTTGCCTTGAATTCGTAGACTTTGAACTTGAAGGTGGAGGCTTCTTTTTCCGCGTAAGTGATGCGTGGACAAGTACGGCCTTATTTTGGGATGATGTGTTCTTACATCAACAAAATTGAAGTGTTCTTACTCCATTTACAGAGTGCTCTCTCCGGCTATGTCTGGTGTATTTATTCTCTTCTGATGTCGCGGATTATGTGTCTTTGATTGATTTAACGTGTACTTGTATTTTAAATGTTTATTTATCTCTTTATTTGTTTTATTATTTATTTATTTATTTAATTGTTTCATTATTTATTTATTTCATTATTTGTTTGTTTGTTTTGTATTCTATTTATTAATTTATTTTCATATCATTATCACGTCAGTTTTTATTTAATCAAAATAAAAATCGTGATAAAATTACTATAATTAATAAATTCGTGTATTTATATATTTTATTTAAAGTTTCTTTATAAAATCAAAATACATTAAAATTCATGTATTTATATGTCAATATCTCTTCATAAAATTATAACATTTTTATTTTAATTTTTAAGTAAAAAAATGCTTGTGATAGGTGCATGAGTATTTTGGTACAATTTATTTCCTAGCAATATTTGCCAATCACATATTAGGATGACAATGAGTCGGATCTGGATCGAATTTGGTTAGATACAGATTTGATTTTTTTTGCTTTGGTCCAGATTTACTGGGTACAAAAAAATTAGATCCAGATCCATAAGATCCACAGGGTCTAGGGTCTAGATCCGAATCCATATGTTTTCGTTTCTAAAATAAATTCTAAATTAACTATAATTTACAATAATATCATAATAATCTAAATACACAATAATACTATAATTATTTAGAATTTTTATATTATCATTATATTTGAAGACGTTAGTTACAAATTTATTATAAAGTATGAAACAATAAACAACTCGATCGCCAGTGGTGTAAGTGGTGCGACCCTTCGTGAATGCCGATTGATACATAATTGAGAGAATTTGAAATGAAATTGTGAGCATATTTATTTTGGGAGAATTTGAAAAAGAAAATTAAAGAGTTTTAAGTTGAAGTTAGGTATTTAATTATAATAAAATAATATATATATATATATATATATATATATATATATATATATATATATATATATATATAAATGGATCTGAACTGTATCTGGATCGGATCACGGTCTCAAAAACTAAATCCCACTATCCCAGATCCAAATCCGAAATATAGGAGTAGAATCTAAATCCGATCTAGATCCATCGAATCTAATTTTTTGAATATCTGGATCCACGAATTTAAAGCGGATCCAGAATCTATTGACATCTCTGATCACATATAGAATAAGCTTCGAATTGCGTGGAGAAATAAATTAACGATAACATAACAGTAAAGTTATTTAAAAAAAAAAGACTTTCTGGAAGTTTGGAACATAGTTTATTAACAAAGAAATTTATTTTCACCTCTTAACTTTCTTGCTTAAATGTTAAGCCCTTATTTGTAATCCATTTTGGACGTACTACTGTTAAATTGTGCTTTCATGCCAAAAAAATCCCATGTTCAAATTTCATTAACCCTCTACCAACCTCTATAGTGATATAGGCTATGTCCCATAAATTCAAAAATAAAATAAAATAAGACATTATTCAGATTAGGAATTTCTTCTTTTTCATAACAACTTTTTCCGTCACATTGGAACATTGCTCACGGCAAAATTGAGACCATATTTCGTTATAACAAACTTCTCTAGATTATATATGTTTTCTGTCACAATTTTCCAGTATCAGAACAAATTAAAAATAAAAATAAAATAAAGTAAGGTGATATTAACAATAAACTTCGCCTAATCCTAACAGTAGCAAAGGTCCGCCCTTACTGAGCCGGCAACGTTCCGGGTCTCCACGAAACATCACCCGACCCGAATCCCATATCCGAAAAGTCAAACAGACCATCCAGAGTCGCGTATTCACCAATATTATTTTCAACTTCCCCAAACCCGTACGCGTACGTATCGTAACCCGGAACCTCCCAAAACTCGCCTCCGAACTCAGAAGAGTCTGACTCCACCGAGGCCAACTCGGTACTCAACTCGTTAACTGGAGACGCCGTCGAAGGAGGAATCCCCAGCTCGTCATCCGAAGCCTCCAGTAAGTACCCCAGATCCGGCCGAGAATCGCCGGAATCCGGCACCAATTCGATAGCTCCGTCCTGCGCCGCGTCGACGGACGGCGAGGCAGTGATCTCTTCCTCGAAACTCTTCATGAACGAGTCGAGATCCTGAGTCGAGGTGGAGAACTCGGAATCGTCATCGAACCCGTCCAACAGATCCTCCCTTAGCCGCTTCACCTCCGGCGAGTCGATCTCCGGCTCCGCCTCCTCCGACTCATCTCGGACGCGTTTCCTAACCACCTCATTCACTTCCTCCATTTAAGAAAAATCAAAAACCTCTTGACACAATGTGTATAACAATCAATAAGAACAGTGCGAAAAGAATGTCGATTTTTTAGAGAGAGAAATATGCGATTTCTGCGATGATGAAGGAGAGAGAGATGATGTGGGTTTTATAGGTAGGATGGAATCATGAAAGCGACGCAGGAATACAAGGGCCCCACATCACGGACGTCTCGTCAATTGTAATCATCTGTGAAGCCTTAGGTTTGACGTGTCTGCTCGATTTTTCTGGTGCGGAATTTAGTGTTGCGTGATTAAACGGATTTGAATTTCGGTTTGGGGTCCGTCAGTGAGGGCCGTGGGGACCACTCTGGGCAGAGTCAATCACTGCCGATTTTTGCCTTTTTCCTACTTTTTTAATTATTATTTTATTATAAATAATTTCTGGATTTGGTTGCTTTGGGCGTACGATTTTAGGAAAGCGGGCTGTGAACGAACAAGTCCAATGGAATTAGCCTTTGCATTTTTGTCTTTGAACCTACTTGTAGTTGTTGGTATTTCCGGCCAACTATTTATTTATCCAACACAAAAATTTGGATGAACTTTTTCACCGTAACTTACTTTTTCTTTTTTTTTTAATAATTATATATTAATTATGGTAAGTAAAGAATAATTATATTTTATTAATATATAATTAAATTTATTAATTTTTAATTATAACTTTTAATTTAAAATTAGAATTTATTAATTCATAATTATGGTTTATTAATTCATAATTGAGGTTTATTAATTCACATGTAAGGTTTATTAATTCAAAGTTAGGGTTTATTATTCAAAATTAGGGTTTATTATTTTCAATTATGGTTTATTAATTCAAAATTATGGTTTATTAATTCCAAATAGGGTTTATTAATTCAAAATTAGGGTTTATTATTTCACAGTTATAATTTATTAATTCAAAATTAAGATATATTAATTTAAAATTAAATTTTATTAAACTAATTCATTTTAATTAAAATTAATTAATTAATTAGTGGGATGGTCTCACTGTGTGCGCACGCACAGGAGACCCTTTATCCCATTACGTATGCTATTTTTCTTCCTTCCAAAAAAAATATCCATTTCTCTTCGAACAAATATTATAATTTTGTTTCTTTACAAAATGAATATAATAATAATAGTAATAGTAAATTATTATTATTAATATTATATAGTGATTTTTCTTTAGAGAAGTAAATAATTGTTCATTCTATGTTGGTAGATAAAAGTATTTGGGACCATTTGTGTTTGTTTTATCAGACGTATTAATATATTTTCTTAGTTTCATAGTTTGTGTGAGATGCGGGGCGAGTTACTTGTATGCTTACAGTGAATTATGATTTATACCAGTAAAAAAATCACAGTGATTTATTGCTAAGCGAATTTCCATTAATATATCTACGATTTTCATACGTTTATCTTATACAATTCTAGGGCTATTAAATATATTCGAGGTTTATCCAATATCAATTCAAACTATATGAGGTGTTCTATAAAAAAATGCTAAGAGAGAATAAAATTATGTTTGCATATAGTTCTGATTTTTCTAAAAGCTCAGAACTAATTTGTATTGTATTTGGCCTAAAAATGAGGATTATGTGGGTTGGTGCCGGATTTGGACTTTTCGTAGATAATAATAATTCTCCTAAATTGGGCAGAAGATTGTAGCATTACTATGATTGACCACAATCGAAATTACCGTTGAGATAACGTTATTATATATGCCAAAACACTCTCGACAATGCTTTCTAGGTAAATAGTTCGGCGCTCCTTAGTCCTTAAGGCTGTAATCCGCTCATCTTTTTCTCGTTTTATAAATAGAAAATTTATTCTACTAATTTTTTTTTCTAGTTTTATAAATATAAAAAATGAATCTTAATCACGTGACAAATCATTATACTGCTACCTTATTCGAATATATCTCCAGTAAATGGGTGATATCTTTTCTTTTTATATATCTCTATACTTATGTTATAATCATTATATATAAATATGTATAAACACTAATATTTAACACATATTTGACTATTTGCATGTATGTATACACGCAACATGTACGTAAATACATACATTATTTAATTACTACATATGGTTGTATCAATACCTGCAAAAAATATCGTTTTAGAGAGAGATTGCAAAAAGTTACTCATAACCACTGACACACTCATCTTTTTATTAAACTATTACTAATTTCAGTGATGGAAATTGATAATTTTTAGAGAAAAGAGAAGACAATGATCATTAACTATGACGCATTCGAATAAATAAATAAAAAAGATTAGAGCGGTGGAAATTTCGGTTCTCCTCAATTATATAAGTGTTGACGAAAAATTATAATTAGGCGGACGAAATAAATTGGACAACAGCACAAAAAAACCAAATTAAACTCTACTCTCTCCCTCATCCAATTTTCTTTCTAGTTTTTATTGTTGGGACGTTCCCAAATTTTTTTCTATTTATTTATGAAAATTATTTTTCCAATTTTATCCACAATAATATTTTTTATTTACACATTTTATCACCCATGACCTACCAACAACCTATTTATTTACATCTTTTATCACATATGGCTCATCGCTAACTAATTTAATACTATTACATTAATGTGGAACTCTTATTCCACTCAAATATACTCAACAATTTTCATTAAAACCCGCGTCCAAGATTTAAATAAAAAATAAGTAAAATGAGGGATGACTATAGTCACTCTTAATTTATAGGTATTCATTTCGTATCGGAAACTAGCTCCCATTTAAAGATTACATACAAAAATACATCAGTACCCTCACATTTTATATTATTTTTTACATAATTATATTACTCGAATACATTCTGGATGTGAGTGGTTCCCGGTCCCGGCTATTTCGTCGATTATATTCAAATATAATAACATTATTATTTTTGCATCATTCATGTTTTTTTTGTTGGAATTAAAAAGGTTAACTTTTTTCTGTTGTTGTTGAGGGCAAAGCTAAGTTTTTTAAGAATTTGTCAACTATATGGGACAGCTAAATCCTTATTTCTAAGTATGCAATTTGCTTTTATTAAAAAAGTATGCAATTTACAAAGCGTTTGGTCCAATTATTTAACCGTACATGATACGAGAGGCCTGCCATAATAAATTAAGGTCCAAATAGTACAACTCTTAAAGCATCTAGAGATCCCCAATCGAAATTAATTTTATAAATATTAATGTTATTCAACGTTACAGCAAGACTTTGTTCCATTTAACAAAAGGGCGTTACTTAACGAATTTCGTATGGTACAAATGGCGATACCTTTTATAATCGCCTTGAAATATGGCCCACATAAAGAGAAATCAAAACCTAAAATTCAGTCTACCTATATTGACCAGTGATATAATAATTAATATTCGATATCAAAAATTTTGAATTCGAATTTATCTTGATACGACTTTTTTAAATGTATATATTTAACTGAAAAAAAAACTTAAAAATCAATTTCATTGGTTTAACCGGATCCTATTACATTAAAATATGATATTATATTCCTTTTATATTGTTCGAACTCTTTATGCTATGTTATTTTGACATTTAAATTTTTATATTTAATTGATAAAAAAATTTAAAAACTCAATTTCGTTGATTTAACCTGATCATATTATATTAAAATATGATATTATATTCTTTTCATATTGATCGAACTCTTTATGCTATGTTGTGTTTGACACAGAATACTGGAATAAATAGTGGTGCGAAATCTTTATATCAAAATAGTATTCCCTATTTCACTTCACATTTTTGAAAGACAAAATGTTGTAATTTAGAATTTTCACAACCAGCATCAAATCTGACGAATAAAATAAAAAATAAAATTCATGGAGCAACTATTTCTGTAACTGGAATTGTAAATAACACGAATATTCAACTTACATTAAAAAATAGTAGGGTGCGTGTAACATGACGATACCCTACAGAGTAAAATTAATCATCTATTAGATGCACGTCTATGTAATATTTATTGTTATAAAAAGAGAATCGAGATAGCTTATTAAATTAATATTTATAGGAGAGATTTCCCGAATCATATACGTTATTATCTTGTTGCAGCAGTTATTTTTTAAGGTAACTTATTTAATACTACAATTTTTTATTTCCACTTTGAGCCCTTCATACTTTATTCATGACATTTGAAATTATAATAATAATAATCACGAATCCTAATTAAATTTGCTGGAATTTTAATTAAAAAATTTAAGCTAACTTATCAGTAATCAGACATCATCTGCATTTGATAGATATTATTTTATACCATGCATGATTTATGACGTCACCAAAACATTTTTTGGCAAACTACTTGTATACTTTCTTTCTAAATGAATTAAACTTCCATCGAGTTGGGGAGCCAGGCTGAAAGATATATAGAACTATTATAATAATTTATATAATAAAATATCCTTATAAAACATGTATTAGTTTTCTCTTTATTTCTATTCTTTTAGAGCAATATTTATATATTTTTATAATTTTATACATAATTAAGGGTGTTTGAATGTTGAATTCATTTTAGTGTACACTTAGATTAGATCTAGATTTTGTCACTTACATTTGTTTTTTTTTTGTTTTTACTCTATTTTTCAGAGAAGAGAATTAGAAAAATAAAATGAAAACAATTTAAATAATTCGATCCAATATGCACTTGCTCCAAGACGCACGCAAAGTTATCTGCTTATTTTATAGATTATACGTGAAATATCTAATTCAAAATTTTCAACACCTGTATTCCATTTTGAGACAAATAGATAAATTTAAAAATCGCGTGACTATGAATTCGAGTATAATATCTTTGATCTCATACTTTAACTATTTTATTATGCCAACATACATCCACGAAAATAGTCAAACACCTCCATTTTTTTTATCAATTAATACAAAAATTTTAAAGGTTACGTCACGATGGACTCGAACTCGAGACCTTTGGCCTCCGTCATTAACCACTCTACCACTAGGCCAACACGCACACACTCAAACACCTCCATTATTTTATTTTTTTGGTCAATTAATACAAAAATTTTAAAGGCTGCATCACGGTGAACTCGAACCCGAGACTTTTAACCTCGAGCATTAACCACTCTACCACTAGGCGCGCACACACACACACAAACACCTCCATTATTATTATGTCATTATATTTGAATATTAGATAGGTACATGCATATGCGCATGCAAAGTTAGTTAGGTTGTTACAAAGAAGTTGTATTCGCTTTATTTTCTGCTTTGTTTTCTCAGAATTCGGTTATCTTCTGAAACATGCGTATGAGCATGCAGTGTAAAATGTAAAGGGTACGTGCTCTATTTAAAGAGCAAAGGTAGATCAATGAAAGGTTGAACTTCTTTTCATATTTCTATATGGTATCAGAGCCTCTTTTCATCTCTCCAAAATTTTTCTGATCTACCTTCTATATCTCTTTTCTCGTTTCTGGCTATGGATTCTTCAACATCCAACGCTCCTTTTCCAGCTATTCATCCAATTAGTGTAAAGCTTGATCGTAATAACTACAATTTCTGGAAGACGCAAGTGTTTGCTACTGCTAGAGCTTTCGGATTTGAAGATGTTCTTCATGCGGATTCTGCTCCACCGCAATTCAATTCATCTTCCTCTCATGACATCCCTACATCAAATCCAAATTTATCAAGAATGGCTAAAACGCGACCAGTTCATCTTTAGCTGGTTGCTCACTTCAATCTCCTCGCCTATGATTGGATATATTGGTCATAACAAAGGGTAACAAAGTGGTTTGTCAACTGTGGAAAATCGAACCACGTTGCTCTCAAATGTTTTCGCCGCTTTGATGTTAGCTTCACCGGTTCGAAAATCGCCTCACACCATACCTCAAGCAAATGTCATCATGCGAACAATCGCTCAATCAACGCCTACTCCTCCTCTACATCAACTACAAATATCTCGCACCTATTAATCCTCCTCCCACCGCCACCCATTTCCTCGTGTAAGCTCCAGCTCAACTTCGAGTGGTATTTTGACCCTGTGCCTCTCGCTCATGTCACATCCGATCTCAAGAATGTACAATCACCACCCTTATCAAGGGCATGACTCTCTCACAAGAGGTAATGGCTCTCAACTCAAAATCACTCATGTCGATCTATCGCATTATCAAATCGTGCCTTTTCCTCTACTTTGTTCCTCGAAATATCCTTGTAGTTCCTAACATAACGAAGAACTTGCTCAAGATCTCAAGTTTACACTGATAATAATGTTTACTTGAATTTCATGCATCTTCTTGTTTTGTTAAGGACAAGACTACTCACAAGATACTCTTGGAAGGCACTCTTAAGGATGGACTCTATCACATGGATTTAGCTTCCAAATCGCATTAGTCATCCACTCCAGCTTCTTCTCCTCGTAAGCTATATCGACTCTTTCTAGTACATCTTCAACCACCGCAATGATCTATGGCATTCTAGATTAGGTCATCCTTGTAAAAGTGTTCTAGACACTACTCTTAAGCTCATGAATATCAAGAATAAAACGTGTCAGGTTTCCTTTTGTAATGGCTGTGCCATGGGCAAAATCCACTGTATGAACTTTCCTTCTACTGAAATAAAAACGACTGCTCCTTTTCAATTGGTACATTCTGATCTTTGGGGACCTAGTCCTCTTCCTTCCACTGATGGATATAGATACTATATACACTTTTTGGATGACTACAGCCGATATACATGGGTGTATCCTCTTCATGTTAAATCTGAAACTGTCAACACCTTCATCAAGTTCAATACCTTCGTTGAAAGGCAGTTCAATACCAAAATCAAAGCTCTTCACCGATCAGGGGGGGAATATCGGCCCTTCAAACATTACTTCAAAATCTAGCATAACGCTTAGACACCGTGTCCTCATACTCACCAACAAAACGGTCGAAATAACGTAAGATAGACACATCATGGAACTTGGTCTTACTCTTCTAGCCTCGACCGTTACTAACTTCATATCGGTGGGACGCGTTTGCCAACGCCATACACCTTATCAATAGGCTTCCCACCCAAAGTTGTTAGGAAATATTTCTTCTTATCAAGCTATATACAAACGTGTTCCAGATTATAAATTTCTTAAGGTGTTTGGTTGTAGCTGCTTTTTTTTCTTCGCCTGCACAACAAATCAAACCGCAATTTCGCTCCTCCAAATGTGTTTTTCTAGGGTATAGTTCCAACCACAAGGGTTACAAATGTCTGCACTCCTCAGGATGGATCTACATTGCTCGCACGGTCATGTTTAATGAGCAAGAATTCCCTTATGGTAGTCTATTCCAATCAGCCTCTCCAGCCTCTCATCCTCTCATTACTCCATCGCCTGTCCATCTTCCTTCCTTCATGCAGTCATTTCAAAGCCCCATAAGATCTTCCTCTTCATCTGCAGCATCAACTCCCCCTATAGGTTCAGCTCGATCTTCCTCATCCTCCCAAGCTCAGCCAAATTCTGATATGTCTAGTCCTTCGCATAATCTTGCTCCAGTCTTGCCTCCTCCTCAGCCTCAAGCTTCTCCTGCTCCTCCTTTATCCACTTCTAACACACATCCCATGAATACCAGGTCCAAACATGGCATCTTTAAACCCAATGCTTCACGGCTTACACTGATAAATCAGGTGTTACCACTGTTACCATTACCGAACCTCTTTCTGCCGCCGAAGCCTTAGCTCATCCCGAATGGTACAAAGCTATGGAGACTGAGTTCAATGTTATTATTGACAAAGCCACGTGGGAAATTATCCCTTACTCTCCTGACATGAATCTTATTCAGTGTAAGTGGGTGTTTCGGGTTAAAACTAAGGCGGATGGATCTGTTGAACGTCTCAAGGCAAGACTAGTTGCTAAGGGCTTCCAACAACAGGCTGGTGTTGATTTTGTGGAAACCTTTAGTCCTGTTGTTAAGCCTGTCTCGGTAAGGCTTATGTTCTCTCTCGCTACTTTCGATTGGGATATCCAAAGACGTAGATATCAACAACGATTTCAATGGTACTTTGGACAAGCCTGTATATATGCATCAGCCTGAGGGCTTTGTGGATTCCCTTCGTCCAGATCATGTTTGCAAGCTCAAGAAATCTCTTTATGGGTTGAAGCAAGCTCCTAGGGCTTGGTACGAAAAACTCAAGCACTATCTTCTATCATATGGGTTCAAACATTCTACTTCGGATCACTCGTTATTTTATGCTCGAAAAAATGGAAAGTTGTTACTTGTTCTTGTTTACGTGGATGATATTCTCATCACTGGGGAAGATTCCTCTCTCATCTCTCATCTTATTCAAAATCTCTCCTCAGAATTTTCTTTAAAACACTTAGGTCCCGTCACATATTTTCTTGGTATTCAGGTTTCTCGATCAAATTCTTCGCCCAAATCCTTTCTTCTAAATCGCCTCAAGACATTCAAGACCTCCTCGCTAAGACCAATCTCAAAGAATCGTACTCTCAATCATCTCCATATAATGTCGTTGTCAAACTTCATAAGTCCGATAGTCCATCTTTTCTCGATCCTCGTTATTTCAGAAGACAAGGGGTGCTCTTCAATACCTCACTCTTTCGCGTCCCGATATCTCTTTCATGGTTAATAAATTGAGTCGGTTTTTCACTCACCCATCAGTGTTACATTGGCAAGCTTGCAAAAGGCTCCTGCGCTATCTCAAGGGCACCCTACACTACAGCTTAAGGTTTCAATCCTCGCCCTATCTTCATCTCAAAATCTTCTCGGATGCGGATTGGGCTGGATCTTTGGATGACAGAAAATCTACCAGTGGCTACTGTGTTTTTCTTGGCCATAATCTTCTCTCCTGGAGTTCGAAGAAGCAGAATGTGGTTGCGCGTAGCTCTACAGAATCTGAGTACCGAGCTCTTGCGAATGCTGCTGTCGAAGCCATTTGGATCAGGTCACTTCTTGCTGAACTTGGGTTTCTCATCTCAGCTCCGGTTCTGTGGTGTGACAACAAGAGCGCCGCTGCTATTGCTTCAAACCCGGTGCTACATGCTCGCACCAAACACATTTAGATTGATACACACTTTGTTCGTGATGTTCTTAGCAAAGACTGAAGTTCGTTATGTTCCTTCCAAGCTCGGTGGCCGATATCTTCACCAAGCCATTATCTGTACCTCGGTTTCAGTCCTTAGTCTCTCTTTTTCCTCTTGATCAGGGATAGTTCATCTTCAGTTCGGGTTGTATTTGAATATTAGATAGGTACATGCATGCGCATGCAAAGTTAGTTAGGTTGTTACAAAGAAGTTGTATTCGCTTTTATTTTCTGCTTTGGTTTCAGAAATTCGGTTATCTTCAAACATGCGTATGAGCATGCAATGTAAAATGTAAAGGGTACGTGCTCTATTTAAAGAGCAAAGGTAGATCAATGAAAGGTTGAACTTCTTTTCATATTTCTATACATTACATTGCATACCTAGTAAATTTCTCATATTTAAGTCACAGGCGCAGCGTAGGTGTGGGGAGGTGCAGCGCAGAGGATGAAAATCAAGATGGCACCGTACAAAAATAATGCCCGTTACACCGCTACAGTAACGTGATGAGCATCAATGCATGCACATAAATGCAGCGAAGTTTGGTATGTGTGGTTATACTAGACTAGACATGTTTTAGGGCCGGAACCGCCGGTTTAGGGCCGGGCCCGGCGGTCCGGCGGTTCCAAATGCGACGGCCCTAGCCCGGCCCTACAAGCTAGTCGGCGGTTTAGGGCCGGGCCTGAGCCCGGCGGTCCCGGTTCGGGCTCGAACCGCCGGTTTAGGGCCGAGCCCGGCGGTTCGGCCTGTTCGCGCAGCGATTTTGTATCGATCCGTTCTCTCTCGTCCGAGCTCCGATTTTCGATCCGTTTGCGCTCACGAACTCGTATCGCGATATACTTCAACTCTTATGAAGGGTAAAATCTCCAATTCTATCTCAATTTTTCTGAAAATTCAATCAAATATGCAACAAGTATCAAAGTCCAAGATTTTAACAAACTTTTAAGTTTTAACTTTTAACTTTTAAGTCTAAAGCTTAATAAACTTGTAAATATTTTTAAAGTTGTAAAATTTGTAAACTACTAAACTTGTAAATATTTTTAAATTTGTAAGTGATTTTTTTTATGTTTGAACTTGTAAATACTTTGCATTTGTTAAAATACGATAAATATAAAATATGTGTCAACACTTTGCATTTTTAATAAATGATGAGTAAAATTACATAAATCCATTTATGACTTTTACATAGGGATGAAAAATAATAATAATAAAGGACTTGAGCTCAATTTAATTTCTAAAATTGAGTTGCCTACATATCCTCATAATCATGTATAATCAAAGTCCATGTAGTTCTTTTAATTTCTAAATGCTCTACTCCGCCTCCGCACCCGATTCCGATCGATCCGCTTCGGTGAAGGCCTCATCTTCGCCTCGCTACCATCTTCCCATTGTGGTTCTTGAGCTCTAAGGTCGGCCCTACACCAATCATCGAGCAACATTGTAGCTTCAATGTTCACGGCTTCATGTTGCTTCTTCTTTGATCAAGCATTAGTCCTCCAATGCTAAATGCTTGTTCAACGGATACGGTGGATGCCGGGACGGCAAATAACTCCTTTGCCATGATTGAGAGGATTGGGTACTCTTTCTTCGACCACCACTTCAAGACATCGATCAAGGACCGCTATCTTCAACACCAAAGACAAAAGGAGTTTGCAAATATATATCTAATTCACTATTACCTTGTCCTCTCGGCCTTCGAATGTTCTATTTTGGTACATCAAGTCATTTGTTGCACCAAAGGATCAAACTCATTCATATCAAAAGGAAAATTAATCGTAGACATCATAGAAGAAGGAGGTGGAGTTTGAATATCATCATCACTACCATATTTCGACCTATATTCTTGAAAAGATTTCTTAAATTCTTTTCAAGATTATATTTGATTTGATCTACATCCGGAGATCAAAAAACTATTTCTCCTTCTATACTAGCACCTTGAAAATCCATTTTCCTAAAAGCATCATAATAAACATTAAGCATTCGACAAGTACCATCATATTTCCATTTAGGATCTAAACACTTAGCAAGCAAAAAATTGTAGGTATCTCCCAAAATATTTTAGCCACTTTTGAACCATAAAATAAATTACACCACATAAAGATGGTTTACTAAAACAACTACGAAAAGACATGGCAATATGCATGCAATGTTCTAAAACCATAACGGAAGTGCAATAATAAACTCCCGATAATTGTTTCGTTGCACCATGAAATACCTTTAACAATCGATATAAATCCATGCAAGCATCCCAATGAGACTCATTAAGATGTAATTGAATAGATGTAAACTCTTTTCTAAAAAAATCACATAAATGACCCTTATATGAAATAGTACTATTAAGCATTTCATAAGTAGAATTCCAACGATGAAAACATCCAATTTGAAACATGTATAAGCAATATTTTTATACGACAATATTTTTGCCATTTCTTCCCATAAGTTTTGAAACATGCAAACATTTGATAGCATCTCTAATAGGACTAACGGATTCTTGAAAATACTAAGTGCATCTTGAACACATAAATTTAAAATATGACAAATGCATCTAGAATGAAAGTATTTTCCTTCAAAAGAAGCGCGCATGCTTCAATAAGTTGAGGAATACTAGCGGTGTTTGCAAGCATTATCAAAACCAACGGAAAAATTTTATTAATCAAAGTATACTCATTTAACACACCAATTATAATATTAGCAATACCTAAAGCATTATGAGGCTCTTCAAACTCTCGAAAAGCAATTAAACGTTTTGCATAACCCATTTCGAATCAATCCAATGACAAGTAATACCCATATAAGAATTCTTATTATAAGCATCCGTCCAAACATCGGCACAAATAGAAACTTTATGACCTAAACGAACCAAATATTTCTTTAAATCATGTTTTTTTCCACGCATTGTCTCCTAATCTTCTTAAGCATAATACTTCTACTAACTTTGCATGCATTAGGACCAAGTCCTCTTTATAACATTCTTCATACGTAACTCTATCGGCAAAATTAAAGGGAGTTTTTCCATAGCACAATATCTAGCCATCGATCTTCATATTTTCCTTATCAAATTTAAATAAAGTGGACGCACTGTTGTAGAATATTGAGAAGGGTTTTAATTTGAGCTTGGTTCGTTGATATTCCATACTCATGAGGACGAGAACCTCCATGTGCCTATTGAGCGCCCGTAACCTCCTTTCGATCCATTTGTAGGTTTTCGTGCAATAGTTGCAATAAGCAACGATCTCTTTCGAATCGTCGGGAAGAGGTGCTTCGCTAAGACTTCCACTTTTCTAAAGAAAATATAACAAGATATTGTAAGAACTATGAACATGAAATTAAAATTGTGAAACTAATTTGTAAGAAACGTAAAATTTACGCATCTAAAGTGCTTCACAAAACGCTTGACTTAAGTTCCTTTGATTTTGGTGGTTGTGGCGGCGTATCTTGGTCAAAGTCGTCATATTCTTCGTCGCCTTCTTCGCCTTCTTCATCGCCGTCTTGGTCGTTCGAGCCTCACGCCACCGAAATTGGGACTTCTTTCCATTCGATGCACCATTTCATAAAATCGAGCATCTTCTTCGCCAGAACCTTCGGCAACTTGCCTCGAGATTTCCTCCGCCGCTAAGGCCCTTCGTGAACGCTGAGTTGGAATGTTTCCTCCTCACTGGAGCTCCTTCATCGGCGGCCTTCCTTTCCCTTGTTTAATCGCTTAAAGAAAGACATGATGATTGATGAAGTGAGAAAGTTTGAGAGTTTAGAATAAGAATGAGAGATCGAGAGAGCTTGAGAACTTGAGAGATTGAGTTTGAGAGTGAGAATGAGAGCTTAAAGCTTGAAAATTAGATGTAAATGAGTGAATTAAGGTTGAGAAATGAGAGATTGAAGTGAGGATAGAGTTAGGATGATGGATATATTTATAGGAGTGATTTTGGGGTGAAATTAGAATATAGCCGCTTTTCTAGCCGTTTTTAGCCGTTGGAACCGCGGTTTAGGGCGGACCGCGGCCCAACGGCTTAAAGCTCACGGTTCGGCCCCAGCCCTAGGCCCGGTTCGCCCTAGGCCCGCCGGTTCCAACGGCTATAACCGGACCGGCGGTTCCAATCAAAGCCACGGTTCGGACCGGCGGTTAACCGCTTCCGGGCGCCGATTACGAACCGAGCCCGCCCAGCCCTAGCTCACGGTTCGGTTCAGTTCCTGACCGCCGGTCCGGCCCGAACCGTTGACTTTAGGGTCGGGCCTAGGCGGCCCGTGGTTCGTAAAACCGTGCACGCCTAACTAGACTATCCACGTGGAACGGGGTTGCCAAATGCTATCTCCTGTTACCGTTACCGTTACCGTTACCGTTACCGTTACCGTCACCGAGAAGGTCCTCCATACAGCACGCATGTACAACCTACACGCGGGCCCACTTCCCACGTGATTGATCCAACAGATCGGATCACGTAATAAATAATTTTACGATTAATAGTTTATGAAGGAAATAATTTTAATACTGTGATGTGTTAGATTCAACGAGGTTTAAGTTCAATACATTAATAAATAATTATGAATAATCCATTTGCCCGTATCTATTAGTTTGGTATATTACTTTCTCCGTCTCATTTAAAGTGTCTCATTTCTTTTTGGACATGAATATTTAAGAGAAATGCATAAAGTAGTTAAAATGTTAAAAAGTGAGTATAAATTAATTACTTCCTAAAATTGAATGAGATATTTATAATGAAATAACCTAAAAGAAAAGTGAAATATTTTAAATGGCCAGATGAGGTATTTGTTAAGTTGTTTGTCTGCGTTTACTAACCCAAAATAAAGTTTAAATAGTATTTTTTCAATTAATAGTCAATGGAGAGGGTGATCTTGAGATTCAAAATTTATGAATTTTAATATTGTTATTTTCTTTCTATACTACATATATCCCATGCGACTTAACTAATAATGTTATCTTTTTCTTAGATTAGATAGTAATAATTTATTGTATAACGACCAATTTTTTTATTTTTTTATTTTTTTGGGGGGTGTGGGGTGGGGGGCTTTTATAACGACCAATTTTGAGAGTATTGATACCTGTAATTTAATCGCAGTATCATAATCTCAAGAACAACATTCACATTGTAAAATAAAATCCATAAAAAACCTAAAATATCATATGAAATTCGATGGTAAATTGTGCACCCTTTTAGCTTGGTAGTTATTGTTGTTTATCAACCTAAGGGGTAAATTCGTTTTTTATACATATAATTATTATGTCGATGCCCCCACCGAACAATAATTCAGAGAAATTCTAGCCAGCCAATAAAATATGCTCAAATCCGAATAAAACCACAAACTTTGACAACATACTTAATTACAACCACAACCTAATTCTTTGTTTTTGCCTTTTTCCCACTTAAATAACATCAATTATTCTACATCACGATACCTTATTTTGTGAATTATACAACGTTGGGGTCCACATAAAAGTTTGTACATATTTTCGCAAAAAAATCTACACACTAGTTAAAATGTTAGTTGAGAATTTCTATATCGAAGCCGGCAATGAAGAATCAATCTGCATTATACACTAATTTAATTAGGATGTAATTATCTGAGTAGACAATGCACTCATTTTAAATTTCTTCGGTCATCCACTAAGGCACTAACTACTGTTTCTTTTCTCCTGAAGACTTCCTTTAGTCTTTGGAAGACTACTTTTATTCTGCAAAGTTACAGTTGCTCCTGCGCAAAATTACTGTAACGAGATAAATATGTAAGCTACTACATTTTGTTTTTCTAATATGAGTGGTCTTCCAAATCGAGGAATAGGTTAAATGGAATAAACTGTACGTAGTAATACCTTAAGATAATAACTTATTGTAGAGTAATTATAAACATAATTTAGTCAAGGAGAATTGAATATGAAGTTTCAATTAAAAGAAATTTTATAGACATTTTTTTTGGGTATCATGGGAATCCGCAGTAGCCTACCTTGTGCTTGTACCTAGAAACCTCACGTTTCTCGTTAATACCAGAAACCACACAGAGACAGAAACCACACACGAAAAACCAGATATTTATGCACTCAAACTCATGAAGTGTTGATGGGTGTTGAACTCGCGACCTCCTCGACCACAGGAATCCACCTTAACAATAATTTTATAGACATTATTTGTCGATCTCGATGTTGTGTATGTCTTATTATCTTTATATTGTATATTCATCGTATATTAATTGATGTTATAGTGCAGCAAAATACATATATAATGAGTGTGTATTGAAATACACATTTATTGAATCTTCAACCATCTATAGTGTGAGGAATCTGATGCCACTTGTTTTCTTTTGCCACACCATATGCTGTTATCTTCACGTTCACACGTGTGTGTGGTTTTGGATGCATGATGGGCATGTAATCCCATAGATATTTTTGTATATTGATGTCTTTATATTATTTTCGTTTTTTTTTTGAATGCCTTAATTATTAAGAATCACATTTTTTTAATTCATTGGAAATCTACAACCATTACTTTCAATGCACTTATTCTGTATATCAATATGCCTTTATATTATTTTAGTTTTTTTAAATGCGTTAGTTATTAACCACATTTTTTTAATTTATGGGGTAAAACCCACATTTCTATTCAATAATATACAAATTACACAGGACATGTAAACCATACTTGATAAATCTCATGTTCCTATATAATAGCCTGCAAACCATACATGATGGATAAATCATACTTGAAAAGAGTCAGAGATCTATAAAGAGGATTCGAATTTGTGACATTTTGAAAAAAACTCACTTTACCATTAGAACATTCCAAAGTGACATAACCACGTTATATTTCAATAAATGTTTGATTGAAATTAAAGGTTTATGAGATACGCATAAGTTTTAGAAATCACATATATTTTAAATGTTTATGGTCCATGATAGGATACTACCCAACCACTGCGCCCAAGATCGCGCCCAATACAAGAACCCCGACATCGCTCTACCTGACAAGTTCGGCCCACGAAGACCCTAAAGTCAAGAGGAACGCAGAAAGTTCTCACCCATATCTAAAAGAATCCTAATTCAAGAGGATGGGATCTCGAATCCAGTTAGAAGACTTTGATTCGAGATCTGAGTCAATACATTGTGTATAAATAGAGGCTAGATTAGACGACATAGATCATTCACCTCTTTGAATCACTTCATACCTCAATACACATACTCTCTCTCGCCTGTGGACGAGATCTTATTCACGATCGAACCACGTAAATCTTTAGTGTTCTCAAGATTTATTTCCTTACGAAATTAAGATCGATCATCGCGCCGTCTGTGGGAAACGAAATATTGTGTTTTCGATCAACCACCGCTTACTGTGAAATAATCGCCACCAGTACACCGTGGCACGTCATCCAGACCGTCACGCAACAACAACGCCGACGGGGAAAGGAACACCGAGCTCACTAAGGAATAGCCCAATCGTAGAAGAAACCCCGAGGACATATCCAAAGCCTCGACGAGCACGGACACCCGCCCGCGGAGCGCAGTTACCATATCGAAGGCAATCGTAGCAATAATCCGTGGGAACATCCGGCCCGCAAGTAAACATCGACGACGCCGTTAAGGATTCCTCGAGAAAATAAGGAGAGCTTTCTCCAAGACTCCTCGGTGACACGGTCGGCCACGCCCCGAAGAGCGGAACACCAAGCCTCGCTCAGATACGGTATCACAACCGTAGGTCGGGGCCCAAACCGACCGCGCGAGGAACGAGCAACGGGAGAGACATCGTGATCGCGCGGCCGGCCTCGATCGCTGTAAATCCATCCAATGAACTCCGCCCGATCTCCGTGGGACGAGCAACGCAGAAGAGGCATCAGGCCGCGAAGTCGATCCGAGTCACCTAAACGAGTTCGATCGTCGAACTCCGTCCCGCCTCCGTGAGGACGGCTTCGATGGATACGGAAGATAGCCACCCGCTCTCAAATAGAATACTCAACACTTCTCCCTGATAAATACCGGTACCAAGCATCGCCCCTACGACGGGTCGAGGATCCATGTAACTTCCTCTCGCAGCTCCAATACAACATGATCAACCAACGCCTTAGCTCGCTCATATGTAAACTCTTCCCGAGTTACTCGTCGACAACGCCCGCAGTGGTTCGACGATCTACCCACGGAAGCATCGGCCCTATCGCGACCGATGGTCGCTTCCACCGAAGGTTCTTCCAAAAGCGGAATCAAAACGCGTCCAGACACCTCCTCACCATAAGGCAAAGCCAGAATGAGTCCATCAACGACTTCATGACAAGGTTTAACAAGGAGTGTTTGAAGGTCAAGACGTGAACGACTGTTAGTCATCTCGCCTTCCAAAACGGCATCTTGCCGGGGCCTTATACCGAGAGATCGCTGGCACGAACCCGCATCGCAACAGAGCCGTGGCGCATAGCCAACCGGTTCGCCAAAGCGGACGGCCGACAAGAGAAAGCGCGGGCGGGACAGGACCCCTCGAAAAGGAAGAAGAGACGGCGAAGAGAAGATCGGAACCAAGGCCGCCGCGCCTGATGATTACATCGCCTGATAAAGTCCAGTTCTCGGTCACATGACACCTAACAACCTCAATACACCCGCTGACAAAGCCGAGAGCGTAAATCTACGACTCCATATGAACTCGCTCGAGAAGCCTCGACCGATGACGGGGAGGAAGAGGTGCCACCTATGGATAAATACCGCTCATTCCATGATGATTACGGCACGACATCAAGAGTGCAAAGAGCTCATGGGTGAAATAGAGATGCTAGTTCAGACGGATCCTCAAGAAATACTGAGACGAGTCGCCAAGCCGACCAAAGTCAAAAGACGAAAAGCAGGAAGAGGAAATTGTGCCCCCACAAAAAACAAAGCAAAGCAAAGACCGACGGGCAAGGAGATGACGAGCCCCAATATGACGGGTGATCTCCACTATTACGGCTCCCGTGGAGTCACGAAGTCCTCCTGAAGGCCGATGCCCAAGTCCTCCCCAAGGCCGATGCCCAAGTCCTAGAACCGCGAACCTACCAATAAGAGGTTCGTAAAGGACGAGACGATCACCTTCTCCGAGGATCGACCCGCACTGCGACGAAGACCTCACCGTGACGCGCTGGTAATCCGTAGTGGTCGCAAATAAGTTGGTAAAAGCGCTTATATTGACAAATGCGTCGCCGTGAGCATCCTCTTCAAGTAATGCTTTGACAAGCTAGGTAGTAGAAGACACCTCGCACGCACAGCACCGCCGCCACTCCGGCTTCGGCCCGAAAGAGACGCGCCGTAAGGAATAATCGAGCTACCGTCACGCTGGGAAAGCACCAACCACCTCGACCAAGGTGGTGCGGTTCAGAGTGAAGGCCAACTCGCCGATAACATCATACTAGGCGAGATTGGTGAACGTAAGTAAGGCGGTATGCTCAACGTACCACCGACGATAAAAATACCCACCACGAGGGAACAACCGTGATCCGGGTGATCGTAAGCAAGCGAGTGTATGCAAGTTGCTTTACGAGGTGCCGGACCTCGATCCAAAGACCCATGTGCATAGCAATTAAAGAAACCCGAGGAGTTGGAGTCGAAGACATCGCCACCCCGACGGCGATCGGTGGAAGAGGTCGATTGCACAAAGACGAGCCATTGAAGGTCGCCCGTGTTGGTTTCACCACGACACCAAGTGAAGGATCGATCATCCAACTCCTAAGGGAATTCCGGACGTGTTTGCTTGGTCTCCCCGACACGACCGAGTCTCGCCGAGTATCATCACCACCGCTCAACATCGACCCGAACATAAAGCCGCTCGATGTAAGCAAAGAATCTTCGCAATTAACGGAACCAAGTCATTCATGACGAGGTGAACCGCTTATTAAAAGCACGCATCTGCTCGAGGTCAAATATCCGACCGGATAGCCAACCCTGATGGCGAGGAAAGGAGGAGGGATGGCGAATGTATCGACTACACCGACCTCAATAAACATTGCCCAAAGGATTGCTATCCCTTCCCAACATTGACAAGAAGGTCGACGCTTGGTCGGATACTGAAGTCTTCGCTGACTTATACAAAGGGTATCACCAAGTCCCGATGGACGACGTAAGACGCGCCAAGACAGCCTTCATTACCGACTTCGGGTCTTCAGATATAAAAGATGCCATTCGCCTTAAAATGCAGGGGCTACCTATCAAAGGATGGTGGACAAAATATTTCACCCCTACATAGGTCGGAATGTGGAGGTATACGAGACGACATCGCCATCAAAAGCAAGGAAGAAGCCACATGTGTGACCGACCTCCGATCGTCCTCGGCCTTCTTCGAAAATCAACCTAAAGTCAATCCCCGAAATGCACGCTTGCATCCGGTCCGGAAAGTTCTTAGGTGTTGGGTTTCACAAGAAGGGCTAAAATCAAACCCGCCCAAGGTCCAAACCATTTTGGAAATGAAGATGCGAAGACCATCCATGACGTACATAAGTCGACAGTCGATAGCCGCACTAAGCCGCTTTCTTTCAAAAGCCGCGGATAAGCAGCCTACCCTTCTTCAAGATACTCAAAAGCCCCGAAATTCTCATGGGACGAGGTGCAGTCCGCCGAAGACCTCAAGAGCTACTCGCCGAGCTCCCCACTCTTTCCGTCCCGAAGAGGAGAGGTCCTTTCTCTACCTCGCCGCCTCGGACGAATCCATAAGTGCGCCCTGCACGAGAAGGACGCCGCCTCGTGAATTTCATCACCGAGCACTAAAAGGCCCGGAAACGAGGTATCGACCGGAGAAGCTTGCTTTAGCATTGGTAAATGCCGCGAGGAGGCTACGTCCGCATTTCCATGCACATCGCATACAAGTCCTCATCGACTACCCACTTCGCAAGTATTGACGAAGCCCAAGCTGTCGTGAGAATCGCGAAATGGGCAATCGAATCGGGCGAGCACGATATATCCTTCGCCCGCCATGCCATCAAAGGTCGCCCCTAGCGGATTTCCTGCCGAGGCTAACTTCGTCGAAAAACCAAGCCCACCGAGTCCGTGACGACGATGCCAAAGCCGAACCCATGGTTGAAACACCGAGGAAAGGCTTGGCAACTCTACGCCGACGGGCTTCGGGAAAAGCAAGGGATGGGCAGGTATCTTACTCTCGCCCGACAACCAAGAGATCACCTACTCACTTCGGTTCACATTCAAAATACGAACAACGAAGTGGAGTACGAGGCACCGATCGCAGGACTTCGCCTCGCTCAAAGTCTCCAGACACGAGCCGCAAGTTCACAACGATTCTCAAGTCGTCAGAAGCCAAATGTTGGGAAAATACGAGGCAAAAAGCGATGAATGAAGAAGTATCTTGAAAAGCAAAAGCCACGAACGGACTTTCTCACACTTCCGGATAGTTCGCATCCCAAGGGAGCAAAATAGCCGAAATGACATCTTAAGTAAATTGGCCTCGCCATCAACGAACCCGCCAAGAGAGAAGTCCAAAGGGAGCATAAACGATGCCAAGACGGAGCCGAGGTTAACATAGTCTCGGATGAAGAACCCATTGGACGACTCCCATTCGAGAGTACTTGAGAAGGGTGAATCGCCCACGACAAGTTTGGAGGCTAGGAGGATCCCGAACAAATCTCTGCGATATACAATCGAGCGAGTGAGTCCTATACTGTAAAGTCATATCTCCAACCTCTTAAGGTGCTTGGGGCGAACCGAGCTAATTACGTTCTACGAGAAATACACGGGTTCGTGCGGAAGCCACATCGGACCCCGAGCCTTGTCAAAGAAAGTCATGCGATGGGATACTATCACAACAATGTTCCAAGACTGAACGGACCTCGTAAAAAGTGTCCGTGTCAAATCCATGGGAACGCACCAAGGCTACCACAGACCGACCTCACCTCCGCATGAGCCCTCGGCCGCTTATGCAATGGGGATCGACATTGTGGGCCCCTTTGTAAAGCACCGTGACGCTCCAATTTTAATTGTTGCGATCGACTACTTCACGAAGTGGGTGGGCGAGCCCTCGCGAAAATCACAAGCAAGAACGCCTCAACTTCAGTATGGAAGAACATAGTGTGTCGCTCAAGATCCCCCATATCCTCCTTTCTGATAACCGAACACAATTCACGGATAAGACATTCAAAGATTGGTGTCAAGAGCTTGGATCCAACAAAATTCACCTCGGTGGCCCATCCTCAAGCAAATGGTCGGACCGGTTACCAACAGACCATCGTAAAGGGTCTAAAAACTCGCCTCGACCGAGCTAAAGGCCTCTGGTGGAAAATTTACCACGTGTCTTATGGTCGCATCAACAACACCTCTGACCTCGAATCGGAGAAACACCATACAGTTTGGTGTATGGAACCGAAGCGATGATCCTGCGGAGATCGGAGTACCGAGTCCTCGTACTATCGACTTCTCCGCCAAGCAAATGGGAAAATCTACGAGCTGATCTAGACCTACTCGAAGAAAGAGACCTCGCCACATCAAGGAAGTTTCGGTACAAGCAACAAGTAGCTCAGATTACAACCACAGTTAAAACCCGACAATTCCAGTGGGCGACCTCGTACTCGAAATAATGAAGTCGACAAAGCCACGCAGCTCGGCAAGTGGAAGCCACACGGGAAGGACCTTCACCGTCGACGAAGTCCTCGGCAAAGGGCCTATAAGCTCGCTCAATTGTCCGTGAGCAATTACCCAACGCATGGCACATCATCCATCCGAAGAAGTATTATGCATAAGTGTCAAGGGTCGAGTCTTGTTCGGTCATATTTTTAAAGTCCTGCTTAGAGTCCGAGTCTTATTTGGTGGTCAAGGCTGCTTTTATCAATAAAATGTTATTTTTACGAGTTCTACTTGTCACTAATGCATAATTAATCTTCACATTATTTACCGCTCACGGAGGACAAATTCCCTCGACGGATGTCGATTACATTCTGCTTCATACGAATGTAAATTTAAACGCATGCCTACATACGAGATCGACTACCTTCGCTTATTTCAAGCGTTCTCTCAGTAGATGAAGGGGACCACCCTCCGGATGACCTCGGCAAAAAACAGAACCATTCCTACATACGAGATCGACTACCTTCGCTTATTTCAAGCGTTCTCTCTATGTAGATGTAGGGACCACCCTCCCGACGACCTCGGCAAAAAGAACAATTCCTACATACGAGATCGACTACCTTCGCTTATTTCAAGCGCCTTCTATGTAGATGAAGGACCACCCTCCCGACGACCTCGGCAAAAATGCGAACCATTCCTACATACGAGATCGACTACCTTCGCTTATTTCAAGCGTTCTCTATGTAGACGAAGGGACCACCCTCCCGACGACCTCGGCAAAAAAACAGAACCCCTACCTTCGACGAGAACGATTTCTTTCGAGCGGAATTTCACGAGATCTAACTACTTTGATATTACTCTTGCTCAAATACAAAGTCAACAAGAAACCATTCTTATTAAATAAAAGATGTACAAATTACATTTTACGAGGACGGAGCGGATCGGGAAAAGTCGAGCCAATCCCTAGAAAAATCGGAATTCAAGCACTCATCTATACTAATCCTACCTCTACCTCGTCCTCGGTCTATATTACGGGCCCGCCAACATGACCTCGGTCACTGACGATGCAGCTCATGAGCTCGGCCTCGGCCACTTGATGACGCCCGCCTCGACGCATGGAGGGTCCACGACGCTCAAGGGCAATAGCACGCCTCTCTTGCGCGCCACTCCGGATCGTCATAATTAGGTTCATTTATTCTGCATCGAGAAGCTCCGTGAGAGAAGAGGCCTCGCGTCCCGTCAAGTATTTCGCCGAGCGTGGTTGTCGAGCGATGACGCCAGATATGCTCCCGAGCCTTTTCAATTCAGCTTTCGCCCGTGAATCGCCGCGAGGTCCGACCATATTCGCTACTGCACCTCGAACAACGGGCGCGCACCTCGACAACCTCGCTTCAACTTCCGGATCGCCATCCCACCATTTCGTGGATAACCTCCTCGTACTCGGCATGCTCCTCGCCTATCACCTGCCTTCTCCTCGGCGACCTCGAACGCCTCTCCAATTCCAAAAGGCGAGCTCGAGCGGCACAGCCTCCCGAGTGGCTCTATGCTCGACATCGGACTCCCAGACGTGGCCAAGCCGCCCTTTATATGGAGGAGTTCGACCTCTTTCAACTCAAGAGCCCGCGATAGGTCTTCGATTCGGTTCAACCAAGGAGAAGCATCAAGCATTTCAGAGATAATCGAATAAAAAGATAAGTTTCTTAACATAAACTTGTCATTTTATTAACATGCCCTTAGTAAAAATCAATGTACATTTACATTCAAAAAAAAAAAAAAAAGAGTGAAAAAATGGGATCAATCGACCCTCCGAAGCTTCGGCCACGCCCACGCTCGCGCCTCCGACGCCTCGATAGCCGCAGCCTCTTCCGCCTCGGTCTCGGCCCGCATACCGCCTCTTTGGGAACCACCGAGTCTCGACACCCTTCAAGCATCACCGCACTTCGACCCCTTTGCATGATCGATAGTAAAGCTTCGTCGGGATCCCGATCCACGGACAGCGCGAACAGCACTCCGCATAAAAGAACCGGAGAGGCGAGGTTACGCAAAGACGGAAGCTCCTTCGTGCCACGGACGAGCACATCAAAATAGGCCTGCCTCGGGACATTATCCTCGGTCTCCTCGCACCCATACTGCTTTGTCCAGTGTCGGGTAGTCCTCGCGACATCTTCGATTGATCCGAGACGGCCATGATTAAGCACCTCGGCGCGTCGAGACCATCCGGGCTCGCCGACATGAACAGCCTCTCGCAGCGCACGGCGTCTCTCCCTCGCGAGCTCGCCATGTCCGCCTCCCGACGGCGAACTGCTCCACCTCGGCCTTCGTGGCAACCTCGACTTCGCCGCCTCGGCCGCCTCCTCCGCCATACCGCCTCCGCCGACCGGCCACACCATACCGCCTCAATGGCCATCGCATCAGCCGCTTTCTGTTTGACGAGGTCCCGAACCTTAGCCTCGGCCTCGGATATTTCTTGAGTGAGGAGGGTATTCTCCGCCTCCACCTCCCGAGCATACCGGCCACCTCACAAACCGCAGAACGGCGCCTTCAAGTAATCCGATATAAGATCGACATTTTTGACACCTCGGCCGCCACGCCCTCGACCCCCTATACATTATATACATCAGGTCAGAAAACACAGTTTTTATACTACAACACAAAGTATAAGGACAGGTACAAAACCTCGGGAAAGAGACGAGGCGCTGACTTGGAACCAACGATCTCGCACTCAGCCTCGGCAAAGAACCGAGGAATCAGGGATTACATCCTTCCGCCTCTTCAAGCGCTTGAGTGGCTGCGGCGAAGGGATCTCGAGGCCCCACACTATTTCGGCATGTCCTCGAAATCCTTCAAGGTCTGAGACCTCGGCTCGCCACGAGATTGGTTCGCCACGTAGATCGGCTCCTTCCTTTCTTCTTTCTTTCCCTCGAAGGTTCACTACCAACAAATACATAGGTCAGCATCAACACGTATAATCATGCAATAAAGAAAAAAGAAGTAGGGGCCTCACCCTTCACCGACTCCACCCTGGAGGTAGGATCATAAGGGCTAAGCCCCGCCTCTGCAAGCTCGGCCTCGGAGAAGACCTCGTCAACAAGGCCAATTTTGTCCAGCGTCTCCTCCAGGTCACCGAAGTCCTTGTCAACGAACACATCGGCGATCTTATCAGATCGCCATGGAAACTCCATATGTCCCTGAAACCGACAGAAGAAGAACTTCTTCTGCCAGTTGGAGATCTTCGACTTAATCTTTGCTTTGAATTTCCTACGGGTGATAGATAATACCACCCCGAGCCGCCCTTCGCCAGTAAAAGCAAGGACCAGCCCCAAGGTCAAAGGAAAATTATGCTATAGCATATACACCTAGGCGCGATCGTATGCCGGAATGAGTTCGGCGAGAGTCGGGCGAGAGATATGCCAAACATCTCTTGGAACTCAACGTATACGTAGTGGAAAGGAAGACGAAGACCACCTGAGGCTGTCCTCGACACGGTAATAAAACCATCCTGAGGGCACAAGCCCTGTCCTCCTGACGGGGCAACAAACTCAATACTAGAGGAATACTATATTGAAAACATATTTCCCTAATATCGAAATACCTAGGATTGAAGAAAAGAAGACACTTTGCCGCAATCCCCACCGAGGAATCGCACTACACTCGAAAAGAGCGTATGAATCGAGTAAAAGCAGTGAGAGACACTAAATCGACGGGAAACAGACACGATTCGACGCCAGCGCGACTCGTTATGAGAAGTAAGTAGCCATTACTTACTTTTGTTTATCGATGAAGAAGACAAGAAGCTTCATCGTCAATGGCGCAGATTAATTGTTTCTCAGGCGCAGAGTTTTTGAAATTCGAGAAATGTAGAAGCGGTGATAAGAGATATCATGATCGAGGAAGACATTCCCCTAATATGCACTTTATCTGAATCCAACCGTTGCGAATTTAATGCGCATTAAATGCGTATCCCGCGTCGATGCTCAAAGAACGGCAGAAAATCCGTCTTGACCTCGCCAACGCCTCGTCAAGTGAAGCGGTCGGAAGGCCTCGCTAACACCTCGTCGTATGAAGCGGTCGGAAGGCCTCGGCTTAAGGCCCGTCGGGTTAAAACCAGAAGAAGACCTCGACTTAACGCCGTCGAGTAAAGCCACCGAAGACCTCGTCATAACGCCTAGTCAGGTGAAGCCAGTCAGAAGACCTCGGCTTAACGCCTCGTTAGGTGAAGCCAGTCATAGACCTCGGTTTAACGCCTCGACAATTGAAATCAGTCAGAAGACTTCGGCTAAACGCCTCGTCGGGTGAAGCCAGAAATCTCGACTTAACGCCTCGTTAGGTGAAGCCGTAAGACCTCGGCATAACGCCTCGCCGTTGCGAAGCGACACCCTCGCCGAGATACAAACAACAAACAAGACCTCGGCAGACGCCTCTGCGAGACAAAGATACGATATACGACGTCGAAGCATTGACACACACATAGTCGGACAATGAAAGAATGTCAAAGATCGTCCAAACCCCGTCTCGTCACAACAACCCCAATCAAGCATGACCTCGTCAAGGCGTCTTTTGGGGGGTTGTGATAGATACGCCCAACCACTGCGCCCAAGATCGCGCCCAATACAAGAACCCCGACATCAGCTCGGCACTCCGACAAGTTCGACCCACGAAGACCCTAAAGTCAAGAGGAACGCAGAAAGTTTCACCATATCTAAAAGAATCCTAATTCAAGAGGATAGGATCTCGAATCCTAGTTAGAAGACTTGGATTCGAGATCTGGTCAATACATCGTATAAATAGAGGCTAGATTAGACTATTACATGATCATTCACTCTTTTGAATCACTTCTTATACTCTCAATACACATACTCTCTCTCTCTCACGTGGACGTAGATCTTATTCACGGATCGAACCACGAAATCTTTGGTGTTTCACAAGATTTATTTCCTTTACTTAAATTAAGATCGATCACCCATAACTGTGACCATGTATTATGTGTGTGTGCATATTTCAGTTCATGTGCGTACAAGCTTAGTTTTTATATTATCCACAAAATATTCACCATTAGAATTCCTTACTTATTGGGGCACAAGATTAAATAATTGAATAAAAAAATATCTCTTTCTTGAGAGGAAACGTTTTCTTTCTTAATGATGGCTTCACCTCATAAATAGTGATGTAGACCCTTTTGTATGTAACTAACAACGTTTGGGGTGGGGAAAGAAGACTTTTCTCATTGGTCGACATATATTCACACAATAAGCGTGAACGTTGATCGCTTCACTTTCAAGAAAGTGGAGTCATATGATATTCCACTTTAATTATTATATATTAACACGACGCGTAAAATATTATTACTTCTAATCTTTTCTCAGAAGTTTCTGATTAAGTTTATTTGAATATGTATATATTTTAATTTTGATGCTTGTTTAATTACCCATAAACAAATTTTATGAGAAAGAACCATTGATTACTTACGCGTAAGAAATACGGAACGTTTCAGTAAAGGAATAAGTGAAATTCATAACCAAGAAAAGCGTTGAGTTTCTTTCTTTTATAATTAATGAGAAACTTACCGTCTCTATCTTCTACTAGAGTTCACGTTATTATATAATAGACTTCAAACCATATAAAATGAATAAATTATATTTGAAAAATCAAAGAATCATATACTCAAACCTATAGATTCACTAGTGACATTCAAATTTACGATTTTATGGCCTTAGGAACGGATGATCTACACTCTTTTTAGAAGACAAGCACTAGCTAATTAGATAAATTTTTGTACTATAAAAATAAAATATATATGTAGAGAAATTTAAATGTATGCATTATACATATTTCTATATATAATTATGTACGTGGAAGAGAGATGGATGCTCAATAAATATGAACTGTAGAAATCCATAGATAAATTTATAGGGACACACAAATGCATAAGGCATCTCTTTGTTTGGTCTGAATTTTTATCAATTTTGTAGACCACTTCACGAAAAGTATTTATTTTCTTCTCTCTCCCTCTCTGCAGGGGTGCGTGTGTGTGTGATTTATTTATTTTTTATTTGCAAAAGTTGAAACTTCCAGTTTTAATTTGTGAATCATTGAATCAATTGTCAAAATTTTCAATCGGTCACGATGTGCGTGTATATATATATAATTTCTAACACGTATAATCTGAAATTCTTGGCCTAGCTATAAATTAGAATTGAGCTAGAGCATCCAACTTTGATCAGGTTCTATTATATTCTCTAGAATCTTACTGCACGAAAGCAAAGAATATTTTATTATGGCACTATTATAACACAAGGAAAGTTGGAATTATTAAATTTAAATTTTTCATTCGATAATCTAAAATTCACCGCGACGATTTTACCTTTAAAATTTTTGTATTAAATTTACCAAAAAAGAAAGTTGGAATTCTTGTTTGAATAAACAATTTTTGATCGAATAATCACACACAAGATCTTATAACTTCTAATATTTTTCAATATATACAGTTTTGAAATGAAAGCTAACTGTATTACAATAACGTAATTACAAATTACAATAGGTTGACAACATACAAATTGAAATTGGAATGACAGAAGCAATTTTTGACCTGTTATTCTTGAAGGGGGCGGAAGCACTATAAATACACATAATAATTCTATAATTTTGTCAATATACTAAGCCCATTGTTTATAGAGATGGTCTCCTATGCGAACACGTTTGCATGTGCGGATATTGATACTTTTTCAATGCATATGATATTTTTATTCAATATAAATGATATTTATGAATTACAAATAAAAAATAAATATTCATTTATTCAATGTAAATGATTTTTTGTCCTTCCGTACTATACGGACGGATGTACATGAATTTTGTATTTTTATATTGATTGGTTGCAAATTCTAACGATGAATCAACCATTACACATTATTTTTATTGCTTTAATTTTCTCAGAACGCGTATGATAACATTTTGTATTAAATATATTACTCAACGGCATAAATAACTTTTAAAATTACAAAAGTATCTATAAAATATGTACCATTGTTAGGTTTATAGATGTTGATATGATGACCTGTTGTACTATTCAGTAGTTGCAAAGGTTTTTCCACCCAAAACTTGTCTTAATGAAAATATCAATGTCACATGGGAGTAGTTGGTGATGTAAAATAATGAAATTTGTATAAGTTTATGTTTGTTTCTCTAGGGATGAGTTATTATAAAAACTTTTGTTATGCTATAAACGTCAGAACAATACATTCTCCTTGAAAATTACTGCACTAAACAAAAACATTTAAATTTTCGCTCTTCATGGGATTCGAACCCGGATGATGCACAATGCACTCTTTCAGCAAAGTGATGCGTCACCGTTGATCTTCGCAATCTAATGATTAAAAATGGTTCTCACATTCTCACTTTAAATAAGATTTTTATTTGAACCTACTGCTCTTTTTCTAATCTTATATGTTTTTCTAAAATTGGCCTCCCAAAAAAGAAAAAGAAAAAGAAAAAAAAAAACGATAGATGTGTTGGTTCCCCAACCTGGCCTTATCAAATTAAATGCACTTCTTTTCCAACTGCTTGGTTTATTAATTTTGTTGTTGTTTTTTTATATAAAGTTTTTTCGGTTCAATATTGAAAGAGAGATCATCCATTAATTCGGTACTCTGAAAGAAAAATGAGTGTAAATCTCAAACAAGAATATAGCAACCAATCCAAATGAGAAGATATTGTTCATATTTAATTGTAATTATTTAATTAATAATTAAAAATAAATAGCATCGATTTTATTTAGACTTGCATTGATAGTTTTAGACTTTCAGTTGGTCGTACCTTAAACTGATACTATTATTCGTTTCAAGTTCTGAATAGATTCTAATTCAAACCGTAGAATAGATCAATGGATCCCCTTTTTCTTCTTTTAAAATATTTTATTTTTTGTGTGCAGCATATAGGAAAAACTTGTTCCTTTACTTTATAAATAAGAAACATAAAATAAATAAAAGCACAATTTCGAATATAAAGTTGCGTATACTTTTCCAGAAAGTTATTCGCACCTAAATTTAAACCAAAATTAAGACTAACGAAGTATTGGTATGCCTTCCGATAAGATATATTGATTAATGCAAATTATCGACAAAGAATAATAGCTAAATCATACATAGATATTTATATATTTTATTTTTACATGTAATTAATGGTGCCTTCCTAGGCCAGCGACCCCTCCAATTGGCGACCATAACACAAATTAGACTCGCCAATTGAAAAGAAGAAGAAGAAGCACTTTTAACCATCTAGAGTAGGTAAGATTGTGATATGAATTAGTGTGTAATAACTTTATTGCTTTCTTTTTATTTTCATAAAGTTAAATTTATAGTGCGGTAAAAATTATTACAATGAAATTGGTTAGGAAACTCAAAATGAAGAAAATATGATATCACATAGGACAAAAAATTTAGACGATGTAATGGTCCTGCAAGGTAGTTTCCTCTTAATTACGACAAAACTTTATTTAAATTTCTGCTTGGCAGTTTCCTCATAACTCTCTCTTTATAGAAAGAAAAAGTAATTTATATATGGGTTTGAATATGTCATACCTGATTTTCTGAATGTGGTTTATCTGTTTTGTGTGGTTTGTATGTTATTGTCCAAGAATGTGGGTTTTCAGGTCTTGTAGTAGCCAGTGATCATGAGCTTCATAATACCAAAAAAAAAAAAAAAGAGAAAAGGGTCATTTATCAATTCGAGATTCAAAAGGAAAATATTGTTAATTTAAAGTCCGAATAATTGAAACTATTATTTCAAGATTGAAATAATTATATATTTTGACATTTATAAATTTATTTTAAACGAATTAATACGTGAATGTCAACACTATTTAAAGTAAAGCAATTACCAAATATATGTGAAATATGTGATTACAAAAGCCTCACACCGGTTATTCAATAATTTATGCTCCAAGCGTTAGTTTTGAAATGGTTGAATTATGGGTTTGAAGGTAGTTAGTCACAACTGGGCCTTCAAAATTAGAAATTCTTTACTTAAACATCATTGGGCCCTAGTTATGTAAAAAAGCCCATTTCGTCAGAATTTCTGATCCCAATTAATTTTCAGGATAGTTGAGGATATTGCAATAACGAGCCATTTGGTAATGCAGTATTGAAAACTGATGTATATAAAATATTCCAAGAGTTGATAGATGTGCTTGAATTCGGTTTGAAACAAAATATGCCCTTGAGTTAATTATTAAGGGGTGTTTGAGTGAGTTGTATTTAAAGAGTTTATTAACAATGTGTTGAAAGTTGATAAACGGTTAAATCTTTTTATGAGTAACAAAATTGTAATTATAATTAGTAAACTATACGAAATTTTCTGAAGGAATATATTATTTGTTGAGAAATTGGGTCTTCAAGTTTTCTATTTTCTTTCAGAGAATAGCTTTTAAACACTTCAGATGAGCTAATAAACTCTAGAACGCCATATTTTTCTAATGAGTTTATAAGCTCATCCAAAGGCCCCTCTAACTCAATTCTACTTTTTCTTTTCTTTTCTTTTTTCTTTTTATAGAAAATTAATTCGATTTTCTAATTTTAATAATTGATTTTGAATTCTCAAACTTCGAGAAGTGACGAAACCGGCCAGAGTTTAGTTGGGAAAATAGTAAATATTTTTCTCCGTTAGATTTCGACTATTATTTGATGGTTCGAGAAATAGTGGACGACATTATTTAATGCTAAGAATAAAATATCGGTGAATGTCGGTAGGTGTAACTGTTATTAATGGTTATTTTTTCACACGTTTATATGGACTAATGAATATAATTAATTAATCATCCATATGTAAAGCTAACCCACTGACCCCCGTAGAATAAATTTTTTATTGTGTTCTTATTTATCAACGCATACCGTTTTTATTTTATTTCAAAACGTATTATAGTGTTCGTATATACATTTACCATTTTGAATTCATTTGACATGCTAATATTTGAAGTTCAAATTATGGAAAAAATATTATTATATATATAAATTTTAAAATACAGAGCCTACATTAAATATTGTTCGATATATATATATATATATATATATATATATATATATATATATATATATATATATATATATATATAGGGCCGTCCCGAGGGCATGAAGATGCATGACGACCGTCAGGCGTCCATAATTTTAAGTACCTATAATTTTATATATCCTCTTATATTAATATAAATATTCTTTCAAAAAAAATATTCAATGTCCCAAAATTTTGTTATAAACTTTTGGGGTCCAAATTTTGTAAAAAAAATAATTCTTTATAAATGATATATTATGATCTTTTAGATATATTTAATCAGATTCCATAATGAAAAAAGGCCTATTTTTTTTTTTACCAGACCGATTATTTATCGCACCTACCTGTATATATATAAAGTTCACAAAAGATGGTGGTTCATTTATTGATCAAAAGCATTACATTATTAAACTTCCATGTACAGAGTATTGCATTTATTCGATTATGACTGGACATTGTCGAGTCAACTTTTTATAAAGTCGCTTACCTGCTTAAAGTCAAAAGCAAAACCCGCCTAATGACGTACCAATTTGGTCTTTCACTGTCGACCGAATATAATGCAAATGTATATCAATCTCTATTATATTTGATGAATGCACTATATTTTTGATAGGGATGAAATACCAGCAACACCCAATCCACAAAATTGGTCTGATCCACGGCGCAAATCTGAATCTGGGCTCTGGTCCATCAAAGCTATTATTTTATTAATTTAATACAGAAATTTAAAGATCGTGTCACGGTGGATTCGACCCTGAAACCTTTGGCCCCATGCATAAACCACTCTACCACTAGACCAACACACGCAAACAAAGAGCTATTATTCATATATTTGAGAAGAGATGATGGTCTGTTTGAGGTTAGATCTGTATCCACATCCACCTCTGATACAACTTACACAAGCATATGCCAATTATTTCATCTCTGTCCCACGGTTAACCAAACATGCCCATGATTTTTGGTATTTCACCAAACCACTCTGAAAGCTTAATGGACTAGATATTAGATTAGGCCTAATTAAGTTGAATGTTGGACATTAATTAATTAAGCTCATAGCCCATTCAATTAAGGAGTGGGTGGTTTTCTTTTATAATGGTGGTTAATCTTTGAGATTAACGTAAGACAAGAAAATAGAGAACACACACGAGAAAAATATACTGCAAACTCAATTGGAGATTCTTGGCGTCTCTCGTTGATTTGATATATCGAGGAATTGTTCCTGCGACTGATTAAAGACACGTGGATACCATAGTAGTGGAAACGCTCTCGAAGGATTTCTTGGAAGCTTTACTACTACCTGGAAGCGTAATAAACACGTAAGTCTTCGATCTTCGTGTTCTAGGGCTCATCGCATGCTTTAATAATAACATCAAGAACAGATCTAGATCTATAAGTATTTGGCGCCCAATATATGTGGTCCGCATTTTATGTCCGGGTAGGCGGCACCCAGTAATTGTTTTGAATTTAATATTGGATATTAAATATACAATTAGTATCACATGTTTTTATCCTCACTAAAATACAACTCTAGTTTTTGAAACAAAACGCATCGTCCATCATAATTGTATGAGGATCCTAGCCTCTTTCGTCCAAGAGTTTTACACCAAAGTGTTTACTCCCAAATCGACAAGGCAAAGGCTCATTCATAGATGCATGGTTGACATCGTGTGATGGAGTTGATTTGCTTAATTATTTTGAAACAGCCAAAGCGATCAAAATAATTAGTGGATGCATATTAATTGGATTAATAAACCAAGAATTGTAAGTTTATTTGTTGTGATCGGTTTTGGAAACTGACCAAGTATTATTATTATAGTCATCAGCCAAAGCAGAGGCTTTAATAATATAAGACTTGAATCACTACAAATCAATGTTGAATCGGTTGAGGCCCACTGAGTGATATTATTTACACCATCACCAAAGCAGAGGTAATAATATCGACTTGGATCTTGGACTACTAAGATTTATATATTTGTTATAAATCCGTATTTTGCATTTGGGGGTGCAATATATGTTAAAATTAGTGGGAGCTAATCAATACAATAAACCCTTGTTCGATTAGTGATACGATTGTGATCCGTGTTTACTTTGTTCTAATTTTGTTCTATTTCTTTATTTTTCATTTCGCCATTCGATGTCTTCTATGTTGTTTAAATGTTTGGTGAAACAAATTGTTTGACCGGGTCAAACTATACGGATTAGCTACGTTACTGCGTTTGGTATTAAGGACGGAAAAGATTGAGTATGTCTTGGATAAATCAATCAAGATCATCCCAGATGAGCGTTCTCCCGAGTATGCCTCGTTTGACGTGGTTGCTCATGAGAAGCACGTTGAGGATGTTATGTCGGCTCAGGCATTATGTTGACTTCTATGAGTTTGGAACCCAAAGACAACATGAATGTATGCTACCCTATGAAATGATTCAACACTCAAGAGTTTGTTTGCCTCGAGGCACAAACCTCGAGTATGAGATACTCCGAGATCTCTCCAGTGCACGCTTCATGAAAGGGGCCTTAAGAGAGGCGCCTGAATTTAAGGCACAAGGTGCAATGGGTAATAGCTCGTATATTTGTCGTTGAGATAAATATGTCTATAAACAATTCACATTCTTGGGTATTAGATATCGGCCGTGGCTCACACATTTGTAATAATGTGGAGGGCTTTGTGACAAGAGAGGAAGGTGAATCTGGGAGGTTGACCTACGCGTGGGAAATGGAGCAAGAGTTCTTTGCCGAACGCGTGGGACTTATAGATTGTTCTTCCTTCGGGTTATAGACTAGATTTACATAATTGTTATTTCGTTCTGCGATTTCAAATAATATTATTTCCATTCCTATGTTGGACATTGAAGGTTTTCCTTCCATTTTGAAAATGGTAAATGCTCGTTTTCTCATAACGGAGTGTCTTATGGAAAAGCTTTTCTTACGAATGGTTTATATATGCTTGAATGTGAACGAGATATTCTCAATGTACAAAACAAACGACCTAAGCTAAGTAATACGAATAATGCTACTTATCTTTGGCATTGTAGACTTGGTCATATCAATGAGAAAAGGATAGCAAGATTGAGAAAATTGGATTATCTCACACCATTTGATTTTGAATCATATGGTACTTGTGAATCTTGTCTCAAAGGAAAGATGACTAAGAAACCACTTTCTGGGAAAGGGTTACGAGCCAAAGAATTGCTAGAGTTGATCCACTCGGATGTGTGTGGACCGCTTCCAACTCAAGCAAAGGTGGATATTCGTATTTCATAACTTTCATCGATGATTTTTCAAGATATGGATATGTGTATCTAATGAAACACAAACCGGGCTCTTGATAAATTTAAAGAGTTTAAGTTAAGTCTAGAAACAACTTGGTAAAAGTATTAAGAGTCTTGATCGGATCGAGAGGAATACTTAAGCCGAGAATTTCTTGATTACTTGAAATCACATGGAATCCGGTCGATCGACACCTCCGGAACACCAAAATGAATGGTGTATCCGAGAAGAAATCGAACTTTATTAGATATGGTTCGATCCATGATGAGTTTCGCTAGTCTCCTTTATTCCTTTGGGGCCATGCCTTACTAACTGCCGTTTATATTCTGAATAGGGTTCCATCTAAATCAGTCGAGAAAACGCCATATGAACTATGGTGTGGTAAAATGGCAAGTCTTAAACATATGCGGACCTGGGGTTGTCCTGCTTTTGTTAAAAGATGCAGACTGATAAGTTGGAATCAAAAGTGAGAAATGTTATTTTGTGGGATATCCAAGGAAACAAAAGGATATGAATTCTACTCACCGGAGATCACTGGTGATCATTTCTAGGAATGTGACGTTTCTTGAAGACTCTTATGTTTCCAAGGAACAAGGTCACAACGAGGTAGATCTTGAAGCAATTCAAGAACCACAAAATGACACAGAGGACGAAGGATTGTTTAATGGTGTAAACAAGAATTCAGTGGGAGTATTTGATGATCTATTGGGAGGGGAAATGACTCTTAGAGGGCCACCACCATCTCAAGAAGACAATGAGACTCATCAAATACAAGATGACACAATAGTTGTGCCACCTCCACCTCAAGAAAATCATGATGAAATTCTTGAGAATATCCAAATGTTGATCAGATCAACACGGAAGAACCTACTCACGTTCAAAATGAACAGCCTGAACCTGCTCAAACAACCCAACTCAATAGGCCACAGAGGACTCGTCGTGCACCCGAAAGATTGAATCTAATGGTTGAGAACCAAGATGATGAAATCGAATCGGATGATGATGAACCTAAGACCTATAATGAAGCGGTGTCTGGCACCGATTCAAAGATGTGGCTTGAAGCCTTAATATCTGAAATGGACTCGATGTATTTCAATTTAGTCTGGGAACTAGTTGATGACTTACCAGATGGGGTTTACCCCATAGGCTGCAAATGGATCTTCAAAAAGAAGAGAGATGCAGATGGTAAGATACAAACCTACAAGGCTAGGTTGGTGGCAAAGGGTTATAGTCAACGTGAAGGCATTGACTATGATGAGACCTTTTCACCAGTTGCAAAAATCAAGTCCATTAGGATATTACTTGCAATAGCTGCATACTACAATTTTGATATTTGGCAAATGGATGTCAAAACCGCGTTTCTCAATGGAGAACTAGAAGGTGATGTCTACATGACTCAGCCTGAAGGTTTTGTGTCCAAAGAGAGGCCGAATGCAGTATGTAGGCTAAAGAAGTCCATTTATGGGCTTAAGCAAGCATCAAGGAGTTGGAACATTTGTTTTGACAGAGCTATCAAATTGTTTGACTTTGTCAGAAGCAAAGAGGATCCTTGCGTTTATAGTAAGCGCGAGAATGAAAACGTTGTCTACCTTGTAATATATGTCGATGACATTCTGATTATGGGTAGCGACCGATCCATGATGCAATCCGTGAAAGACTGGCTGGCTAAATCCTTTATGATGAAGGATCTCGGTGAGGCCTCCTACATCCTTGGGATCAAGATCTATCGGGATAGACCTAATAGATTGTTGGGGCTGTCACAATCCACTTATATAAACAAATTGCTACGGCGTTTCTCAATGGAAAATTCTAAGAAAGGATTTCTTCCTATGTTCTTCCTATGGGACATGGCATCAAGTTGTCTAAGAAGGATTGTCATTCTAATGACAAAGAAGTTGCTTGCATGAAAATGATCCCATATGCTTCTGCTATAGGATCAATCATGTATGCCGTGATATGCACTAGGCCGGATGTGGCCATGCGCTTAGCACGACAATGAGATTTCAAAGAAAATCCCGGTGAGGAACATTGAAAAGCATAAGACTATTCTTAAGTACCTTAGAAGGACTAAAGAATATTTCTTAGTCTATGGTGGGAAGCCAGAGCTATCAGTGACTAGGTACACTGATGCTAGCTTCCAAACTGACCATGACGACTATAAGTCTCAGTCTGGATATGTTTTCATCCTCAATGGTAGAGCAGTGAGTTGGAATAGTTCCAAACAGACTACTACTGCCGACTCCACCACTGAAGTCGAGTATATTGCTGCATCTGAAGCTGCTAAAGAGGCGGTTGCCCTGTTGGAGTTTGTGAAAGAATTGGATGTTGTTCCAAGTGCAAGTGGTCCGATACCATTGTTCTGCGACAACACCGCGCGGTCGCGCAACAAAGGAACCAAGAGCCACAAATGTAAACAAGCATGTTCCAAGACGATATCATCGATTAGAGAAATAATAGAAATGAGACATGTAAAATTAGAAAGAGTACCCAGCGACGATAACTTAGTCGATCCTTTCACCAAGCCGTTGTGTATAGAAAACACAACAAATATTTTGAAGGCTTGGGTGTTGACATGTGGAAATTGGCTTTGATTCGGTGGGAGTTTATAGTTTGTATGTTTTAGAAACTCCTTTGTTGAGACATACTTTCTTTTGATCACAATCGAAGATAATGTTGTTTATCTATGGGTTTGTACATTTAATGGAATAATTATTTTGATGTTTGTCGTTATTCTCTTATTTGTTCCTTGAATTATCACCGCCATTTTTGCTATGAGACATCAATGATATAGTATAATTCTAAAATAGCCTAACCAATGATCATCAAGAATGGGATATTGATGATATGTTATAGGTTAGCATGTGGTCTCGCATCACATTCTTCGAGAATGTAGTGGTTCTCACAACTACGAGATATTTGATATCCGTGATGGACACATGAATACTTTGGAGAGTATTGGTATACCCAACTATTAAATCGTTTGTTTGATGTCTACGATTTCTTAGTGTGTGGAGTATGTAATAGTCCTCAGATATTTTGTTTGTTGAGTGCTGTACTTTGACCAAGGCAACGCTTGCGAGTGGCAAGACACGGCTTGGATTGGGTGCATCATGAGACAAATGAAAATGGTAGTTGAGCCAAGAATGGGATTCATTCCTCGATTAGATTTTCGAGTGAGCACTCATTTTCTCTATATTATTCGACCATAAAGTCATTGGCCAATGCAAGAGATATATTCAATTAAAGTAATTGAATATGATCATATGAGTCTTATAATAAAGATGAGAAAGATGATTGAGCTATTGGGATAGACACGTAGCAAAATCCTAGGCTCAATCGAGTGTGTCATGAATGAAAGGATATTACATAAACTTCATGTAAAGGTTTGTTTACTGTTTTCCACGTAAACGTCCGTCATATATCGAGTTCGCTGCACAACGCAGTCCAAGAGTTTTGTGCGGACTTTGATTAGATCATCGCTCGGTAATGGGGCCTATTGGGTCACACTATTAAGTGTATTGTTAATCGCCTCAGGGTATATGCATAGTGCACGGTATGTTGTCTAATGCTAGTCCAAGTGGGAGATTGAAAGCTTAATGGACTAGATATTAGATTGGGCCTAATTAAGTTGAATGTTGGACATTAATTAATTAAGCCCATAGCCCATTCAATTATGGAGTGGGTGGTTTTCTTTTATAATGGTGGTTAATCTTTGAGATTAACGTAAGACAAGAAAACAGAGAACACACAAGAGAAAAATATACTGCAAACTAAATTGGAGATTCTTGGCGTCTCTCGTTGATTTGATATATCGAGGAATTGTTCCTGCTACTGATTAAAGACACGTGGATACCATAGTAGTGAAAACGCTCTCGAAGGATTTCTTGGAAGCTTTACTACTACCTGGAAGCGTAATAAACACGTAAGTCTTCGATCTTCGTGTTCTAGGGCTCATCGCATGCTTTAATTATAGATCTAGATCTGTTCTTGATGTTATTATTCTGTTGCGCATTAGATGTTGTCAAGAACGAATCCTAACAGACTCGCCATCACCAACGATTCCAGAAGCACATCTACCACGATCTAGCCATTGATCAGGGACTCGCCTATTCTCCTGGTATTACTATGTCATAATCCCCTAAATACCCCATCCATGCAAATAATCAGGTACGTTACTTCATATACATACATACACACTTATATTTTATCAAGCAATACTCTTGCTCTCTCGCGATTTGCTAGCACAAAAAACATTATCTACATTTTATACCTTGAGTGTCAGAGTCTCTCCCCGGAGAACATCATTCGAGCTCTTTTGTAGGTTATTTATACCGTCGTCGTCGCACTGTTGCTAAGGTTTTCCTTTCGACCGCTATTGTAAAAAATCATCGGCCTTCGATCCATTCATAAGAAGGTAATATTTCTTGTAGATTTTTAATCTGGGTCTATCAATTTTCATACTCAAAATTTGTCTCAATTTCTTTTAAGAGAAAACATATCTTTTACCCTAAAGTATTGATAACTAACAAATGTATTTTACCCTAAAGTATTGATAACTAAAAAATGTACATAGTTTATTTTCAAATCTATACCGAGTCAATATTTATAAAAAAAAAGATAATTCTATTGACAGTCTAGAGATATAAATAGTGTTTCGAGTCTAATTAGCTTCCCAATTGGCAGTGTGTTGGTATCAGGAAAGTGAATCCAAACTACTTTTTTAAATGCACTTATTAGATACTAATATGTCAAAGTTAAAAACTTTGTTATATTTTAAAAAATGGGGAAATTTTGGCTGTAAAAGTCTAATTGTTCATACATTTTTTTTGTGTGATATATTGCTGTTTCACTAAAAAATAGTACACGCTACTTATATAATTATCGATTCTTTATTCTTTTGATTGGTTCTTCAAATTTTACTTTATACATAATTGATTTTAAATTGAACCGATTGAGAAATCGAGCGGCCAATTGAACTATTGGATATTCCGATTCATAGATATCCTGACGACCTTTTTTTGTGTGCATGTGTAGTCTCTAATACATGCCTTATTTCATTTGAAACTAAATATTGAAGAATCAAGTTCATTAAAATTTTATTGAAGGTCAATTTGATTATAGCACATAATACTCTGTTATTTTTGCACATCCAAATATATCTTACTGAATTTTATGCACATGTAAAATACCTATTAAAGGTCCAATGTAATACTACCATTGACAAAAGTTCTCATAAAAACATAATACTACTTCATGTACATTCTCATAGTTATTTCTTATTTCATCAGCTACGGAACGTCAACGATGACCACTCCTTCAAGCAGTTAATTAGGTACTAATGTTGATTATAATAATAATACAATCAGATATTCAGATTTGTTTTTATTAAATTTCGGTGGAAATGAGTAAAAAAAATTTCTAACTCGGGGCGGTACACATGGCCGTATAAACTTGCATATTTATTTACGAAAGATATAAACGAAAGCAAAAATATATCCGACTACATTATTAAATATTGTTTATATGATTTTATTTATTTATTTTGTAGGTAGGTAGTTTGTCGATTGAGACGGACCCCTACGGTATAACATAGTCTTTTCCTCGAACCAACCTATTTAAGTCGTATTTAATTATAATAAATACCGCCTCTTAATTTTTTCTAAGAATCTTTTATCAATGGTCATGAACGATTCTTATGCTCGACAACTTAATCTTTGTCGTAAGATATGATCTCCATCAATTTACTATGAACGATCACTTATGTCGAAAATTAATAGCAAATAAATTGTTATAATTCACAAGGCTGCGTATGAATTGAACAGAAAAGCAAAAACCAGTGTTTTTGTGTACAAACCACATTGTTCCTCATCAATTTACTAGTGCAATAAATCCTTGTTACTGCAAACCATATAATAAAACGTACAAAATAGAATATAAATAATTTATCTTCATCTTGAAGTAGAATTTGTAGAGCACTCAACATAATATATAATTTCATATATATTCTCCAATTGTCGTTTAGAAATGCGTGAAAAATTACAAGAATAAATTAATCTCAGCAACATCTGTCCACTGCTAAGATCATCTCATGATTTACAAACATGAGTTAATTAGTTCTTCTTCGTCCCCCAAAAAAACGTAATTAAATTCGAAAAATTACCGACTTTACCAACTAGGTCATCCCGTAAAGTTTTGCTAGCGTTAGAAAACCCACAACCTCAAACGGGATCGGAACCATCGGGAACCGGGTCGGAGTTTAGATCCAGACCCTTTTTGTCATGCCCACGAGAGCCTTCCGGGTTCGCCTTAACTCCGTCAAAGTCTTCACGTTCGAACGACGGGCTCCATGTAGGCTTTGCCGCCATGTCACCGCCGACGCACTTGACGCCGTCACCGTCGCGCTTCTGGAAGTACTTCAGCGCCACCCTAATTCTCTTCACTATAGCGAAGAACTCTTCTACTTCTTCATCCGGAGGCAGCGGGATGCCGTCATCTCCCCGTGGTTTCCCGTTCTTGCCGTTGGTTTCTCCGTCATCTTCGCGTTTTCTCTTCTCCACTTCCATGGAAGACATAGCGGAACTGAAGAAAAAAGTAACCAACTTTTCTCTTTTTTGGAAAAGTGAAAAAAGAAGAATAAAAGTAAAAGCTGATGCTCTGTGAAGGAGGAGAGAATGTGGTTTGCTGTTTGAATTTGTTAAGGTTGGAATGGACTTAAATAAATTTGAAGAGGACTTCAACGAAAATGACATCATATGGTAACGTAACACGGTGACGTGAATCGACCATGTTAGGAGAGAAATTATTATGTTTTCGGTTGGTGAACAGAGTACCATGTTATATTATTTTGATATAAGCAGTCCGCCCCCGTGATACACGGATATTAAATAATTATGTAGATAAATATTATTGAGCTAAATATTAAAGTAATCATATTTAGATAAGATAGTCACTTCACTAAACAAATAATTTTGTATCCATCTGTTATATTTTGGAAGAAAATTTAATATAACCTATATGATAAATGTTACTCTTTCTACCCTTATTATTAAGTTAGATACACTTTTTAATGAAGTGTACAAAAATAACCTCTCCCACATGCACATACCCACCGATACACGCACACACGCATTGACATATGACATTAGTTATATGTTTTTTCAAATTTCAATTTGAATTTTTTGAATTAAAACCACTTTTATATTTTAAAACTACTCTCTCTCTCTCTCTCTACCCTCCCCTCCATTTTTTCGACTGCTAGCGGGCAACCCTCCCTCCCCTCTACTGGAACAAAGTAAATAATTACAATAAAAAACATTTTTATTGTAAAAACATATTGCATCATGTAATAAATTTAACAATTTTACATTTTATTGTAAAAATAATCACACTAAAAAACAATGGAGTCCAGAAGAACAAAGTAAAACATTTTTAAATAAAAAAATATTTTGTATAGTTATTGTGTTGACACAAAAAATCAAGTCAATTCGAATTCCTCTAAATTTAAATAAAAAGTTATTTGGGTTAAATAACATCATGTAATAAATTTAATTGCATCTAATGTAAATATACTTACGCACATATATAATTTATCTTCTTATGCTTGATAGTGGAGTATTAGTTTGTCGAGATTCTGTTTCCAAATAATGAACATTGTTATTCATCCACTCTTATTTCAATACAATTAATATAATAGACATGAATTAAAAACTTTATTTTTTTCCCTCACAGATGAGAAAATCGATCAGGGGGTCCACTGGATTTCTTTTACCTAAAGTTAATGGAGGCTCACATGCGGTTTCTTTCCACTCTCAACAATTTTTCTCTCATTTAAGGGTATTACTGACTTTAACCATCAAAAGTGGCTACAAAATATAATTTTTTTTTATAATATTGGCTACAAAAAAATATTTTTATAATTAATTTGAGCTACTTTCATGTCTCACCACAAAATTATTAGTATTATATTTGAAAAAATCCACAAGTATATATATAACTATCATTTTGTAATTTTATTTCAAGATATAACTTTTTGTAGTTGAATTTAAATATCAATAATGCCATGCGAGTGAGGTTAAATTTTTTATGTAAAAAGAGAGTAAATGGGCCAGTTTCACTAAAAAGAGAGAGTAATGGGCTAGTTTCACTAAAAAACTAGAGTAAATAAACCAGTAGTATATACAGCAATTTCTCGCTATAAATACGTCGAGCCCAAACAAAGTTATTGAACACATTTAGTCCGAAAAATTATTGAACCATGTGGATGTTACTGTGTAATATATTCAGATACATACTCTCTCAATTCTTTTATAAACATTATCGGTCATCAAATTACATATATAAAGAAAATATTTTTTTATCTCTGTGACCTTATTAATTAACATGGTAAATGTATTCATACAATTAATTGTCAAATTTCAATACTATTAAATAAGGGTAAATAGAAAATATATCATAATTTTATTCTCAAATTACGAATTATGACACTTATTAAAAATCAAGAAAAAGATGCTAGTGAGACACTTCAAAAAAAGCCCGGAAGGAGTATATATAACGCATAGAGCTCAAATAAAAAAATAAAAAAAAATCATCAGTGGCAAGACATGAGCGTATTGGGTTACATATTTTCGTGATTTTAATTACCCTAAACTTAATTTTGTTTGTAATTTATATCATAAATATATTGAAAATGGTATTTAAATTACCGATATATCATACTTCAGTTATGGAGTGCCATCGGCCACTAAGAAAATGAATGTGAAGTGTTCAGAAAATATTGCCCAAAAAATATAATCGCTAATAGTATAAGTTCGGTCTAACTACAAATATTGAGACATTGTAATATATCTGTTCCAACTCAATCATATAAAACGTTATTTTTATCTTTAAAAAGATTGGAATATGAGGCGAGGCATTCAATCCTAGCTTAACTTCTTAGGTGTGGGCTAAATACCATTAAAATACAAGTGATGCCTTAATATCTGAAGTCATGAGAAGTAGGAGTCAAGAGGGGAAAAGGCAAACAATAAACTAAAAAACAAAAAGAAGTTTCCATAATGTGATTGGTCAGGATAGTCATGACAAGAAAGTGCTAAAAACATTTATCTTACAACTAGAAGTAAACTTAATTATTAGTTTAGTTATTCTTAAATTACAGTTCGAATTTTAAGCTCATGGTAATATTGTAAATATTATAAATATAGTTTGTACTTATTTTCTTTGTTCAGTTAATAGTTCGAGTAAAATTTTCAATTAACTATAGCCGGCGTGTATTGTGATTTGACATTACAAAAATAGAACATAATAACAATATAAATCAATTTCTGACAATATGCATCAGTTTTATTTGATCATTTTTTTTGGCTTGGACTAGAAAGTGAAGTGAACAATTTAGATTACATACTACATTTGTAATATTTATAATTTCGGTCTAAAATGTTATTATAGTGTCCAAATTTGGACTATAATTTACTGATAAATTCTGGCACCGTGAAATAAAAAAAATAAAAAAGAACCATAAACACTAATTAGTCGTGGATACAATTGAAGCCATCTATAATAAAAGGTTTGCTTTGCCCATGAACATCGTGTATTTTGTCCCAATTAATAATAATAATAATAATAATAATAATAATAATAATAATAATAATAATAATAATAATAATAATAATAATAATAATAATAATATATTTATAAATAATTTCAACAATATAATAAAAGGTTTGCTTAGTAGGCCAATGACATATTGTCCAAGCATTTTCAAATTGGATTCCTTACTTGAAAATAATTTCAATAATTAGCTTTCCGAAAAAAATTGAAGCTAAAAAATGACAATCGATCATTGATCATTGAACATTTTATATACTAACCGTATATGAATAATAACAATAATGATCCACTCTATTTTTCACCTAACGCTTATATAATAAGGTCAACATAGTTTTATCAAAATTAATAGTACTGTAATATATCTTATCATATTTTTTTAACTTCTCGTTTAATTACGCATGCCGAAAAAATCAAACTTTCTTGAATTATAAAAAAGAAAAAGAGTAGAAGAAGAAGTGATGGGCTAAGAAACTTTGATGTCACATTATTCCTTAGATCTCAAGCAATTCACACATATTATTTGCTACTCACAAGTCACAGGTGAACTAAAACGGTAATAACTCACAAACGAAATATGATGAGCTCTGGATCTTTGTGTATTCCAACAATTTTCTTGGCGCATCTCGCATGGAGCCCATAATAGCATTTGAAGCACTCCAACGCCAGCGTATCCCGATCCTCGTACCCTTCCCCACAATACCCACACCGACGGCCGCGAACCATGTGTCCCCGGACGAGAGTGAGAGGGCATTTATGACATTCCAGACGCACCTCCGCAATCTCGTACTTGATCGACGATTTCCGATCCAAGCACGGGACGCAGTCCACGTGGAACGCCTGCTCGCATTCCTCGCAGCCATAGTACCAGTGCCTGTCGTCAAGACCCCTCTCACAGACATCGCAGATCTGCGATCGTCTGCGAGGGGGTGGGGACGTGACGAGACTAAGAGGGTGTGGATCGTACACGTGGCGGACGGTGGCGGGAAGCCGAGCACACGTGGCATGTATGCTGAAATTGCGGCAGGTCACGCATTTGTAGGAGACGCCGCTAAGGAATCCGCCGCAGCAATGACATTCGGTTCTGGTTCTGGATCCGGATCCGGTTAGGTACGAGGAACGGAGAATGTGCGTCTTGGCGTGTGCGGCATGCGTGATTGATGCCGGCATCAGGGCGCACGTGACATCCATGGTGAATCTGGGGATGTGTACCGAGTACGTGAATCCGTTGGTGAGGCGATTGCAGCAACTGGTTTTAGCGACGGCCATGAAAGACTTGTTTGGGCCTTCTAGAAGCAGACGAATGCCCGTCGGGTTTTGAGCCAGCACGAGCGGGAGACGTGCGCAGCAGTCGTGGAGGAGTAGGTTTGGGCACTCGGAGCAGGTGTAGAATGGAGGTGAGATGAATTGTACGCATGCGTTGCAGGTTGGGAGTGGATGAACGTCGTCATCGTTGATGCTTTCATCGTCTTCGTTGTAGTCCGGATCGTCGTGGTGCAAGGTTAGTGGATGTTGGTGTGTTACTTCATCACCACAGCTAGTGGTTGTGGTGTTGGTTTTTATGTGTCGTACAATACTTATGTATTCATCTGGAACGGGAAGATGAACCATATCTGGAACGCGAGCCTCTCGAAGCAAAACTGTAGGCATCCATACATAGAGATTTATGAAGTTACAAGAAGAAGAAGAAGAAGAAGAAGAAGAAGAAGAAGAAGAAGAATTTGGTTGCTCACCTTGTTCGAAGCCCTGGTTATCTGTGATGGCGCACATGATATGGACATAGTAATCACACTTAGTACAGGAATAAACCCCCCAACTCCGGACCACGTCTCCACAAACCGCACAGTGACACGACGACGATCTCGAGCCGTAATTGAGAATAAGAGGGTGTTGGTGTTGGTGTAGGAGGATTGCATTAGGCAATGTAGCGCAGTGTGGATGCAGCCAGAAGCCACAGGCGTTGCACACGTAGACCAGAGACACTGGCCGGGCCCACAACAGACCCGGCTGATGCCCGGTCCCACACGCACCACAGGCGTAGGAGGCATTTTCTGTTGAGCGGATGACCGTCAGCCGGTGGTCGTGGCTCCGGTGCATGATCTTGATCGTCAGAGCACACATCAGGTCGAGCTGGAAATTGCACCGTTTGTCGCGGCAATGGTACAGCACATCCCCACAAACGGCGTCGCATTTGGAGCAACGACTTTCGTGGAGGTTGGGCTGCAGCGCGAGGGGCTGCAAAGAAGGGTGCAAATCGCTATCCTCTAACTGTGTAGGCGGTTTACTGCACTGGTCGTGCAGATAAACAGAGCTGCCACTTCTCGACTCTGTTCCCGTTTTGAATGGAGTCGAGAAGATTGGCAGTTTGCAAGCACTGCAAAGCCTAAAATTCCCATCGTCGGGATCGATAATGTTTTCTTGCTTGTGCTTACTGTGAAATCTAATCGATGCTGCAAGTCCTGGATCTATTGCTGCTAGGAGACGCCGATTAGGAATTTTTATTTCATGAGCCATTTTGCTATAAGCATGGACATATTAATAAATAAATGTTCTATATATAGTGCGACAACATCAAGATAATGAAACTGTAAACAAGAAAGGAATCATTTATCTTACCATTACTTGATCTTATACATAAGCATAACCTAGCTAGCATTTATACGATAAGAATCATACTTCTTTTCATGTAAGAATATATTAAAGAATGACGTCTGTATAATCACACGCTCAGAATTACATGTCCAGCAAGACATAAAAAGGAAGAAGGGGTAGTTAACCTACCTTTCACTTCATGTTTTTCTTAACCTTTTACGACACATTTTTCAGCGAGATATATAGCGATTGCTTAATTTATTTAATATTTAATGTACGTTAATCGAAGAGTTGCTTTTTGTGAGACTCTTCGATTATTATTTTGTTTGCTGTTTCTTGAAATTGTTTGAATGTGGATCAATTTGATTCGGATAAAAAGCATTACTAGTTTATAATACTCTAATATAAAAAGACAATTATAACCTTATTATACTTTGGCTCCAAAATATTCCTTCTTTTCCATATCCAACTCTTACTTTTTATTATATTGAGAAAATATAAAGTCATGATATAGCGTCTTCCAATGTGTAGGCTTATATTATGAGTGTGTTATATAGTTAAGTTAAGGAATGTCAATTATATGGAACATAAAACGTCAAATTATAAATGTACTATTATCACCAAATAGTACCAATAGGACCAACAATTGTCTATTTGAGGACTTCTAAAGTATGCAATAACAAATAACCCTATTTGAGGACTACTAAAGTATACATGTGTATCGAATGGACATGATTAATCAAAGTATGCAATAACAAATAATCTAACATAAATTTTTATTGTGTTAGAACTACTAACGAAAAACTAAAATTAATTAATAAATTAGCAGAATATGAACTTATATTATGCTTAATACTGCGATATTTACTCAAATTTGCAATTTTCACACGCCTTCTAAACATTGCACCCATAAAACATTTGAACAGTGCTTATCTTTTAATAATAAAACTAAAAATTTGAGGAACGATTGTGTTATTTCTTTCAAATAACCCTATGGACCTATGGTACATAAATAAATATCTTATTAGCATTATCATTAGTTCGTTAAATCTATTTGTGCAGAATTACCACAAGTTATGTCACAGTTGGATAGTTTGTGCATTAGTTAAGTTTTAATTTGTATATAATCACATATATTTATAATAATAATAATAATCTATATTCACATTTTTTGTTAGGCCTGAGCAAATTGGTCAAACTAATAACAGTAACCTAGTTCTAAAACATTGTTGACATCAATTTGGCATTTCATTGAGCAATTACAATAAGTATTAAAAAATCACATATATCATGGTAAATTGAATTAACTTAGTTACGATTAAATTAATTTAGATGAATCCAGTAATATCTTATTAAAACGAGTAAGAAAATATCACTATTTACACAGTACTTCAACATTGTCTCTTTCATCATCTTCGCGTTATTCTATGTTTCTCACCTCCGTGTTTTGGCTTTAGAATTGTAATAAAATATTTCCAAGAATATATAATGCGAGTAACACGGTAATTTAAAAAACTTCGTCTGCAAGTCCTCTTACTTCCATTTACTAAGAAAAGAATAATTATTATATTATAAAATACAGATGAGTTAATGGTAAACCAATTATGTTCATAAAACATTTATACATTATTGGCCTAATATATATTAAAATAATCGAGGCTTATGCGTTCTTTTTCTAATGATTTGAGTTTATAAAGTTTCTATTATTTCCCAAGGTTCATGAATCTTTATTTAATTGTATGGTAGTGGAGATTTTTGTGCTTTATTTACTAATCATTCGAAAGAGGGTTGATTTATGGCACAATCAAATTTATATTGTATATTGATTGTTTATTTGTTTCATTGCATGTGATAGTCGAGAAATTAAATTTAGTACTTTATTAATTACTAAACATATTAAAAATGTTGGAACTAAAGATGGAGAAAGGAAGTTTTGAATGAATTATCTAGAAAAGCAAAATACTAATTCATTTAAGAGAAAGAAAAAGTATATTTAAACTAGAAAGTTAAATTTTTAATAAACTTAGTCAAAACACATTTATATTTTTGTTAATATCACTAAAATATCCCTATTGATCCATATCAATTTGATTTAGATAGGTTTATCTAGAGTTGGCAAATGGACGGATCGGCCAACCCGGCTTAAACCAATCAAACTTTGCCAAAAAACCGGTCCGACTTGACCTGAAAATCCGTTGGACCAAAAAATTGAGGTCCAACCAAACCCGAATAATAAATTCAATTGGACCTAGTTTTAATGAGCTCAACCCGACCCAAAGTGGAGCCCGATCCATTTTTGCCACCTTTTGGTTTATCCTAATGTTTACATACAAAAACTCTTGTCAAATCGATTTTAGGTACAAACATCACATTTGTGCTCTGTATATCCCCACATATGATGGTTCGAAGCTTATATATATATATATATGCTTCCGACACTCTCATATGTGATAATATATAAGACACATGTGAGGGCCTCCACACTTAAGGACAACTTAACCAGAGCATGCCCCATTTTTATACGACAATATATGTTAGTAATGGTCTTGTGATTTATTAGGTCTGATTAATTAAAAAACAGCCCCTTTCCTCGGCATTAATTGCACATAATTCATCGTAGAACTTTAGTGCATTAACTAGACTAAGCGGATAGTTTCATATTTTTTCAAAACATTTTGTTTTTCCTAAAAAACATATTTGTTCTCAAACTACAAATTAAATAGAAATCCTTCTCATGCTCTTAAGTCTTAAAATAATAATAAAAAAATGTTTTAGATACACTAAACTTGTGAAGAATTGGAAGTAGAGAGTAGAGTTCGAATTATTCCGAGAATTATGCGGTATTTATGAAGTTGTACACATCACTATTTATGTGGCTGTACGTTGTGTCTCGAAATTCAAAAAGTGTTGTACGTTGATATGAGTTTTGTCGTCACGTGGAGCAGTGGGCATTCATTCCTAGCTACCGACTGCAAATACATTTAAAAAGTGACGGATGACATAAAATCTCAATTAAATCAGAGTGAAAAGTGAGGTTTTGATGTATTTTTTCAAGTTTCCTACATTTTTGCTGCTAACACTAGGAAAATGAAACGAAATCCAAGATTAAAATCAGCTCAAGCCAACATCAATATCTCAAGAAATCGAAAGAAAGTGGGGTGATGTGGTGAAGAATGTGACAGTGGTCCTATATACGTGGTCGATACTCCTCGAGTTCGCACAAGATTTTATGACCTAGAAGACATTGGTGGAATGTGCTAGTTGAGGTTCATCATATGAAAATTCACTTCTTTTTTATTTTTATTACGTATTACCGTTTTTTATCTGAAGTGAGAGCAGATGGGATTAAAATCTTAGATTTCAAATATCAATTCACTCATCAATAATTTTCCTATACAGATTTTTCTAGGCCCCCGTTGCACCCCGCCATAAATGCAATATTTTCATGCTTTCTAACTAACTATATAGAATCGTGATTTACTCAATGCACACCTCAACCAGTTCGGGTTTCCCCCTTTCGCCCCAAGAAAACGCCCTTTAGCCAATCCATATCCAAAAATGTTACCGCATTTCAAGAACGATTTAGCAAACTGGCAGTTGAAGCCATGGTTGCAAGAAAGAAAAACCAATAAATGATGGCCAGCAAAGCCAAGCAGACAAGAAGCCTCACTGCAAAGAATCTGCAATAACTCAGACATGGAGATGGGACCAAATATCCCAGAAAACGGAAATTCTGGGACCCAAATAAACTTCCTAGTCACATGCAAATGCAGAAATATGTCCAGTAACTTATGTCAAACTCATCCACACCACGCTGTTCTCTGCCCATTTCTTAGCCATTATAAAAACTCTCTGCCGCATCTCAATTTCACACTCCCAAAATTCAATCAATTCATCATGCTCCTCTCTTCATCTTCTCCCCTGTCACTTTCACCTTTGCTCAGATTTCTTGTGCTGTTCTTGATTCTATCTACACCGACTAGTGCAAAAACTCCGACCAAAATTGGCAGAGGCTACCGTTTGATCTCCATCCAAGAGTCTACCGACGGCGGCATCCTCGGCCTCCTTCAAGTCAATCAGAAAAACAACATCTACGGCGCCGACATTCCCCTCTTGCAACTCTATGTCAAGTAAGTTTTTTCTCCAAGGTTCTGGTCTGAACTCAAAGAAAAAGATCATAAGAAACTCGTGTTTTTCATGGATTTTGCAGGCACGAAACGGGCAACCGTTTGCGGGTTCACATAACTGATGCAGAGAAGAAAAGGTGGGAGGTGCCTTACAATCTTCTACCAAGAGAAACCGTTCCGGCATTAAAACAAACAGGTGGTGGGCAGAGAAATACTGCATACAAACCGGCAGCTGCTGCAGACTACGCTGGCAGAGAGCTAATTTTCTCTTACAAAACCGACCCTTTTAGCTTCTCCGTAAGAAGGAAAACAACCGGTGACACCCTCTTCGATACGAGGTCCGAGGATTCGGACCCTTACAGCGACCTCGTCTTCAAAGATCAGTACATTGAAATCTCGACAAAGCTGCCAAAAGATGCCTCTTTGTATGGTTTGGGAGAGAACACGCAGCCGCGTGGGATCAAACTCGTTCCAAACGATCCTTACACTCTTTATACTACGGATATATCAGCCATCAATCTCAATGCCGATTTGTATGGATCACACCCTGTTTACATGGACTTGAGGAATCACGGCGGTGCCGCGGCGGCGCACGGCGTTTTGCTGCTGAACAGTAACGGGATGGACGTGTTCTATAGAGGGAATTCGTTGACGTATAAAGTGATTGGGGGTGTTGTTGACCTTTATTTCTTTGCCGGAGCGTCGCCGCTGGCGGTGGTTGATCAGTATACGGCGTTGATTGGCCGGCCAGCCGCCATGCCGTACTGGGCTTTTGGTAAGTTCTTCAAGATTTTGATCAGTTTTTCAAGATTATTTATTTTATCCTCATCTCACTGTTAATTCGCCTTATTATGTGTTTATTGGTTTTGAATTGTTTGATATCTGTGGTTTAAATGTCGTTTTACGTGATCGATGTGCTTATTAATGAATTGTAGCACGAGTCTTCCTATACTACATGTCCTAGTATAATAAATTATTTAATCCGATCTCAAAAAAAAAGATATAATCTTGGTAAATACACTTTTTTACTTTGAAATGCTATATGATAAAGCCGCCTACTATGAATTGTCGATGGATTGCATTGGATTGGATTTAATGCCATAGCCAATAATTGAGGACTTAATGTAAAGATTTTGGTATGATATACTTCGGTTCTTGTAAGCAAAATATCTCGAATAAATTGACTAATTAAAGATTTGAAATAGGTTAAAATCGTAATATTATATATATGCATTAATTATAACATAAAAAATAATATGACAATTAAAATATATTGCATTTTTAATTTTTATTGTTAAAGCACATAACTAATTTTCTGCATAAATATCCTTAAAAAGAGGTAGGCGTGCAGCGGCCTTGTTTATTTTGAACATTTACTTATTTTAGATGTGCACACTGCGACCATTCAGTAAAATAAATCAATAATTTCATCTCATAACTATATTATAACTTTATTTATTTAGGCTAGCATACACATGTCGATTTTCTAATTGAAAGATACTCTCCATCGTCTCATCCAAAATTATATATATTCATTTTGGATTGTCTCATCCAAGATGATATGTTTTCTTTTTAAAATAATTATCTTTTCAAAAGTTGTGGGACCTATCTATTTTTTATTCTTTATGTTATGGGCCTCTACTTTTTATCGACTTTAAATTCTTATCACATGGATGGGATGGAGGAAGTGTTATTGACATTTTATTGTGCTCGTGACCATGTCCAAAACGCTCAAGGCCCACATTGAAACAAGTTGAATACCATTTATATAGTTTTTTTTTGAAACCACATTTATATAGTTGTTGAATGGCAGTAATATTAGTATGGTCAGTAGGGTACAAAACATTTAAATGCATTAATCCATTTTGCAGAAAAGGTACCAAGTTCTGTGGCTCTCCATGCTTCACTGTCTGAAAATCTAAATTTGTGATATTATCAAATTGATAATTGATGAGTTAAACGTCATGAATCTTGGATTTTTCTCATTGACTGTGACGACGTTGCAAATTATACATTGTTTGCGAGTTTGTAGCATGGGAGAAAAAATATCTAACTGAATCATTATAAAATGTTCCAATAGTGAGGTCGATGATATTTTGGTATTGGCGCAGGATTCCATCAATGCAGATGGGGATACCACAATCTATCAGTGGTGGAAGACGTAGTCGAGAGGTACAAGAAGGCCAAGATCCCACTCGACGTGATCTGGAACGACGATGACCACATGGACGGCCACAAAGACTTCACCCTCAACCCGACCAACTATCCTCGTCCGAAGCTTCTAGAATTCCTCAACAAGATCCACGCCCGAGGCATGAAGTACATCGTCATAATCGACCCCGGAATCGGCGTCAACACCTCCTACGGCGTCTACAACCGCGGCCTTGCCAACAACGTCTTCATCAAGTACAAAGGCAAGCCCTTCCTCGCCCAAGTATGGCCGGGAGCCGTGAACTTCCCAGACTTCCTCAACCCTAAGACCGTCGAGTGGTGGGGTGACGAGATACGCCGTTTCCACGACCTCGTCCCCGTGGACGGGCTGTGGATCGACATGAACGAAGCTTCCAATTTCTGCAACGGGCTGTGCGAGATTCCGGTAGGGAGGATCTGTCCGAACGGAACGGGGCCGGGGTGGGTTTGCTGCCTCGATTGCAAGAACGTAACGGCTACGAAATGGGACGATCCGCCGTATAAAATCAATGCCTCGGGAACAGAGGTTCCGATAGGGTACAAAACTATAGCTACTAGTGCTTATCATTACAATGGGGTGTTGGAGTATGATGCGCATAGCCTTTATGGCTTTTCGCAGACAATTGCGACTCATAGGGGGCTACGGGCGCTTGCAGGCAAGCGCCCATTTATCCTATCCAGGTCAACGTATGTGGGGTCTGGCCAGTACGCTGCGCACTGGACAGGGGACAACAAGGGTACTTGGGCGGATCTCAAGTACTCGATTTCCACAATGTTGAATTTCGGAATCTTTGGTGTTCCGATGGTCGGGGCTGATATATGCGGGTTCTACCCCGCGCCGACCGAGGAGCTCTGCAACCGTTGGATTGAGCTCGGGGCATTTTACCCTTTTTCTCGGGATCACGCCAATTTCTACTCGCCGAGGCAGGAGTTGTACCAGTGGAAGTCTGTGGCTGTTTCCGCTAGGAACGCGCTAGGTATGAGATACAAACTCCTTTCGTATATCTATACGTTGAGCTACGAGGCCCACATGACAGGGGCCCCGATCGCAAGGCCGTTGTTCTTCACCTTCCCGAACGAGACCAGGGCGTACGGGTTGAGCACCCAGTTCTTGCTTGGAAGCGGTTTGATGGTGTCCCCGGTTTTGGACAAGAAGAAGACTAAGGTGCATGCTCTGTTCCCGCCTGGCACGTGGTACAACGTTTTTGACATGACTAAGGTGATCGTGTCGAGAGAGTCGCATTACCGTTCTCTCGACGCGCCCCTGCATGTGATCAATGTGCACTTGTATCAAAACGTGATTATACCAATGCAGCGGGGCGGGTTGATGACGAAGGAGGTGCGGGCCACGCCTTTTACCCTTGTGGTATCTCTCCCACTAGGGGCCGAGGCAAGTGAGGCCAGAGGGAATCTCTTCCTGGACAATGACGAGATTCCCGATATGGAACTTGGGAATGGCCATTCCACGTACGTTGAGTTCTATGCAAAAGTGAGTCGGGGCGCGATGATGGTGTGGTCGGATGTTCGAGAGAGCACATTTGCGCTAGAGAAAGGGTGGATTGTTGAGAAAGTGATCGTTTTGGGACTAAAAGGAATTGGGAGTGCAGTTGCAATTGAAGTTGATGGAAATGCAGTTATCGATGATTCCAAGATAGAAATGAGCTCAATTGAACATGAAATTTTGGAGGAAAAAATTGAAGATAGAGAGCATGTGATGGTGGAGGTTGATGAATCTAGCTATGTGAGTATCACGAGATTTATACGAAGCAATAAAGAACACCGGTGCTTTTCGTGGTTCGATCGTTAATGAGATCTACGTCCACTTGAGAATGATTCCTCAATACTTTCACTAGAGTTTGTTACGTGCAGAGTATTGTTCTGAAACCTTTGTACTCGATGAAATTGCTAACCCTTCTAACATCGGTTTCCTTCTATTTATACAACACGACTCTGTCCTGAGGCGCGCCGACCTCTCCATTGGTCGTTGCGTGACTCTTCCTCTGGCGTGCCTCCATTGGCGGGCGGGGACCTCTTCTGCGCGCGCCACGTGGAGGTGGCGCGACCGACTGGTTCATCTTCTCCATTGGCGGAGGTGGCGGTTACGGGCTAGCGTTTTGGGCGATGATTAGGGCTCGACCGCGTGGGCTGCTTACCAACGTTAGGCCCGGCTCGCTTGGGCTGTTAGTGGGCCCAGTTGGTTGGGCCATATCCCATCATAGCCACGAATAGCCGGGGCACGGCGAGGCGGTGGAGTGAAGATAGCGCTTCGCCGAGGGTGAGGTGTGGCTTGGTGAAGTTGTTTCTTGGATGTGAGGTCTTCGTGCCGATCTGAGTTGGGTTGTTTATTGTCCGTCGCTTGGAGAAGATGTGGCACCGAGGAAGTCAAGTCCGACACAGGTAGCGCCTCTGCCGGTTATGCTTAGAGTGCGGTGCAGATTGGTATTACTCACTGTGGTGGCGGCGGTGTCAGGCCGATCGCCCGCCTTTCGGGAATTCATGGTGTGTCTTGGGCCTTGAGACTCTGCGGCCGAGTTAGCCGAGGTCCGTCTGGGCGGGGTGCGACTGGCGCCGCCATCCGGAGGGCGCCGGGTCCGCATGATGATTGCTAGGTCGGTGGCGGCTCGTCCTTCGTGGCGTCGTCATCGCGCGAGGCGGTGGTTGGGCACTCGAGCAGCGTCTTGGCGTGCAACGCCTGGCGCCCGATCACGCGCTTGAGCGCGTGTTGAATTTAAGCGGCGATTGCGCGGCCCTAGCCTTATAAATAGGCGCAAAGAGGCTAATTCACTTTCTTCTTCTTCGACGCTTAAAAATCACGAGAGAATTTACGAGTTGATTTTACGAGTTGACCCGATTTTTATTTGAAGTAGCAGTATACTACTTTGAAAAGTAAGTATGCTTTCCTCATCTTACCGCTCTGAAAGTTCCCTTTCGCGTCGGGTTACGGGCGTGAGTTGCCGGCGTTAGAGACTATATGTGCTACAAACGGTTTGGGTAGGTGCAGCAGGGTTAAGTTCTAGTGTTCGCGGTATCCTCTGTATGGGATGGTGCGAAGGTGGGCTCGGCGGTCGGTTTAACCTTGGAGGAGCTTTTTGAGGTTGTGAGGAGTCTTGGGATTAGGGAGGCGTGGTGGTGTCTGCGCATGAGGGAGATAGGGCGATGGCCACTCGGGAGGGTTTATTCTTGTCTCGTAGGCAGTTTGAGGCAGTCTTAGGTACCACTTGTCTCCATCTATCTTAGCCTTCAAGTACTTCGGATCCCGTTTGTCGATTGACCCACAATTAGTTAGGTCGTTGGTGGGTTTGGGGCTCTCTTATTCTGACATTCTTAGGAGTTGACCTTGAGGTCTTGATGCTGTTTTAGCGTGAAGACCATAGGAGGGTGTACTATCATCACCCCGGCTCAAATTTAAGGTGGCCGTCCTCCAAGGTGTCCCGTTGGCGAGCAATTTTTTCTTTCTGTGGTGGGAGGGGCGGAGGTATGAGTGGGGTATCGGCCTTGTTGGTGGACCCGAAAATCAAGCCCCGGGCCGTATGGAGGATTTGTTGAAGCGACTTGGTGAGATCTTGTCCATAAGTTACAGGGACGATCCCGAAGAAAGTCGGCCGAGTGTTTTCGGTCGGAGCGTCGGGACCGGGTGCAGACGGGGTGAGGCATCACTTTTCTTAATCCTTATTCGTTTTATTTCTTTGTGCTAATATGTCTTTTTCTTGAAGCGGTGAAGGCGAGGGGTGGTAGACTCTCGCCATCTCGGGCGAGGCCGTGAAAGAAAAAGCAGGGCTGGGCTAGTAGGGGCCGAAGAAGGTTAACGGCTGGGCGGTGATGAGTGGGCTGGCAGGGGTCGGCCGAGCTTAGTCAGCTTGCCTCGGGGCAGCCTTGAGTCTGGTCAGCCACAGGCTCCTCCGCGTCACCACAGTGCGTTTCTTCCGTGTTTAGGCTTGTTTGCCTTGCGATCGATTATTGACTTGTGCATCTCGCTTTGCGGTGGGAGCCCGATGATGGGGAGCCCTGCGGCCTTCTTCGGAGGCCTAGCAGTCGCCGCCAGAGTTTGCAGCCAGAGCTCGGCCCGGCGAGCGCTGAGCGTGAGCTTGCTGCTGCTGGCCGGGCAAGTCGTCAAGCCGTCCACGGCGGGCCGGGCCGCCCGCTGTGGCCGGGCCGGGAGGTTCTTCTTGAGCGCCTGAAGAAACCTTGGCCACAGGCCGCCGGGGAGGTGGAGGAGGCGGAAGGAGGTGGCCGGGCGAAGAAGAACTCGCCGACGAGAGGAGTCTGGTGGCCGACCGAGGACCCTTGTTGAGGGCCTTTGCCGGTGGCTCGTCAGTCGGAGAGCTTCTCGACTTTCATTGCCGATCTTGCCGCCGTCTTTGGCCAGAAGGTGGTGTCGGATTATCTGGGGAAGGCTGGCGGCCACCATGCACATTTTGATAAGGTGAAGCACGGGTGGACCGAGGTCGACAGGAGAGGTGGACAAATCTTACGCCGGGTGATCGGCGGTGGCTCGCTCCCGGTGGTGGAGGCTCGGCGTCAGCTCTGCCTTCGCATGATGCTGGGCCGTCGCCCAATGCAAGGTGGGCGAGGATCACGAGCTTGAGGCTCGCTTCTTGAGTCCCGGAGGCGAGGAGGAGGAGGAGGCGGAGGCGGGAGGAGGCGGGGCCGGAGGTCCCGTGGGAGGTGGGCACCGCAGGAGAGCATCGAGGAGGTCGTGTGGGCGGCCGTGGGCACGAGGTCGATGGACTGATGTAATAGCGTGAGCTAGGGTCGATAGGACCTGAGCCTTTGTAATAATTTCTCCTTTTGTTGAGTAATAAACGCATATTTTGAAAGTTGGTGTTGTCTTGTGTATTTTGATTACTCCACGCTTTGATTGGGTGGACTTGACCATGACTTGTTGACAAAGTTAAAGAGGTCAGGGTTCCTGGTGAGAAGGAAGAAGAGTCTTTGTCTGGAGAAGCCGGTGTCTGGTGACCCAGTTTTAGCCACTATGGAGGTCACTCGGCCCATTCTTGATCCAAGAGGAAGTTAGACGGTGGCGAAGGAAGCCAGCCTCTGGCCGAAACGAGCGAAGTTGGAAGTTGCGGGCGGAGTCCGAGGCGGACATATCTGCCGCCGCAATCCACTGGACGTTTGATGCGGTCGAGGAACAACAGGCGGACCGCGGAGGCTCGCTCGGTTGTCGGAGGAGCATCAGAGTCGAGAGGCGAGTCCGCCGCTGGCCGGTGGGACTACCATATCCGGGCCGGCAGGCCGAGTCGAGCTTCTTGGCGGAGGCATGGTCTTGAGGGGCGAGGAAGGGCCCAACGACAAAGTTCAAAGCTGCGTCGACTCAAGTGGTGAAGTTTATGGAGATGTACGACATCGTCCGAAGCGTCGCATGCCCGGCGGTGGCGAGGCAGCAGCGGCTCTGCCGACCCGATCATAGAAGAACCGGCGGAGGAGGCGGATACTCCGATCACGCCAGTAGTCTTTGAGGTTGATGGGTCCGTGAGGCGGATTATCGAGGATCCTCGGGGCCGGGCGACCGAGGTCCTCGGTCGTGAGGAGAGCTTGCAGGCGGGGGCGGTCGCGCCTGCGGCCCGGTGTCCGGTCGGGGGTCGAGGTGTGACCTCGGTGCGTCCCCCGCCGGGATGCCCGTGCTTGCGCGCCGCCAGCCGGAGTCCTCGAGGCGGGTGAAGGTGATCACGGAGTCGATGCTTCCGTCAGGCTGCCTCAGAGGCCGCTCCGAGTGCTTGGGAGGGGCCGTGGTGATTCCGACCTCGTCGGTGGGTCGAAGGCAGAGTTCGTTCGGGCATACATCGTCGGCACAGGGATTTTGTGAGAATGGTGCGACTTGGCGGTCTGGCGGCGAGCCGGGAGGCGGAATGAGGCCATGTATAGTATAGGACCTTGTATGTAGGTATAAATGTATTTAGACTCGTTTGAAGTGTCGTTTTCCTTTGAGAGGTACAAACATAGCTTAGGACTTCGTTTTGGTCATAAATGTATTCATCTTGTGTACAACGTATTTTCCCAAATAAAGGGGTATAAGCGAGCTCTGAAACACGGTTGTGCGGTATATGGCTTGATACTTTGTTTGTAGTCGTTGATGCATTTTAGACTTTGTCTGGGTGCATATCTTCCCAAATAAAGGGGTATGAGGTGGCGAGATCGGTTTGGATGTCGACTTGCGTATGAGCGATCGACTTAATGGGTGTCAGTATGCTTTGCATGTAGGCGTCCAACTTAATGGGTAATCATATGCTTTGCGTATGGGCGTCGACTTAATGGGTGGTCGTGTCGTACCCTACTTAGTGGGATTTTCATCTTCGTGAGGCGTCACTTGTGAAGGTTTAGATGTGGTATATCCGAATGGATGTTCACATAAATGTAAGGCGTAACGGTGAAATACTCGTTAGAAAAGCGGATGTTTTATTAAACAAGTAAACGACATCGCACATCGGTCGAAAACAATAGGAGGCTAACATGTCGCGATCTAAAATCAAAGCTATGTAAAATACCTCCTTAGATGAGTTATGTGCCGTGTTAGAGGAATAAGTGCCGGACGGTGGTGACTTATAGGCCCGCTGCCGAGGTCCTCGTGAGCAGCGGTAGGTCCTTCCCATGTCGGATCAAGCTTGTTAAGGCGCTCGGCTCGGCTTGCTTCATTACTCCGCGGAGACGAGTCGCCCACTCGGTGTGGAGGCCTTTACTCTTTTGTTGTAGTAGCGACTGGCTCTTGTGTAGCCGTTTATGAAGGCGAGCTCGTGACTTACCGCCGAGGCGTCGAGGTTGGCCCGCAGTCGTCCTCGTTCCGGCACTGGTTGAAGTGGAGAGTGCGAGGGCTTGGCTCCGATCTCGGCCGGTATGATGGCCTCGATGCCGTGAACCGGTAAAGGGAGTCTCCGTCGCCGTCAGGGTGTGGTCTGTGGGACCGGAGGACTTGAGGAGATTTTCGCCCATCGCCTTTAGCTCGATCCGGCCTTGCTTCAATCCTTATGCGATCGTGCGGTTCGTCGCTCGGTCGACCATTTGCTTCGGGTGTGCTACAAAGTGAAGCGTTGATCGATGTGAAACTCTTCGCACCTCCCTTGAAATTTTGTCGACAATTGAGTGCGGGTTGTCAGAGATCGGGATGTGCGGTATCGCCGAAGCGGCGGACTATATTTCTCCACACAAAGGTTTGAATCATACGCTCGTGATGCTCGAGTGGCTCGGCTCCGACCCGTTTGTGAAGTAGTCATGGCCACGACTAAATATCGGAGTGACACGGTGCTCGGTCGAGCAGACGACAATGTCGATCCCCACCGCATGAAAGGCCACGGACTCTGCGGTGCTCAAATCCGTCTCGGGCGCGCTTTTGGCTGCGAGTGGATCGGCACTTTGGGCCTTCTTGCGAGCTCGGCGAATCTTGCGGTGGGCGGTAGTATCCAGACCTCGGCGTCTTGCTGAAAGTGCTCGCGACCCGATGTGGCTTCCGAGACCACCGGTGTATTTCGTTGAGCACATAGTGAACTTCTTACGGCGGGCATCTCGGAGGTTGAAGGTAAGACTTCCGGTGAAAACGCCGTGCATGAGATACTTACGGGACTTTGCCATCGTCTTTTTGCGAGAGCGATCCGAAGGTAGTCTGTAGTGTTCGGGTAGCCTTGGGAGACATCGATTCGGCTCTATCTCGGTGATGATCCGGCGTGGGACTCATGCTCTTCGGAGCGGATCTCACTCCATGGTGGACTTGTTGATGTGTGACTAGCTTCTGCGGGGCGTCGGCCGGTTGTTTTCCCTCGGGGATTCGGTGGATCTTGAAGTATCTGAGCGAGGTCAACATCTCTTTGCCTTGTCGGTATTGTTTCGTTCGGTCCTCCTCGCCTCGTGTTGCCTAACACAGGTTCACGACGACACAGGAGTCATAGAAATTGGATCTCACCTTTGACTCATGGCGGTGGTCAGGAGATTAGAGACCTCGTACTCCACCTCGTTGTTGGTGGTCGGGAAGGTAAGCCGGAGTGCGTGGGTGACTTCACTGCATGTCACGGGCGAGGGAGAAGGATGCAGCTCATTGCCTGTCTTGCACGAGCTCAGATCACGTCGTCTCGCCAACAACCATCCGGTGGAGGAGGTCCGCTTCTCCGTCTGGGGTGGGATGACCAAGTGGGCGTTAGAGGAGCTAATCTTAAGCGGTCGGCCAGAGCTCGATGAAACTTGCTTCTACCGAAATCGGCGAGCTTGCCTTTTATGGCGGTGCAGGGAGTACGAGATATCGTGCTCGCCAAGTTCGAGGCCCACTGCTATTCGTCCCGATGACTCGGGTTTGATAAGACTTGCCTCGAGGCGGTCGGTCGATACTGGATGGAGTGAGCACGAAAGTAGGGTCGGGAGCAGTCGCTAGCATTCACCTTGCGATGCTTTTCTTTTAGTAGTACCTTGTCTCGGCCGCTTTGGGTGCTCGGTGATGAAGTAAATAGGAAGGCCGTCGACCTCGTCATGATGCATGCCGATTGCCTCGTCAGGGGCGCCAATCTGAGGAGAGGTTCGCCTCTTTTGGGGCGGTCGGTCAGGGTGGTCGTGAGGTACTCAGCTGTGAGGCGTGTGAGGCGGTGATGCTCTTCCCGCCATCACAGTCAGGGCCTCCTCAGATTTTGAAGAATGGGGCTCTTCTGCTGCCCGGGAGGAACCTCTTGAGGCGGCTAGGCACCCGATAAGTTTGTGGACCTCATGAATGGTTTTGGCACTTGCATTTCGAGCAAGTCTTTACCTTGGTGGGGTTCGCCTTGAAGCCTCTTGGAGACCAGCACCCAAGAATTTCCCGTTTTACCATGAGCGTGCATTTTGGGGTTAAGTTTGAGGTTTGCCGACTGGCGGTTGGAGGATGGTCTTGGGGTCGTCGGTAGCTCTCCGTTTTCGACTTTGACTACTATGTCGTCGGCGTGAACCTCGACGATCTCCCCGATGTGGTCTTTGAATGTTGCATCCACCATATACGGTAGGTAGCCCAGGCGTTCTTGAGGCGAATGGCATCTTCGATGCACGCCGAAGTCGGTGATGAATCACGGTCTTTGGTGCGTCATCAGGACTCATTAAGTTTGGTGGTACCATTGTATAGATCCGGGTGAACATCTAAGTGGCCCGCCAAAGCCTCAGCTGCTTGTCAATATCGGGGAGGGTAGCAATCTTTAGGCGGTGCTTGTTGAGGTCGGTATAATCGGCCTTTGTCATGCCAGCCTCACGCCAAGACTTCGACCACGGTTGGATTAGCCATCCGGTCGGTGTTGACCTCGAACAAGATCTCGGCCTTGAAGTTGGAGTCACCTCGTCCCACTAATGACACAGGCTGCTTAGCTCGCGCGAATATCCTTTTCTTACGCCGGATGGCTTGGTGGCGGGTCGGCGTTGAGTGAGTTATGAGCTCAGGCGGCGCCGGTCATATCGGCGGGGACCAAGCAAACACGTCCTATATTCTTTCGAAGTCGTTTGACGTGCGCGGGACGTCCGCCGGGGCCCAGGTGCCGACTGGATGACCACCGAGGATCGTCGTCGTATAGTTGGAGGTCTCCGGTCGGTCGTCCGGGTGTCGACCTCCGGGGCCCGTAATTGCTATGCAGGGGCGAGGCCGTCACGAGTTGAGCCGTAGGCATTCTTTTCTTGGCCGTTTGGTCCCCGGATCTTGAAACACTCCCAGCGGGGTGGAATCTTCTGGTGGTGGTAGGCCGAGCAGGGCGGCCTGGTGGCGTCTGACCAATCTCCAGGGATAATGTTGTGCGGAGATGGGGCCGGGACCGGGAAGAATCGGATGGCCTTGGTGACCGACACAGGAGCCGCCTACGGTGGCCGGAAGGGTAATGACCCACCGGTGGGCTTCTTGAGTGAAGCTCCCGTGGGCGGGAGGTGCGGAAGAACACGAATGCCTCCGACCTCAAGCTTATCGAGACGACTACGGAAGATGATCTTGTGAGGCTCGATGTCGATATAGACCCGGTGGACGTTTTGTTGCCAGCGCGCACTGTATGGTGATGGCGTCACAGTGCGGCATGATCACGGAACGGGTCTTCCTGGAGAACGTTATGTTCTCGCCATCCGAGTCGCTTGTTCTTGGCTCTTGGGGCCGGCCTCCGGCGTCGTTCTTGAGGGCGACCTCGTCGTCCGGCGGCGATCCGTAACAACATGACACTGTTCCATGGCGTTGGGACCTTAGTCCTCGTCGTCTTGGGTTGGTCGCCCGGGGTCGACCCGCCCAGTTATTCTGCCGCCCATTCCTTCTGACTTCGCATTCTTGGACCAGCTCGTCAGGGTATTTTTGGAGGCTCCACCTTCAACGAGCTCGTCGATCCGTGAGCCAGGGTTTATGAGTCCTCGGTATCGTGACCATACCCTTGGTGGTAGTCGCAATACTAAATCGTGGACCTCTTCTTGGATCCCCTTTCATAAGGCGAGGCTTGAGGAAGAGCTCGGTGGAGCTCGAATATTTCGCCCTTGATTTGAGGGGGAGGCGCTACTGCCGGGAGGTTGGGCCGAGTCCGTCGGACTCGTGACCCTCTTTGATTCTCGCGATCGGCGCCACTGTGATGCTGCGCCTCGACTTGATCGTCGTCCTTTTTCTCTGGACCACTTTCGTCCCAGTCTCCGCTTCTTCCGATCCGACTCGTCTCCCTTGACGAGTTATCCACCAGGTTCAAAGCTTACTCGCCGTCTTTGGTTTCTCACAGTGATTTCTTTTGTTCGGTGCCGGGCGGATCCCGTTTTTGAACAGCGTTGATGATGTAGAGATCGTTCTTGCCGTCGATTTTGAGCGACTCTTTGATGAACCTCGAGGCGAAGTTTGACATCGTCTCGTCCATATGGCGGATTGTGGCGGTCGGAGGAAGGGGTACGGGGCGGCGTCTTCGATAAGCGCCAGCAGGCGATCCGTGAGGTCACGAAACGATGGATCTTTGTTACGGCGGGCGGGTGAACCAACGCCGTGCGTTGAGATCAAGACCTCGGGAAGATTTTGCACATGTGAAAATCTTCCATCCTCGTTCGCCGTGTTGGTGGTGTGGCGAAAAGGAAGTCGGAGGGTCTCCGGGCCATCGAGGTCGTATGTTGGGTGCCCGTATGCACGGGGCGGGCGTGTCTAGAATCTCCACGGAGAAGGGAGATGATTCTCCGTGTGGTCGAACCCAGGGAGATCGTTGCAGTCTCTTTACGGAGGGCTGGGGATCGATAATGGCCTATCGTCCTCCAGGGGAGTTCGACTCACGCTTTCTTCCTTCTGTTTAGCTCGACTCTGCAGTCGGCATGGCGAGTGGAGATCGGTGCGCGAATGGCGAGGCGATCGTTGGTGGCGGCTCGGCGCGGTGGCGGCTCCATGAATGAGGTCGGCTCGGCCGCGGTGAAAGGCTCACTGGCCGCGTCGGCTGATCGCGCGCTCGGCTATCACGCCGGAGTGGTACCGCTTTCTCATGGGAAGCCGCGGCTCGAGGAGAGTGGTGTTCGATCAGGGGCCTGGAGGACCCGCTGGTTAGTCTGGTTGAGAAGCTTTGGAATTGGCGAGATTAGCGTGGAGGAACTCGCTCACAGCTCGACCAAGGACCTCGTGGGACAGATGATTTTGCTCGTCCTCGTTGAGGTCGACATCTTCCACGTGTTGGGAGGCGGTCTGAGGGTGTATGGAGACATTTTCCATGTGGCCTCGAGGTGTGACCGCTAGTAGCGTCTGCGATCTCCTTCCGCGACGCCGGCGACCACCGGTCGTCCTCCAGCGGTTGTTGCCGCCATGCGTTGGCGGTTGTCGTGTTCTTGCCATTTAGTCGTGAGGGAATGAAGCTTTTCTTGTTCGAAAATTGTTCCCAGCACGGAGCCAATGATGAATCTAGCTATGTGGTATCGAGAGATTTATATGAAGCAATAAAGAACACCTGTGCTTTTCGTGGTTCGATCGTTAATGAGATCTACGTCCACGGAGAATGATTCCTCAATACTTTCACTAGAGTGTTACGTGCAGAGTATTGTTTACAAGCCTTTGTACTCGATGAATTGCTAACCCTTCTAACATCGGTTTTCCTTCTATTTATACTGACTCGACTCTGTCACGAAGGCGCCTCGACCTCTCCATTGGTCGTTATGACTCTTCCTCCGGCGTGCCCTCCATTTGGCGGAGCGGACCTCTCGCCTTCTAGCTGCGCCACGTGGAGGGTGGCGCGACCTGGTTCATCTTCTCCATTGGCGGAGGGTGGCGGTTACGGGGCTGGCGTTTTGGGCGATGATTGGGGCACCGTGGCGTGGGCTAGCTTCAACGTTAGGCGGCACTTGACTGGCTGATTAGTGGGCCCAGTTGGTTGGGCCATATCCCATCGAGGTTAAAGGGTTGGAGTTGCCTATTGGAAAGAAGTTTGTATTGTCGTGGAAAATGGGAATCTAAGCATGAAAAAAGATCATTAATTTTTTCGTTGTTATTACCTTCTCTTTTGTTTTAGTTTTTTTCTTCCATGTTGTGAACGACGAGAAGACGGCATGAAAAGGTTTGTTCATCCCTCTTCATTCAGACTGCAGGAGTGAATTTTATTTTGTTGTTGCAGAGTCTTGGAAGAGCAATGATGCTTGTTTTTAATAATATTGTACCTTAGTGTTTTCGGAGAGTTGGAGTCTATGTTCATCGTTTGCACAAATTTGTAATGAAATGTGATGATGGTGATGCATAGGGAATAGGATTGTCCATGAACTAAATATATTCAATAATTGTTCAAACTCAATTTAATGACCAACAAGTCGGGCTATTTTTTTTTGAGTTCAGTAGAAAAATAAATCTGTCATTTGAATTTCTGACACTTCTTTTTCGCTTTGTATCTTCTTGAATTTCTATGTTTTTGTTCTTAATACAATAGTTCTATACTATTTATGATACTCAATATATTTGTGATGTCAAATGAACACCATTGTGGGACTAACTATGCTCCTTTGTTCAATGTGTGCACCTAACCAAATTTCGATTCCTTTAGTCTATGTTTGAATTAAAGTGTTACCATGCTAATTTTCCTCTTTTCAACTAATGAAATAAATTGGTCCGGTAAGAACATAAAGGAAATGGAATTAAAGTGACAAACCGTTAATTTTCTTTTGTTACCTTCAAAGTTGCCCATCATTATACCATTATAATTTTATTTTTAGCATCAAAGTCATGTTTGATGATATCTTTGAGCTGTATCATTATCTTTGGGGAAATGCTTGATCTTATGCTGAGAATCGTATCCTGATATTGTAATTAATTTCTTATATATAGCTGCTTAACATTTCTATGCACCCTATGTTTTACTATGTTCTAACTTCTTTGTGCATGTTATTTTTGGTGAACTTTGTAATCTTTGTCTTGAGTATTTCGGTATCCTGATGCTTATTTGAGACTTGTTGTCATTGCAAAAGCTCGAAACAATATTGTCCAAATCAGCTTCGAAAGGTGAAAGAAACATTCTGGACTACAAACGACCCAATTGATGATGCAAAAGTATCTTATGCTGTAGTCTGTCTGGTACATAATACATTCAATTTTATTTTATTTTATGTTTTACGGTGATGTGATTATGCTTTCTCTTTTCATTTTATGAGAGAAATCTTATCGATCTTGAAACTATATTTGTTTGCAGTTATCAATATCAACTAGGGGTAAAGCAACTTGTGCTCTTGCCTTTGTATTTTTCAAGGAAATTGGAATTACTTTGTAACAAATCGACATGAGAAGAGATTATACACAAAGTTATGTTTGCTACCGACTTTATTTTGATTATGTAAGGTAGGATATGGATAAAACTTTTCCAAGTTATAGGGTTTTGAAGGGAAAACGTTAGTTGATGATAGTTGCTTGAAAATATTGAAAGTTGTGGATATTTTCTATAAAATACTGGAAGTTTGGGATATTTTCTAAGAGATGCTATAAATTGAAAACACAAAACATGACTAATCATCCCACAATCGGATTCTGTGATGCGGGGTATTTCCTAATTAAGTTGGATATATATTTTAAAAAATATTAAAAATTGGGGACACAGAACATGATTAACCTCTATTATTTATGTCCATACTTCATCATAACTCGACATTAAACCTGTTTATACTAATGCTTCGAAAGTTGATCATGTAATGATCGACTTACATGCTATTGTTGTTAGCTTTTTAGAGTTTTTATTCTAGCTATTCTTTCATCTCTCACATTTGTATTTTTCTCTTACTTTCTAGGTTGATCATTTTTTTCATGTTTTGTATTTCTAATAATTAGAAAAAATTGGTATTTTCACTCAGGGTTCGAATCCCATGAGATGCGAAAATTTCATTTTTGGATTAATTGCAATATTTCCAACGGATTCATCAACTTTTTCATTCCAAATTAGTCATTTTTTGGTTCTCACAATAAAAATGATTCTCACGTTAACCCTCACATATGTTAGAGATTTTTTAGGATTTTTAAGCTTAACTTCACTGATTTAGCTACAATAAGGGTAGATTAGTAATTTGATTTGTTATGTGATTACGAAAAAAAAACCATACGTTTAGTTGAACTGACTTATGCATTTAAATGAACACAAAAATGCATTTAAATGAACACAAAAATGCATGCAGTTGAACAAAATAATACATGTAGGTTGGAAATAATAAGCCCGGCACTCGTCTTGTTGTCCATGAGCGATGGCTCGTGGGCCCCTTAGCGTCCGTTGGCCAACAATATATTTTTACGTTTTGTTAAATGCATTAACATGTTTTATTAAATGCATGAACATGTTTTGTTAAATGCATGTTTATGTTTCGTGTCAATATGCAGTTTTATGTTTTATTAAATACAATTTTATGGTTGCCGACAACAAATCTCTCATCCATCTTTCTCCGTCAATTCCACCATCTCTTTCCCATATTATCGATGAATTTCGCGATGAACCACCGTCATAGCCACTATCTCTCTTGATTCTTCAATCCTCTATCAAATCCATATTTTATCCACAAAAAATCCATCAATTTTGTTCACTATTTTTCCCTTCTTTTTCTTACTTTCAAAATATGTTGTTTGTTGTTGTTCGTATATATACATTGCCCATTCTTCTTTAGTCATTGCCACCAAAGAGAAGAAGAAGGCGGTTGTTTCTTTCCATTTTAGCCATATATAAAAAGAAAAATGAACTGTCACGTGTCAGCTTGTCGTGCAACCACATATTCAAAATGTATGGTTTAAATTGAGTACTATATATTATCTGAGGATCGGGTATAACGAGAATCCAACCATATATTACTAAGATAAATTATATATTTAAGACCTCAATGGTTTTAGGAACCTGTGGCGTCTCAATTGCCTCAAGGACAAGTCTGACCTAATTGCACTAAGGGCTTGTTTGGTAGCCCTTATAAGGCTGAATTGCTAACATATCTTGTTTAACTAGTTGTTTGGTATCGATATTACTATATAAGTAGGCTGTTTTTAGAGCTCGGCCAGTGGTTAAAACACTATTCCCTCACAGTAGCAGTAACAACCGCCCATGATTACACCCCACAACTCCACACTATATCACATTTTGAAGCTCGGACAAATCTACCCCTAACTGCTTGAAATCTACCCATAACCTTGATTTAGATCATCCATCATTGCATTCGGACCTCTCAATTCACCTATCATCGAGCGCACATTGAAATTTTGAAAGAATCATCTGCGATCGAAAAGAGGACCAATATTGGCGATGGACAAACTCTTGGGCTCGAAGGAGCCTCGAAGAAGATGGGGAGAGAGGGTGGAGTTTGGGGAGTGATAGCGAGAGGTGGAGGAGGAGAAAGAGATTGGCGGTGTCTTTCGAGGAGGCGGAGGGAGTTTCGGCGGGCGGAGAACAACCGAGGAGGCGGTGGAGGAGGCGGCGGTGGCGGGCGGTGGGAGGGGTGGGAGGAGGGAGAGGGAGAGGAAGGAGGTGATGGTGGCGATGAGAGTGAGGTGGGGGCGGCGGTTTGCTTTGTGAAATTCAATTTGAAAGGAAAAGGAAGGGGTTTCGCTTTGTGAGATCTGATTGGGTGAGAAAGAGATGGCGTTATGCAGGCGACAATGTGGTTTGCCATGGTATTTCCGCCGCCATAAGCAGTCGGCAATGAAACCGATGAGAAGGAGGGAGATGTTTGTTTGTGTGTTTCACGCGAGAGATGGATTGAAGAATTGTCTTCTTTTTTTTGTCGTAAGGTTATGATGAATCTAGCTACGTGAGTGTCGAGATTTATGTAAAGCAATGAAGAACACCGGGCTTTTCGTGGTTCGATCGTTAATAAGATCTCGTCCATCGAGGAATGATTCCTCAATACTTTTACTAGAGTTTTAGTACACAGAGTATTGATTCTGAGCCTTTTGTATTGATGAAATTGCTAACCCATCTAATGTCGGTTTCCTCCTATTTATCACTCCGAGATCTCAGTGAAGGCGCGCCCGACCTCTCCATTGGTCGTGGCGTGACTCTTCCTCTGGCGTGCCTTCCATTGGCGGGCGAGGACCTTCGCCTTATCGCGCGCCACGTGGAGGTGGCGCTAACTGAGTTACGGGGCGTCTTCTCCGTTGCCCTGGTGGCGGTTACGGAGGCTAGGGTTTTGGACAATGATTAGGGCTCGCAGGGCTCGGTAGCGTGGGCCCTTACCAGCGTTAGGCCCGGCTCGTTTGGGCTTTGTTAGTGGGCCCGATCGGTTGGGCCATATCCCATCATAGCCACGAATAGCGAGGGACGTGAGGGTGGAGGTGAGTGATGGCCAGCTGCGCGGTGAGGTGTGGCTTAGGCGAGTTGTTCCTTGGAGTTGTTGTCTTTTTAGTGTGTTGGTCTTACGGTGCGAGGCGAAGATGTGGCATCGAAGAAGTCGAGTCAGACCTAGATATCGCGCCTCTGCGTTGGTTCTGTGGAGGTGCGATGCAATGGTGTTTCTCCCGTGGTGGGTGCCGACGTCAGGCACGAGAGACCGCCATTTTCGGGGATGCTTAGTGGTGTGTCCGGGCCGCGAATCTGCTGCCCAGTTAGCCGAGGTCCGATCTGGATGTAGGCTTTCCGTAAGGTTGAAGTCGGTGACGGTGCCGAGGTCCGATGTGGTTCCTTGGTATTTGTGGGAAGGACGGGGTGCGGCTGGCGCGCCATCTGGAGGATCTTGGGGTCAGTATGATGATTGCTAGGTCGGTGGCGGTCCATCCTATCTGGCGTCGTCATCAGCGCTAAAGTGATGGTTGAGCACTCGAGCCGCGTCTTGGCGATGTACGCATACGTCAATCACGTGTGGGCGCGTGTTGAATTTAAGCGGCAATTCACGGGCGCCCTAGTCTTATAAATAGGCGCAAAAGAGGCAACTGTTCACTTTCTTCTTCTTGACACTTAAAAATTACGAGAGGGAAAAATTTACGAAATTCTCGACTTGATCTGATCTTCCTTTGAAGGAGCCATATACTCGCCTAAAAAGTAAGTATGTTTTCCTCGTCTTCTTCTCGCTCACGAAAGTTCCTTTCGCCTCGGGTTAGGGCGTGAGTTCCCGTGAGGGATTATATGTGCTACAATGGTTTGGGTAGGTCTATGAAATGAGCTCTAGCGTTAAGTCGGTATCCTCTGTATGGGATGGTATGAGGTGGGCGTGGCGGGTCGGGGTTTGACCTTGCGGGAACTTTGAAGTTGTGAGGAATCGGGATCCCGGAGGAGGCGTGGTGGTGCCTGCCACATCCGGATGATAGAGGCGATGGCCCTCGGGAGGTTTATTCTTGTTTATGTAGATAGTTTGAGGCGGTCTTAGGTACCCCTGGCCCGGTTATCTTAGCCTTCAGTATTTCGGATCCTGTCATCGATTGACCAATTCCGTTAGGTCGTTGGTGGGTTGGAGCTCTCTTGTTATGGCATTCTTGAGGAGTTGTCCTTGAGGTCTTGATCTTTTTAGCGTGAAGACCATAGGAGGGTGTACTATCATCACCGGCTGAAATTAAAGGTAGTCGTCCTCCAAGGTGTCCCGTTGGCGAAATAGGTATTTCTTTCTGAGGTGAGGGGAGAGGTATGAGTGGGGTATCGGCACGTTGGTGGACCGAAAATCAAGCCCTTGGGCCGTATGGAGGAGGTGTTGAGCACCTTGGTGAGATCTTATCCATAAGTTACAGGGGCGACACGAAGAAGCATTTGAGTGTTTTCGATTGGGCGTCGGGACGAAGAGTGCAGACGGGGTGAGGGCATCCCTTTTCTTAGTCCTTATTCGTTTTATTTTCTTTGTGCTAATGTGTCTTTCTCTTTTGTGTGATGAAGTTGAGGGATGAGGTGGGCTCGCCATCAGCCAAGGCGGGGAGCCGGCGAAGCAAGTAATTTGGACTGGTGGGGGCAGAAGAGGTGGGCAGCATGGGCGGTGATGAGTGGGCTGGCGAAGTCGGCCCGGCAATTCAACGACCTCGGGGCAGCCAGGTCTGGTGCAGCCCACTGAGCAGTCGCGTCCGCCACAGTGCGTAAACTTCATATTGGATTTGTTTGCTTATGATCGATTTATTGACTTGTCATCTCCTTTTTGGTGGGAGCTCGATGATGGGGGCCTGCGGTAGTTCTTTGAGGCTGAGTCACTGCCGGGCTTGCCCGAGGAGCTCGGCCAGGCGAGCTGGAGCAGGGCTTGCCGCTGCTGTGAGCGAGACCGCCACGTCGGCTGCGGGCGGGCGAGAGGGCGTCAGGCCACGAGGCAGGAAATTTAATAAGTTTTGAGCTGTCGGATCGATCCGGTAAACCCACCCATCGACATTCCTATCCCATTTATCAAAACCAAGATTAGAGGTTACAAGAGTTTGCAATAGTAATTGTATCTTCACAATTGTCATATTCGTTATTTGGCCTCATGAGCTTAGCTTAGTTAGTCGAGTTTGTAGATTTAGGATAAAAATTAAGGATCGAATCCTACGATATATGTGAGAGTTTCATTCTCTTTAGAGTGCTCTAATGAGTAGTAAAAGTCTTCATAATTACTTAACAATTAAGTTGCCGATGTTACCTCTCACAATCTCATGTGACAATAATTTACTCTCTCTCACATTCTCGTAGGACCATAATTTACCTTCCACATTCTATGTGGTTACTTAACTAATTCTCACATTCTAATGGAGTTATATACGAGTACATTATCATTGGATCATGATTACTACATTCTTATTGGACTACTGATACTTCTCACATTCTCATGGAGCTATTTAAGCTGAGTTATCGTGATTTATTCTCTCATATTTCATGGGGCTATTTAATCACCAGTTAATATGATTCACCTCTACATTCTCATGAGATCGCATTTACCATCTCGCTCATGGGGTTACTTAACGCATTCTCATGGGACTACTTAATCGCTGAGTTACTATGATTACCCTCTCACATTCTATGAGATCGTGATTTACCCACCTTCTCACATCTCTCATTATCATGGCTACTTAATCGTTGAGTTATCGCTTATCATCTCACATTCTCATGTGATCTCATTCTCATTGGTCTATAATCATGGTTATCGTAATTTACCTTTTCACATCTCTCATTCTCATGACTACTTAATCGCTGAGTTACGATTTATCTCTCACATTCTTATGGGACTCTTAACGTTGAATTATCATATTTTATCCTCTTATATTTTCATGAAATTAAGATATGGGGCTTGAATGAAAGAGCTTCCCTTTTGGGACAAAGTATTCCGTTGTTTGAAAGTCGAATATACCGCATGCTAGTTAATGACGTCCACAATTAGATTACGATGAACGTCAATCTAGAAAAAAAGGAGAAACAAAACATCGATTACGCAATATTTGGACGATTTCTTGATCTTTAATAAAATAATTTATTTCAACGACAGAAATAAAAAAAATATGTAATTTTATGTATAAGAGTTTTCTGTTTTATAATAAATGATCATAAATTACTTTACCAAAGTTTTCCAAGCGACTTGGATTAATAATTGAATTGGACAGGCACTATTAGGTATTACATTATCATTGTCTTTCCTTTCTCGAGCATCAGGTAAAATTGGTAATTTATCAACTAAAAGAAATCGTACCTTTCTAGCAACAACAATTGGACTCTTGATAATTGCTTATATGCTAAATTATTAAGCCCAGTTCTTGATTTATGTAATGAAACGATAACAAGCAGATTAAAATTGATTGCACATAATATCTGGTCTTAATCTTATTAAAATAATTAATTTCAAGTTTTCAACTGCTGATAAAGGACAAACTTTTCATTAGTTCTTTCATATTATAGGTATTGAAGTTTCATAACATTTCGAAACCAAGAAATGGAAGAATTAACTATGGATTCACAAAAACTTTGTGAATAGAAATAAAAATGATAGCCAAGTAGTTCTGATTAGGTACTGAAGTTTCATATTATAATTTATAAAGCTACTTCATATAAATATATGGCCTGTTAATTAATATCATAAGATGGACATGCCAAAATCGAAGATAAGAAACTTTGAAGCCGTAGACTATTTCGTCCAAGTCTTGTCTGCGAAAGTCTGAAGAAACTACTAACTTTCTTTCTTTCTCGTTGCAGGAAGCTTCTAACTCAGAGCTGCCTTTTCTTGACATTAAACTTTTCACTTCTGAATTCTGAATAGCCAAATGGGAAAAAAGGCTTCCTCAAAATATATTTCTCCGTATAAATTTCCAGCTTCTTGTTGCCGAATCTTGAAATTTTGTGATTGCCTGATAGTATGGTTTATTGCTGCTGATATAGCCTTATATTATAGGTAATTTCGTCTACATTTGTAAGAGACTATATAGCCAATTTGTTTGTTTTCGATTAGTTGATCAATTATGAATTTTGCAGGGACATGAGTTTTACACGGGTAGCTGCGGATAAGGAAGACACAAATTTGAAGGTTGTTTTCTTCATTTGTACAAAACTCAACGTTATCTGAAGTATCTATGAATCTCAGGGAGAGAAATATGTAAGTTAGTTCACAACAAGAATTCTCTCTCACACCAACACCAATCTTGACATGTTATACAACCATCGTTTTCTTCAACTCGTGTTTATATTTTTATTATTGTTGCAGATTCAAAGACTGCAGTTCCAAGAACTCCTTCATCTCGGATAGTCACTCGAATCGCAAGCTCTTCGTATTAAGGAAACCAAGCTTGAGCTCAATCGCAGGTGGAATAAGACGTGGATTCGACAGAGGTTATGAGAGCTTGAGCTCAATCAGAGATGGAATAAGAAGAAGATTTGACAGAGGTTCTGAGAGCTTGAGGTCAGTCACAGGTGGAATAAGACGTGGATTCGACAGAGGTAGCGAGAGGATGAAAAGTTTGAGAAGGCGGCGGTCATCACAGAAGAATGATAGGCCAAGATCGGAGCCAAAGAAGAACATTCTCGATCCACAGGGAATTTTCTACAGAAGTGGAATAAGATATTTGTTGTCTCTTGCATAATCGGCGTCTCCCTCGATCCTCTCTTCTTTTACATTCCTGTGATTATTGGCGACCAATTTTGCCTGTCTCTGGATAGGAAGATAGAGATCAGTGCTTGTGTTCTTCGATCACTGGTCGATATCTTCTACATATTCCACATTGTTCTGCAATTCCGTCACGGATTCATCGCCCCTCGTCTCGCGTGTTTGGGAGGGGCGACCTGGTTGATGACTCTAAAGCCATAGCAAAACGCTACCTCTGCTCCTACTTCATCATCGACATTCTCTCCATTCTTCCTTTACCACAGGTATGTTTTGACTAAATATAGTTTATTATGTCCCCAACTTTGATTTTCTTGAAATATGTCTTCAACTTTTTCAAAGTCTTGGACATTTTCAGAAAAATGCCAAAACTAGTTCGGGTCAGAAACTATACTCATTCCTTTATTTTTATTTGGGAGAATTGCATGGTTCTCCAATGAGTAAAATGATTGTGTATGGAAGGTGGTGATTCTACTGGTGAGACACATTGTGAAGGGACCGGTTTCTCACGTTACGAAGGAGCTGCTGAAGGCCGTCATCTTCATCCAGTATATTCCGAGAATCTGGCGGATTTATCCGTTATACCAGGAAGTTACTAGAACATCCGGCATCTTTACTGAGACAGCCTGGGCCGGAGCAGCTTTCAACCTCTTCCTCTACATGCTTGCAAGCCATGTAACCCTCTCTTCTCTCTCTCATAGACGTGATATGGTGTTTGCTAATGCTGAAAAATCTTGTCTGTCAGGTGATAGGAGCCTTGTGGTATCTGTTTGCAATCGAACGTAAGGACTCGTGCTGGCGAGATGCGTGTGGGAAGAACACTAGTTGCAACCTAGATTATTTATACTGTATAAAAGGTGGTAATAACTCTGAGTTTCTAAAGTCCTCTTGCCCGCTTCGGGAGCAAAACGAGTTAAGCTCCATAGACTTGATTGGATAGCCCTCGATGCTCTTCGGCAGGTGTAGCTGAGTCTGAGCACTTCTTCAGGAAATTCATCTTCTGCTTTTGGTGGGGCTGCGTAATTTGAGGTTCGATTCGATCTTGATCCACTCATAACAGTAATGTTGTTAGTATTTTTGCATGAATGATTACTAAAGTGCTTCTTAACTTTGATTGCAGTTCATTGGGGCAGAACCTCAAAACAAGCACCTTTGTGGGGAGATTATGTTTGCGATTGCCATCTCTGTCATCGGGCTGATTCTGTTTTCCTTGCTTATCGGTAACATGCAGGTTTCAGTTACTACTTACTAGTTACTGCCTCTTCTTGTCAATATTTTTCAACCATGTGAACGCTGAACTTGGTATTTCCTTGCAGAAATACCTGCAGTCCATCACTACTAGGGTGGAAGAGATGAGGGTGAAGCGACCGACGCAGAGCACTGGATGGCCCATCGCATGCTCCCGAGGAGCTCAAAGCTCGTGTGAGGCGCTATGAGCAGTACAAATGGCAGGAAAACAGAGGTGTCGAGGAAGACTCCTTGATCCGCAACCTCCCAATGACTTGAGAAGGGACATAAAGCGCCATCTCTGCTGGAGTTTGCTCACAAGAGTTAGCAATCTTAAACCTCTCTGATTCGAAACACAACCACACAGATAGTACCAAATTAATAGTTGATTCAAGAGAATACCGAAAACCTGGGAGAACAAATTCTCAGTTTTGTTTAAAAGCTAAGAAACTGAAATGCTAAGACAAAATAATAAAGTTGTTATGGAAGAAGAGAAAAGACTTTAGTTACTAATAAATGAATGAACTAAAGAGTCTTACAGTACATCTTGTAGTAATATCTGATCAATGTAGGTGCCGATGTTTGATAAAATGGACGAGCAGCTGCTGGACGCGCTGTGTTCTCGCCTGAAGCCCGTCCTCTACACTGCGAACAGCACCATTGTGCGAGAGGAGATCCTGTTGATGAGATGCTCTTCATAATGAGGGCAACATATTGACAGTGACCACAAACGGCGGCAGAACCGGTTTCTTCAACGAGGTGGGCCTAATGGAGGGCGATTTCTGCGGGAGGAGCTTCTGACGTGGGCGCTCGACCCCAACTCCTCGTCCAGCCTTCCCATCTCGACCAGAACGGTGCGAGCTGTGAAGGATGTGGAGGCCTTCTGCCTAATGCCGGATGACTTGAAGAGCGTGGCGTCCCAGTTCAGGCGGCTCCACAGCAAGCAGCTGCAGCACACTTTCAGGTTCTACTCACAGCAGTGGAGGTCGGGGGCGTGCTTTATACAGGCAGCATGGCGAAGGTATTACAGGAGGAAAATGGAGAGGGCGGTGAAGGAGGCGGAGGATGCGAGGGTGCAGGGTGCGGTGGGTGCACCGAGTTTGGGTGCGACGATTTACGCGTCGAGATTTGCTAGCAACATGATAGGGAATTTGAGACGTAGCCACCAACTTAATCATAATACGTTGCCTCCAAAACTGCCAGCCTTGCTGCCTCAGAAACCATCGGAGCCCGATTTCAATGCCTGAGATCGTTTCATAGGAAAACAGGAGTTTGACTTACACTCATGTAGTATTGGTTCTGTGAATTGCTAGGTAAATATATATTTCTTTTATTGCCTCTGTGGTATTGGTTCTGTGAATTGGTAACGCGATACTGTTCATTTAATCATGAGTAATCGTGTTTCTATATGAAAGCATTATGTGACCGTATCTGTAAACAAAATTCAAATTGATAGATAACATAAGCACAAAATCCAGTCAAAATGCATGCAAAAAATAAGAATCCAGAAAATCAAAATTAAGCTTATGTGCAGTAGCATACTTAAAATCGACAAAATATGATTAAAAGATTTAAGACTGTTTTATTTGCAGAATCCTGTACTTCATTTTGTTTTGTTTCAATTGTTGTCTAGAAGACGTTGTACAGTTGGTCGATGGTAGAATTCATTCCATCACAAAATAAAACTGCATGTTTAGTTGTAAAAACTCAAGAATATATCATGTGTCAGAAAGTGTGATTCTGCAAACCGGGCAGGTTCTGATTTTGATTAACCATGTCACAATACATTCAGCATGGAAGCAATGCTCACAACGGGAGATGCTTCTTACAAGCTCTTGAGGTTCAAAGCTTTCCAAGCATATGGCACAGGTATGAGCATCACACCCAGAATCAACAATGCTTTGACTAAGCACCGTCAACTTCGTAAGATTCGATTTTAGATTCCTCCAGCCCTCCAGAGATGGGCTGTGGTGGTTCCACCACGGCTACACCAGACACAGGCAGCCCTTCAGCAGCAGTGCTGGGCCTCCCAACTATTTTTCTTGTAATAAGAAATGAACAAGTTGTGACCACCACTGCTATCACTACAAAGGTTGAACTAAAATAGGGCCATCCAGAAAATCCACCCCACGAGTTACCTTCATCTGCAAGAGAAACATATTATAATATGTATTCAAAGATATACTCAACTCAAGTTCAGCCCTGAATCTTTATGGTTCGGGATTTGAACACAAAGTGGATCGAACACGCAACCTTCAGATTTGTACCTGTATTTGCACAGGCTGGACAACTTGTTGAATCCCACGTCAAGTAGAGATCGTGGTTAAATCCATTAGATGGAAATGGGAGCACCCAAGTCTCACTTTCTTGACAACCAGTACCTTCCATGTTCACTGATGGTGGAAATTGTGTAGCAACTGTGACATTTGTTGTGTTGCTAAGGCAGTCGATTGGATATAACCCGTCCCTTACATCTGTAGTTGCAGGGCACGTATAGAAGGTGTAGCTGCCTATGAACGATTCTACAGGAGATGAGGAGAGGCTGAAGGTGTCGTTCATCATGAGGCGTCTCACGAGACAGTTTCCCGGATCATAGAGCTGTATGTATGGATAGCCATAGGAAATGTTACGTACGTAGAAATCTCCTGCATTTGGAAGATTGATGGTGGCTATGACATGATCCGGGGCCTTGTTGCATTTCAAGTCGACATAGCTGCAGTCATTTTCAGTCTGCGAGTTCTGCAGTTTGAAAGGATAAGTGATGGACAAGTTACCACAGTTTGAACTGGGACAATTTTTCTGATTAGCGTGGATGATTGAAATGGTTGTGGAAAAAGGAATGAAATGGCAAGAATTCTCATGTTTTTGATCAGTTGTTGAAGTAGAGTAACAAAATTCAAGAATTCCAATTTTTATAGAAACAAGGAACAAGAAAATAGAATAACCACTTCTACAATTTACGCCTTCTGGAGATGTCCGAAAACAAGAAATTTATGTTAGGAAATTTGGTCCGGATTAAGCTATATATGAGAATAAACATGGGACATTCAATGTTCTTTTATTTTGTTCTATCAAGAGTAAGGGATCGTTTGATTGTGGGAATTAGAATTTGAAAAGGGAATGAGGACCTATGATTCCTTACTAATAGTAATATGTGGTCGTCAAGATTGTCCCGTTTGTTGAATCAAATAGTCACAAAAGAATCATAGGGAATCCAATTCTCTTTACGATGATGAACCAAATAAATTGAGAATTTGATCATATTCTTTTCCTTTTCACATGTTGAACCAAACGGCCCCTAAGCATCTCTAAGAGACTGCCCAACTTTTGCACTGATTTATACAATGTGACGGTACTCTTTATGCAAGATGCCGTTTTTTGTAATCAGCGGAGATTTCAACCTTAATTAATTGAGTTTTTTGTCTCTTTCTTCCTCGTGTATTTGTTTTACTTCTTAGTTTAGCCAGATATGGGTTAGTTTTATCATTTATGCAGTGAAGTATTCTGTGGAAAATTCTAAAATTATCTCCGAATTACATAGTTCTAGGTGTTTTGGAATGTACTTCTGATTTATTATTAAGCTACTCTAACATATCGTACTGTACAATAGGATGATGTCCTTGTTGGTTGGAGTGAATATTTTTGCTTAATTCATTTTACTACAAAGCGAATTGGATTTGGAATTTTATATATTTGGTTGAATTTTCTTCATCATTCATATAGGCATGCTCGTTTACCTGGTAAAACAGTCTTAAAAATAATCAAGTATCCTAGAAAAACAAAGTGTCACAATTCACAGTAAAATCCTAAACAAACAAGTATTGTTACAAATTCAAGTATATATGCTAATCCACTTATCATCAGAAACAAGAAAATGTTAAGGTAAAACATTGTCTGATCAGTCAGATGATTATAAGTGGCGAAGAACATATGGCTAAACGACGCGGAGAGAGAAGTCCGCAAACAGGGCAACTGCCGTTCTTTCCCAGCCACTGGTGAATGCAGTCAGCATGAAAGCAGTGTCCACACTTACTTATCACACTCATTGTCTCCTTCTCTGAGTAATTCTCCAAGCATATCGAGCACGTCTTACTATTATTACAGCTCAGGTTGCCTTCATTACTTTCACTAACAATAACTAGTTCCGTGCATCGCACAATCTTGGACGCATCGAGCCCGGGTTGCTGGTCGTGGATGGCGACACCTCTTCGGCCTCTGCAGCAGCAGCAGAATCCGGAGCGTATCTGCCTCCCATCATCCTGACTAAGTGAAAGCAAAACACGGAGCAGCAGCTTAAGCTCATTATGATGAGACCGGGCAAAGTCATTGCCACTGCAACTATTTTGGTTATTATCTTCGATCCCCATCTATCTGCAAAGGCGGACCCAGAAAAATAGTTTGAGTTGGAGCTAAAAAGAAAAGAAAAATAAATAAATAATATATATATATATATATACACATGCAAAGTGCTAAAATAAAATATAAAAATGGTTAGGGTGCTGGTGCTACCCCCACCCCTGATCCGTCATCACAGAGTAGATTTTGGAATCATTCATTTTGGAGAGAGACTCTCACCTGGATCATGATCATTACACTTCATACAATCATCACCAGTATCCCAAGTTAAGAACAAGAAAATATCATTGTGATCAACTGGAAGAAGCCCACTGCGTGTAGCCTCGCACTTGTGATCATCCTTGAACGATCCACGAGCAGCTATGGTTATATTCGTGGAGTTGCTCAAGCAAAGAATCGGGTCTGCGTCAAAATCGAGAGGGCAGACGATAAGGTGTAATTGTCATAGTCTGCCTTGAAAGGCGAATATTCTAGGCTCAAGTCGAACAGTCTTTTCGTGAGGCAGTTTTGAGGATCGTGAGCTGGATGTATCGTTGAGCATAGTTGATCTTCTGCACGTAGAATTCTCCTGCGAGAGGAAGGTTAACAATGGTGGTACTCGAAGTTTCATTGCAGCTGAGACTGAAGTAGGTGCAGTTGATCAGAGTTGGAAGCTTTTCGTGTTCAAATTTGAAGGGTAATGTACCGTCACGTTACCGCTGCTGCCGCAGTTAGAAGATGGACATAGATTTTGTCCGAGAATTGTAGAAATATTTAAGAAAACAAAGAGCAGATAGTTTCTGTAGAATCCCATCTTTCGTGGCTGCTTTGATGTCTCAAAAGTATATGAAGTTGATTGCCTTGTAGATTCCTGTGGTGAACAAGAAAAATTCCTTATACTCAATAACCTAAGTTCACTAAATGTTGTTATTAACTATTTATAGGAATTCTTTGGTTTCTCCAAACTAGTATTTTATTTTATTTTTTGCATTTTCTGTATGTATGATTGTGTTTTAAGATCATTCTACAAGCGCATGAAGTGTTGATGTGGAAAAGACATAATCAAAATTCAAACCAAGGTACAATGAATAGAAAGTCAACTGATTTTCATTATCCACAAGAACGGACAATGTGTATCGGGCAAGAAATAATTTGCAGCTTTTACATTAGTATTGGGTTAACATTATTTGCTAGTCGATAATGAACTTCACAAAAGTAGAAATTACAATTCTGGAAAATAATGCTGTAAAATTATCCTCAAAACTCTTCATAAGAAGAGGATCAGTGCTATGAAAAAGGCCTTCAATTCAAGAATTTCCGGCAGTTGGGAGCACCACACAAGCAAGGGACTTTAACCTCCTCGCCTCATCTGGATCGAACAAATAATCGTAGCTGCCCATACAACAAGGATGCACAATATAAATAGAAACGAGAAGAAATAAAAGATAAAAGAAACCCAATTATCAAGGTAACTATGTAAAAGAGATAGACGTACGTTAGTTCAGCACCAGCTGAAACATTGGATTTAGCGATAAAATTATACCTCTCTTCTTCACCCACACTCATGATCCTTGCGTAACAGTTGGGCATGCACTGCATCAATTTGCACAAAGTGAACAGCGTAAAGAAAGAAATAAAATTAATGTAGTGACTTTGATCATACTGTACAGTTATGACTACACTTACAAAAGAAATTTTCAAATACAGAGAGAGAGAGAGACATACCGAATGATTAATTAGGCGAGCTATATTCCCTTATTTGTGGCATCAATCACGACTTCTTCACTGATCTTAAAAGCTGCAAGGTGAATAGCATCAGAAACTGAAAGAGAGTGCATATGAATACGAATACAGGGCCATGGAGTGTCGACTCACATAGCAATCTTGCCCTCCAACCGATACCATGCCTCTCTCAGGTCAGCAACACTACGCCTGACCTGCTCACCACGATATTCAGCAACCTGCAAAGAAGCCAGAATTGAAGAATGTAACACTTAGAATACAAGTGCATTTTAAAAGCAAAATATGAGAGCATCCAGTATTACCATTTCTCCTTCTTGAATGCTTCTCCTAGCAAAGAGGCCCCATCCATGTATTCCTGATTTGCCAAAACAAACCCTATATTTTCTGTTCTCTGCAGAATAAAGAACTTCATTACGTGAAATGCATAAGGAATTTCTTGTCGTGACTGGGTGGGTTGGGAGGAATAGAGTGAACTTTGAGATACGGGTAGACTAAATATGCAACATTAAGAGAATATTACCTCAGATGATCTAGCCGTTCTCTGAGTGTTGAAAAAGCTTGCACAACTTCAGAATCCTTAACAATGATAGACAAGGATCAAGCAGGTTAAATAACCCTATACAAGTAAAACTTATTCTCAAACAAATATTTAACATAAGACCCATGAAGGAAACAAATTACTTCATGATGCAAATTCAAAAGCTGTATATCAAGTAGCGAGTGACGTCTAGGCCCCATCAAGCGGTGAAATGTTGGCTCTATTCCAGTCTTCTATTAAAAATAATATGAAAAGTGGGATAAGCAAGTGTAACTAATAATAGCGACAAAGAAAATCACATAATCATCTGGGCAACGAGTAGTAAAATGTTCATTTAATGAGACTACTTTAATGTCTGAGCGCTTATAAATGCGACACCGTGCAGCAGACATAGCATCAAATCCATCTGCATCAGCAGGAGATGAGCCAGAGCATTCAGCAGTCCTTGATGAGATGAGCCTCACACCTCTCGAGCATTGTTCTTGATACTGGCTCTGGAAGACACTTCTGTTAGAAAACCCCATCCGAGTCTGAATCACTAAAACGTTCTCTGGACTAGGCACCCTGTCACAAACAAATAAAGTAAACACCAGAAACATAAAAGTTGAAAGGCGTTACACTAAAAAGTTGAAAGGATTGCATAGTTTAACGGCTTCTTTGACCTGCTGACTAGAAAGCTATCCTCACACGTTTAGTAGCTATAAGATCATAGATGTGCAGGTTTCAGTTCATTTAGATTCTTCTCTGTCATCCGATGATAAAGATTTTAAATATTTAATCTAGGTGTACAAACAACACCAATGCCAGGATGTTTCTAGCAACTAGAATAATTTGGGCTAAACGCACAAAGTCCTAGATCTATGCATGAAAAGAAAAATATTGACACATATACATGTATTTTGAGTTAGGCACATATACACTCTCTTACAAGCTTTAGTAGCTATATATATAAGCTTCAAATGTTCGTTAATTTGACAAAATGAAACTAGGTGTGTCAAGTTTCAATTAAATCACAATAATCTAGCTTCTTCTTTCTTATCCAATAGATAGGCTTACCGACAATTCTAATCCTGGAATGTTTCTGGCATTTGAACTAATTTGGGCTAAATGCACAAAACACTAGATACTTGCATGCATAAATAAAAATATTAGTAGTACATATATAAATGAATTTTATTTTACACACAAATAAACTTTCATACAAGTATGGATGTATGAATGGGATGCGTGTGTTGTGGACAGAGCTAAACATTGTACCTGTGAACTGCACAATATGATATCCATTTGGTTATCTGCCCCATTCTTCTCAGAGCAATGCAACTGGATGCAGAGATTAAAATTACTCAAAAAGCAAACAGAAAAAAGGGAAGGAAAGAAAGGAAGACTCCTGGAATAATACACATTGTGAAAAGTAATAACTCTAAAACAAACCCACTAGAATACTCGTCAACTTTCTACTAAATCAAACAATAAAAATGATAATCCTTCCAACATTAACCAGTATGGGACTTAATATGAAGAGCTGAACAATAAACTTGCTCGCATTACAATAACTTCAAGTCTTCAACTCCATTTATTTCCAATATTGAGAAGAATAAAGGTTTCCCATAGAACCCAAAAGTAATAAACCAGTAAAACAGCAGCTAAAATTGTGAATTTTCCTGTTTTATATACTTTCGATATAGGACATCAATAATACCATGCACTCTAGCATGTTCCACCTTAATAATTTGCCTTTCTCGTTTATTTCAAAGACTTGTAAAACATCAGACGAAAGGAACACAAGTTGATCCCTAACATAGGCAATTCCATCTCTACTTTATACTTTCTTTGCAAAAGAAGGTAGAAGAATGTTATCAGAAAAGCTGTTTTTGTCCAATTTATAAAAACATGCAGTGTAAAACTGCATGGTTCTGTCCATAAGATACCCTCCCAGCAACCTAGTCAATCACCTTACGTTTGAGATTAGAACACGGCTAATAAGACTCCTCATTTAGTCAAAACACGGCTAATAAGACTCCTCATTGAGTCAAGTTCATTTGACTGAAAATATGTACATCAAGGTGGTAATATCCACAAATTACACAAGACCCACACAGCAACATCATTAATATCCTGAGAAGGAGCATACCAGGATGTAGCGCGGGTGTAGGTAGAATTAACATGGCCAAGATGATGGCAAAGTTCAATAACAAACAAATAAAAGAAAGAATACTTACCTCCATGCAATATCCAGCACGAGAAGCACAAGTAGCATGAAAATAGGTTGCGACTTACAACACTGCATGCAAGAACCGTGAATCTGCTTGCAAATAACGCATGCCTGAATAACACCATTAAAAGATTAAAGACGGATATTTCGGATAACAAAATGTAACCTGACTGACTCATGGGAGAAAAGGAACAAGAAAACATTTCACTTTATGCACTCAACTACTAATTTCTAGCAAATCCAGTATCACAAAGAGCTTGACTAATACTAATTCTAATTCTAATTCTAAGGATTTATTTACAATGAACAGATATGGAAACAAACATAATGGTCTCATCCAGCTTGCTGGAAAACATTTTCTGAGATTACAGAAGGCAAGGACAAAATATCAGAATAATCACCGATATCAATCATTTGGAAATCATACCTTAGTGAAAGCACTGGCGGAATTCTAAAAGCCCAACAGCAGGCTCCATTTTCTCTGCATTTAAGAAAGCAACTTCTGGCCGGAACCATGCACATATAACATGAACCCATAAACTTTGAACATCAGTAGGCTTTCGTACCCCTGAACACGCAGTTTGAAGTTAATAGAATTGAAGAAACATTAAAGAACACATAATTGTCATTAAGGGGACATCAAGCTATATCAAATGGCATGCCTTTACAGGACAGAGGCAACATTCCCTCTCTACTTGTGGGGTTTCACAAGCTCGCAAACCCACAAGCAAAATCCTGAGTGTTCCCTGCTCCGTAGCATTCTTGATGTACTGTTAATTGACATCTAGACAACAGAAATTTCTTGTATTAACATGAAAGAGCTTCTACTAGGATTATGTGAACATGACTACTGTAACTGCAGATGCCTACACACCTGTTGCATATTATAATTTTGTTGTAGTCCCAATCTTCAACCCACCTACAAATAGCACACCGTCTGTGGTCCACTTTGCATGAACAGGTTGGTAATTTTCTGCCAAGTACAAAATAAGAAATTATCCCTAACATGTTTTACAAACCAATTGCATCATGAATACGATTATAAACAGAATGTAGCAAATGGGCCAGGCTGCAACCTTTCAGAAAAGCACACAGTTGCTGCTTATCCAACCGCATAGGATTGCATGCTAGGACATTGTACTCTGTCATCTGTTGTAGCACACTGCTATTAGTAGATAAAAAACTAAAATTCCATAAATCATGAACGTTTTTGATGTTAAATAAACAAGATTAGGTCCTTTTCTGTGTTCTCTTTTCTTTCCTTTTCTTTTTTGGGGGAGGTGGGGGCAATGTTATGCCTCACAATCAGGATTAGAGGACAAAATCCAGTAATTCACGGTAATTGATAAAGCATTAAAAAATCTTTAGGAACAAACCCATTTTTCTAGGGGTGTATTAAAGCCCTTGACTTTCACACTGTGCTTCCATTTCTTTGCCCTACATCCAGTGTGCCGTTCCCACTCACTGAGCCCATACTTCTTGGTATCACATGAACCACAAAGGCACTGCACCCTGAGATGAGGAACAGACTAGCAGAATAAATCGTTGAACTCGCTAAAGGTTACAAATGCATTCGTCTTTTGATCATCTAAAGCGGAGAATGGAACGCACTAATAGCTAAAGAGGTTGCGTTAAGAAAACATATAACTCACAAATGGAGACTTGGATAATAAGTCCCTTCCACACCATTGCAAACAACTATTAGCTTTTCAGGTGGTGTTTTGCTCCCCAGGTTTTTAGCAGGGCTGGTAGACATCAGCATAGCAGACCCAAACCAAAAAGTAAATTTTTATCAAATACGGTATTATTTGCAATGAAGAAAAGTAAGGTAAAACACTAGTCAATGATCTAAGCACCTGACTGGACAGTTCTGTATTTCCAACTCGATCAATTTAGATGTCGGCTTTCCTTTGCATTCAGGGCAGAAGTACTCCAAAGTTTTAGATCCTAAAACCATACATGCATCAAATGCTAAGCATCACAATTTGGTGGTAAACAGAGATTGTAACAGAAAATATATTAGATCAGTTGGCAAACCTTTAAAAGCTCAGAAGAAATGTCGGCACATTCAGCATGGACCCATACATTGCAGCTGTCACAACATACCTAAACCAAAATTTTGCAGGACAGGAAAAGGAAAAGTAAGTTAAATGATAAGTCAGCAGATAAAAGAGAAAGAAGGCTGAATCTGAGGATCATCTCACCCAATTGCCTCCATCGCAGTGATGCCAAATTTCCTTGCAAATACCACAGTATTGTTTTGATTTTCGTAAGTACAACATTGACAGTATTCAAGTAAAAAATATTCAAAAGATTAACCATGAGAAGTTTATAGCTAAACTAATAGAAAAAATTGTTATTGGTTAACCTTAACACAATGTTCACACAAGAAATGAGCTTTAGCTGTTGCACTCTTTATTTTCTTCACCATTCTGCATGGAAACGTCAAGCTGCAGCTGCCACAAACTCGGGTATCTTTCTTCAGATCAACTATCTCCTGCAAGACAGGATGCGAATGAATACACTAACACGTTGGAACTACCAATTGTGATATTGGGATACCTAGTAGGAGGCAGAAGAGAGTTTAGAGATTAGTGCAGAAGAGGTTCAACAGGGTCTCATGTATGTCTGCTATGTTTACCCAATCATTTAATCCATGCTTCAGAACCCAAAAGGCATTAAACAATGAAACAACCAAAGCAAATTTATGATGAGTACCGGTGATACTTCACAAATCACAATAACTCTAACCTCTTCCTAAATTGTTAAGGGAAGCAGAAAGCTTAAAATACAATATAACCCATCATCAAGCAAGGTTCAACATATTCCTTATCCCAAAACAACTTGCTAAGCATAGTTACTTGCCTGCTGAATAGTACATCCTGACTCCTGATTCGATCCAGTTGCCTCTTCAGCCTCACCATGATTCACTGCAGGTGATGTTTCCTGCACAGCTTCCATGGCTGAATCTGTATAGCCATTTTCTGCCATAACTGCCTCTTCTATAGCCATACGGAAGTCACTAGGCTTGCTACCATGCAATCTAGTCTGCCCTGAAATCTAGACATCAAAAAATTTAAGGCTCTGTCCTTAGCGAGCAATAGTTTATGACATTAGTATACTTTGTATTTACCTGTCCATATACTCATGGAATGGGAAAATCATCCCAGCTTTTATCCATGCATAATCCTGCATACCATAACAGCCTTTCAGATAATAATCGTTTTTTCTAGAAAGCGGACAAGCTTTTGTAATCATTGAGCATATGAAAGAATGGGGAAAAAGTAGCAATCACAAGGTTTACAATAGGATATCATTTTCATTAAGCACCCATCCATTCAGGACGAAGACATTCAAACTCCATGGGAACAGCAAAATGGCAGTTTCACTAGCTGCAGTTGTTCATAGCATTTCTATAACTTCCCTATTGTGAATGTAGCCATGCATCAGCGCAAGTTTCAGAAAAAATTACCCTCAGTCCAGTCCTCGAGAACCCATAGAACATCACGCAAATAGTGCTAGGAACACAAGCTCTTAATACCGCTTCTGGAGCTTGACACAGAGGATCAATCACAACAGCAGGCCATGCGGGAAATTCTTCCCACATTTCGCCCACACGATATCTCCCATTATAAAATCAGCAGGCTCATAAAGTCCGCCTTCTTCGCAGTCACTTTGTCCTTCACGGTTTTTCTGGATCCCGCATATGCACTCATGTTCTCGCCACTTTCCACTCCAGTCGAAACCGAAGAAACCGCACCATTAGCTGAAGTCAAAGAACTCGGCGAACTATAATAAGGCTCCAAGATTATGTTTTCAATCTGAAGTCAAGTTTCCTGTCAATTCTGGGCTTCTTCTTGACTAAATATATGTCATCATCATAGGACGTAGACGGCTGTTCTCCTTCGAAATCTTATTCCGCGGTACTTCCTGAGCACATTCATCATTATCAGCTAGACAGCTCTCCAAATCATCGCCACTTTCCATTTTTCTTTCTTCCAAGGGTGCATAATCGAGTCCTGAATTTCGTCGGAAGCACCTGCTTCCGACCACGCGACGACTTCAACAATGGATGCTTATTCTCTGGAACCTCCTTAATAACCGAATTCACTTTGCTCTTGACGAATGACCTGCCAGTTGTACGGCAATAACTCGATAAATCAACGTTCTCTCCTTCTATTTGAACTACGGGAACTGTAAACATCTGATTGCTAATCTTCTTCTTCATCTTCTTCGCATTAACTGCAGCGCTGCATGAATTCACGACATCGTTGCCACGAGTGATTTCTCCTTTCTCCGCTGAGCAACGCTTGAGTTTCGGCATTCCGACTTTGCCGGGACGCTTCCCGATCATCTCTTCATCACCAATCAAATTCGTCCTTCGCCAAAACCCAATCGCACACAAAAACCCTGGCGGCTTGCACTTCGATTAACTCCTCCGATAATTCCTCACTGAAATTCAACAACAATTTTGGCCGGAATTTTCTATGCAATCCAAATGTTGCACCATAAATCACCAAAACCAACCAAATCGAGAAAAACCCAAAACCTTTATGAAAAATTAAAATAAAAAATCACCCTTTAATTCGATATATATCCAATTGCAATAAAAATATATCCCTAAATACAAATTGATAGAATGAAGGAATATAAAGATAAGAAATTATGGTGAATCACGAAAACAACAAAGGGTATTAGATGGCTTTGATTTCAGATAACTGCAAGAGGTGGGAAAATAAGTAGTTGCCGTATAATGTTAGCGTGTATATGAACGAATCAATGAAGGCACATGTGTTAAAGGGTTAATTTGAATACAACTTTGAAACAAATAAAATTTGAAATAATAACGAAAATCTTTCAATTGAAAATTTCAGGGCAAGCTTTGGCTCCAAGATTTGCAGGAGGATCGCGCCAAGGCCAAAATATTGGAGCCAAGGTAGTGATTCTGTGCTACCGTTTAAGGCTAGCGTGAGACGGTAAAACGTTGCGTGGCGGCTCTCTATTGGCTAATGCACGAGTGTTCTGTTTGGCCCTGGGTGAAGTTGGATTTGCTAGGGTTGGCCCATTGGGCTGTGTGCTCGCAACTCATTTTAATATTGGGCCATATTTGGTCAAGGTTATACATCTCATATAGGACCTTTTCAGCCCTATAGGAAAATAGTCGTATCCTCACACTTTTTATATAAAAAGCTTTGTTTAATGAATTTAAATATGTATGCTCACATAAGAGTATATATATAAAGCATATGATATGTTTTATGATAAGGAGAATTGTATAAGGTCGGTCCCATTATTTGATTATTTGGTCATGTTACAATATTATTGCCTTGATATCAAACTTCGATGCTCCAAATTTAAGCTTCGGTCACAATAGCAGCAATATACTATGAGGTACACTTCTATGTATCCAGTCTAATTAAATTTTAATTATAATTAATAAATTCTTATTCAATTTAATTAGGACGGAAACAGCTGTCACCTAAATGCACACATGTTTTTGCCATATATTTATGTGGTATACATTGCAATTAGATAATATACAAATAAATTTTGAGAATTACATGAATCCTTTTCCTTAAACTGAATATAATTTATATTTCCTCGTATAATATTTTCTATAACACATCATATATCACATTGCTCAAGAAACGAACATTTATTACACATTGAAGGGTATAAAGGTACATCAACAAATGAAACATATATATATAGTATTATCTTGAGGGTAATGATCATCTTGATGCTACTGTTCATAGTAGGTATATGTTTCTGTATGCTGCATAATGCAACATGCAATTCTTCATGAAAACCCAGTAATTTCCTGCACACAAATCAAAGTAAAACGATAAAAAAATAACAACTAGGAAATTTATCCTTAATAAAATCAAATTTTCTAGATTATATCTTTTGTTGGGGAAATCACCATTTTCCAATTGAGAGTTGATCAGAAGCTTAGCTCCACGGTGGAGAGTGTAGGGTCCCTCTTACCCTGTTACATATTACAATATGCCATGCCATTGGTCAATACCCAAACGAGATTCATTATACATTAACTATTTGTTTCAACTTTGTATTTTGTTCGACAAATATATATGTTATAAAATAAAATACAAGATGAAAATGCGAACCTGGCCTGAATGGATTAGACCCATCATAGCCCATGAAGTATGGACCAAGTTTGATCGATCATGTTCAAGTGGGATGTATTCCTATTTTCAAGTAAATCGAGAATAAGCAATTGAAAACACTAATAAATTCGTGATTTTATTTTGTACATGTGATATGCATTATAAAATGATGTGCAATATAAGTCTAACTGGTCACGAAAATATCGAGAAAGAGTTACCTTCTTTGGGCAAGAGAGGTAGCTCTCCCATCCACCATCTTTCCTTTGTGAATTGAGCAAGAACTCGACACCTTTTCGAACTGCTGCGCAGTTGTTGTATGTCTTACCGGCTGCAGCCAGTCCTCCGAGGGCAAACCAAGTACCATAGGTGAAGCAAACGCCCCAGTTTCCATACCTGCAACGCCACATTTCATCATTAGTATGTACAATACTACGAGCAGCACGAAACAGAAACAAAATCAACTGAGAGGGCATTCAACTTTGTCTGAATCCATTACAAGAGCAGAGAAAGAAGCAGTGTACCATGAACCATCAGGCCTTTGGACATCTTCGAGGTAGCCAGCAGCCTTTGTAATAGTGGTCTCGATCTCTTTCTTGCGGTGATGGGGATGCAACTTTTAAACAAAACGAGTGCTTGGATAGCCGATGAAGTGCACTCCACATACCTAGATCAGCACTCATTTTGAGCTGACTATTTATGGTTTAAAGTGGAGTCGAGAGTGGGAGTGATCTTACTCATGCTCGATCACGATATCAGCAAAGAACTCTGTAGCTAGGATTCAGCAACTGCAAAACAATTTATAAGGTCATCTTAATTACTCTTTCTGAATGTGAAGGATTCCATAAATAACCTGTTGATCCGAGTTTTATCTAGGTTCGAGAAAATTAAGAAAACATATAAGTTACCTCTAACCACTCTGAGGCTCCTGCAGGCTCCCATGCAGCTAAACCACCGTTTTTGCTCTGCAATGAGTAATTCAAGTATGTTTTAGTATTTAAAGCAATAGTTGCATTTGCAATATTTGATTCTAGCTATTTAGGATATACTAATCTACCTGCAAGGAAATAAGTATGTTAACAGCATTGTATAAACCCTCAGGTTCCATTTTCTCCCACAACTTCAGGAGGCATCATCGAGAAGAGAAGACAACACTGGAGAAACAAAAGAAAAGAAAATAAAAATAGAACGATTAGATTGTCATTAGTACTTCATTCGTGCCACTAATTGATCAAACTGCATACCTTCAATCCTTCTGCCGTACAATCAGACACTTGCCATCCGTGATCTTGGTCTGAAAACGTCCACGACCCTTTAGAAATATGGCGATACATGCTTTTGAAGTCTCCAGATGGATCATCCTTGACCTGCAAAATAAAAACATAATGTGAATCTGCTTTCAAACTGAGCCATCAAATTCCAATGAGGCAAAAGAGTCCGGTATATCTACTACCTGAGATTCCTTGATGAAATCATGCCCTAGCTTCAGAGTCTCGCCTATTTCATCAGCCATATCACTAGCTAGCAGCGCTTGCACAGCGAAACCCGTGTCCCATTGTTGGCTGCCAAAACTCTGCATCTTCATACCATCTTCTGCAAGCCATAAGTAATCCGGGATTCTTGCAAGATGTTTCTTGAAGTAGTCTCCATTGGGATCCTCCACCCAACATGCCAGCATGCACAACACCTTCTCTACACATCCAATAGTGATGTATCTGCTGTTCTCGTCTTCGTAGTGGATGTGTTTCATTGTGACATCAAGCGCCTTCTCTCAGCTTGTTCAGAGGCCAACGAGTCAGAAAAGGCTCGGTTAATCGTAACAACTATCCCAAAGCAAATCTTGAACTAAAGGATGAGGTAGTAGAGATCCTCCTGCAATATGGCATACATATTTAGGTTATGATTATTACAATCAGAAGCTGTACATAAAAAGCTTCAGATTTCAATTTATTTATTTTTACCTTGGCGCAGAGATGCCTTATGCTCCTCAAATTGATTTGTTCATAAGGCTGATCATAGAGCTCTTCCCTTAGCTCCATGATGAGTGGAGTAATTGAGCCTACAAATCTCTTGCCATATAGATACGACATCGGCATGTAAACCATGCGACAGTAGCACCACATTTTTGCTGCATTTTGGTCATACAAAAAAGATTCAGAGATACTCTAATAAAACAATCCCCTGCTTTATAGAATTCTTAAATCTTGGGACCTTAGATTGAATGAATGACAAACCTGGATGCATAGGAAGAAAAGATGGAAGTAGCCAAAATTCAGGGGGCATTGGGTTGCTTCCAATCCACTCAAACACTCCCAATATCTATAATCACAAAATCAAGATTTCTTAAGTTAATTAGAGTTTTAAGTTTTTTTAGGCGTGCTTTTAAACTGTGTACGATTATACATACTGAAAGCCAAGTCTTTCCCCACGAAGGGATAGCTTTGACAGTGCCGTGATCAAGAATCCATTTTCTTGCTCTGCGGCAAGCATTGTTTAGGCCTCCGTCGGGGCCTTCGCCTAATATACGCATGCAAATGTAGTTCAGTGCAGTGCAGAACATCGTGCTGTGCCCTTCTATATGGAATCCCCATCCCCCGTCTTCGTTCTGTTGTTCACCATCATCATTCAATCAACTATATTTACATGATGGCATATTTGTTCTATTAATGAAAATTAAACATATTTTGTGGGTCGTTTTTATGTAAGATGTTGCACCTGATGACAGTATATGTAACGGAGGATTTCCCGGCGATGCTCTGCTGGGAAAACAGTGTTGAGATGGCCGGTGATATAGGTAATCATGACCTGGAAATTTGTTATGTTGCATAAATTGCAAGATAATTATTAATTAACCCTACGTATTAGGATTGTTTACACTTTTGAGGGGAGGAAGAGATGACTAATTACCAAAGGTGGGAGAAAGAAGAGAGGTCCAGCATTCTCGGCCGGCCAGTGACCATCGCTTGCTTGCAAGGCGGAGAAGAAGTGGACTGCTCGCCGGAGTGTGGTGGTGGCCCCCTCGTAGGAAATGTCTTCATCATCAGCCACCTTCACTTGGGGTATAGTCTGTTTGAAATTCTTCTCATGCAAGAACTGCGTTGTAACTTTTTTTTTCAGTTTAATATTGAAGTCGTTTAGTAGGACTTATTCAATCATCACAGACAATACCGTACTAAACTTATGCTGATAAATACTTAAGAATTAATATTGGACTTAAGTGAGACAGAGCAGGTCAAATAAAGCTACTCAAGTCAAGGTCATGAACGCATATATTATCAAATGAAATTACTCAATTCACAACTGGGGTCAAATAAAACTTTAATTACATGTGTATTTATACAGTAAATATGATATTAAATACCAAAATGCATGATAAAATCCCATACCTAAAATGAAATAATATTATTATAATTGTTATTTATTATAAATTCTTTTCAGGGAATGCCCATAATAGTGCATTTACTCACGATGTGTGCTTTTGCCAAAATGGAAATAGCACAAGAAATCACGTAGAATTTAATTAATGAACTAGCTCGAGCAAATCGGTTCCAAGCAGTGGCTCATTTCATGTGCCAGTAGGGACGGGCAAATAATTAACGTGTATGTTTTATTAATCTAATCAAAATTGTCATAATTAAAAAGAGAGAGAAAGAGAGAGAGAGAGATACAACAAGAACTTTTACTATAGCAAATATCAATCATTAATATATAGAGAATTTAAAATAAATAAAGTTATTATAATTAGATTAAATTTGTAAGACTACTTAATTTTATGAATAATGATAATAATAAATATATTGAACATGTATATAACTTGAAAGCGATATTGATTTTGTGCCGGTGATGGAATCGCATACGTAATATAAAAAGGTAGGTTGGTTAACTCTGTGACCTGAATCCGCCAGAGGAGATCACTGCTGGGCTTGAAAGCACGGCGGTTGTCCCAGAAATCACGGCGAGCTTTGTCGGCCTCTTCCCGGAGCTCCGGCGTGCCGTAATCCGAGTCGAATTCCCAAGTCTGTCGGCCCACGTAGTTGTTGGTGCTATAGAGGTATGGCCCGTCCACGCCTTCTGCAGTCTCCAGCCTCCACATTATGCTGATTTTCCCACTGCTTTTTCTCTTTAATTTCCAATCTGTCCAATTTTTCCAACTTGTGTTACAATTATTGCAGTTGAAACAAAAAAAACATTTAGCTGCCTGCCTAATACAAGTTTGAATCAAATTAAATGATTGTTTTGCGTTACTTGCGATATGAACGCTTTAGAGAGAGAGAGAGAGACCACTAATTTAATTGATGAATACATAAATGAATATTGACAGTACTCACGATGTTAACTAGGCAAATATCTTGACTTTTGGTGGGAATTCAGAAGTTGTGGTTAATTTTACACCAAAAAAGCTTTCTAGAATTGATGATTATATGCGGGAAAATTACCGAACCGAGGGTTGGGTTGTGGGATTTGGCAGAGAGCAACAAGAGAGAAACTACTACCAGTTGTTTGTGTTTGAGACTTTGAATGGGAGTGTGTGTATATATAAAGAGGGAGAGAAGTGTGATGTGTGTGGAGTCAGCGTGTGAACGATATTATGCTGTTTCTTGTACTTATCCTACCCCGAGTGGGGAAAACTGAAAACCCATGCAAGTCAAAGTTGATAACTAAGCATATTTTTGCCTAATTTTAGAAACCTTTTCAACATTTGCTTCTCATGTGTCATACTTTTCGTCAACTTGAAGAGAAAATGTATGATGAAATACGAGTTGTTCATAATATATTCATCAAGTATTTTGATTACCATGTGATTCGTTACATCATATATAGTCTATGGACTTTCGTGACCTTGTGCTCAACAAGCACGAAATTGTAATCCACACTAGCTATAACTAAAAGTCAAGATATGAGGATCAAGGTCAATATTAGAATGAGATAATTCTCAGATTTTATCCGTATATGAGACAGCATAAAAAATATAAATTATTGCGTATGATCTTTAAATAAGATGCTTATCAATGGAAACGAGCTTCAAGCTAGTTATCTATTTAATTATTTTGTAAATCCACTCGTACAAACATTTTTTGGGTGTAAATCCACTCGAATCAAATTAAAAGTAAGAAGACTAAATAGGATTTGCGAATCAAATAAAAAGTATGAAGGCTAAATATGAAAATCATTTAACTAGGTTGACAATTTATGACTCGACACGAAAATATAATACAAACACGTACGGAATTAATGAGTTGATGTTTAATTTTATCGTATTTGTGTCATTATCGTATCAACACAATAAGGACATGAAAATTTCATAACATTATATGACAATTTATTCTATAACTTGTCGCAAGAGTTTCGTTTTACTTCAATCACACTCATTAGTGATGCACGATATGATGTCTCATTTATTCTCCCTATTAATAGTAGTAATATCCGTGAATAAATTTGATAACCATAATATGAAAGTCAACAAGTCAACATCTATATTCTTTCTACCAATCACTCTTCATTTTATAACAATACCTAAGTATATGTCTGTGTACTCACAATTAAAATTCAGTTTCTAGTAAATGTTGATGAAATACGAGTTGTCCATAATATATTCATCAAGTATCATCAGCTGCAAGAAACATTACTTTGATTACCATGTGTTTCATTACATCATATATAGTCTATGGACTATCGTGATCTTGTGCTCAACAAGCACGGAATTGTAATTCGAAACTTTATCAAGCATAATAGTCAAAATGAAAATCACAAACTACCATAAGTTACATTTGGGTGCATTCGGATGCACAGTGGATACACGGTGGTACCTTTAATCGAACACTAATTAATAGTGATGAATAAATCCTAATATCCGAATCGAAAATTGATGAACTTTAATTAAATTTAATTAGGATTGATACATCGTGCATTCAGATATAGATAAGTTTTTATCTAATAAATTTGTCAGCAACCAAAGTTGTTAGAGTTTGGAAATCAAATAGGGAATTTTAAAATTTGGATGTGTGGGTGTTAAAGGCATATTTGCATTACATACTAGCTAGCTAAATCATAAGTTTTATAATTTAATGACATTTCTTGTTTTTTTATAAGGAGAGTAGCCAAAATTCAACCCTAAATTCCATACCCGAACTAAAAATAGATAGATCCACACTAGCTATAACTAGAAATCAAGATATAAGGATGAAGATCAATATTAGAATGAGATATTTCTCAGATTTTGTCCGTATTGAGGCAGCATATAAAAAATATAAATTAGTACGTATGATCTTTAAATAGGATGCTCATCAATGGAAACTAGCTTCAAGCTAGTTATCTATTTAATTATTTTGCAAATCCACTCGTACAAATATTTTTTGGGTGTAAATCCACTCGAATCAAATTTAAAGTAAGAAGACTAAATAGGATTTTCGAATCAAATAAAAAGTACGAAGACTAAATATGATAAATTCATTTAACTAGGTTGACAATTTTTGGCTCGACACGAAAATATAATACAAACACATACGAAATTAATGAGTTGGTGTTTAATTTTATCATATTCGTGTCCTTATCGTATCAACACAATAAAAACATGATAATTTCATTTCGAATTTGTTTATAACATTATATGACAATTTATTCTATAACTTGGGGTCGTAAGAGTCTCGTTTTACTTTTTCGGACCCATTCACACTCATTAGTCATGACGATATGATGTCTCATTTATTCTCCCTATTAATAGTAGTTAATACCCGTGAATAAATTTGATAACCATAATATGAAAGTCAACAAGTCAACATCTATCTTCTTTATACCAATCACTCTTTATTTTATAACAATACCTAACTATGTATATGTCTATGTAGTCACAATTAAAATTCAGTTTCTAGTAAATGTTGACGAAATACGAGTTGTCCATAATATATATTCATCAAGTATCATCAACTGCAAGAAACAGTATTTTGATTACCATTTCATTACATCATATATAGTGTATGGACTATCGTGACCTTGTGCTCAACAAGCACGGAAGACGAAAACTTATGTGAGCGTGAGCTCACTGCTCATAATTAATGCAACATTTAACAATGATTAAGTATTAATTATAAAATTAAGGATAATTAAGCTTTATTAATTATTAATTATGATGTAATAATTATCAATTATAATTATTATTTTTAATTAAAATTTATTACTTTCAATTAGGTTTTATTAATTCAAATTATTATTTATTAATTCACAATTAAATTTTACTAATTTTATAGGATTCATTAATTTTAATTAGGGATTATTAATTCAAAATCAGGGTTCTTAATTTACAATTAGGACTTATTAATTTAAAATTAGAACTTATTAATTTAATATTAAGATTTATTAATTCAAAATTAACAATTCAAAGTTAGGGTTTATTAGGGTTCATTTATTTTATTTAAAATTAATTAAATTTTAATTATAATCAATTGAATATTAAATAACAGTTAAGTAAATACTAATAATTAATTAATATACTAATTAATTTATTAATTAGGGGTGGTTGCGCTAGAGCACACAGGAGACCCCCAGCACGAAATTGTAATTTGAAACTTTATCAAGCATAATAGTCAAAATGAAAATCACAAAGTACCATAAGTTACATGTCCGTGCATTCGGATGCACAATGGATACACAGTGGTCGGACACTAATTAATAGTGATGAATAAATCCTAATATCTGAATCGAAAATTGATGAACTTTAATTAAATTTAATAGGATGGATACATCGTGCTTTTTTATCTAATAAATTTGTCAGTAACCAAGGTTGTTAGAGTTTGGAAAACAAATGGGGAATTTTAAAATTTGGATGTGTGGGTGTTAAAGGCATATTTGCATTACATACTAGCTAGCTAAATCATAAGTTTTATAATTTATGACATTTCTTGTTTTTTTATAAGGAGAGTAGCCAAAATTCAACCCTAAATTCCATTCCCGAACTAAAAAATAGATATATCCACACTAGCTATAACTAGAAGTCAAGATATAAGAATCAAGGTCAATATTGGAATGAAATATTTCTCAAATTTTGTCTCGTATTGAGACAGCATAAAAATATAAATTATCTCGTATGATCTTTAAATAAGATGCTCATCAATGGAAACTAGCTTCAAGCTAGTTATCTATTTAATTATTTTGCAAATCCACTCGTACAAACATTTTTTGAGTGTAAATCCACTAGAATCAAATTAAAAGTAAGAAGACTAAATAGGATTTGCGAATCAAATAAAAAGTATGAAGACTAAATATGAAATTCATTTAACAAGGTTGACAATTTTCGACTCTACACGAAATTATAATACAAATACATGCGAAATTAATGAGTTTGTATTTAATTTGATTACTGCATTGGAAGTAAGCATATTTTTTAGTATCCACTAAATGCTAAAACCTTTAACCCCCGCGATCGCCCTTTGAACGATCAGAATAAGGTAAAGTTTGAAGATAAGCTTTGTATATTTTCCCATCAGGGTGTGGAATAAGATTGGTTCTCCTATTCATGTCCTTATCGTATCAACACAATAAGGACATGATAATTTCATTTCGAATCTGTGTCATGTTCTTGTAACACGATGATTTTCGTGTAATATTCGTGTTCGTTTTGAATCTTGTCGTTTTCGTATAACTCTATTAATTTTATTATTATTTTGCATATTTTTATTTATATTATTAATTTATTTCTTGATTTAATTTTAATTTTTCGCTTCGTGTTGTATCGTGTCATATTTGTGTTCCTGTCGTGTCCGTATTTGTACATTTAGTGTCATGTTTGTGTTTGTGTTAGGGCATATTATGGTCATATTCGTATTTGGTCTTATCATATCGTATCGATACAATAATGATCCGACACACGCAAATTGTCAGCCCTAACTTGAATGAGGGCTGAAACAATATTGTTGGATGGATATGCACACACACACACACACAAAAAGAGTTATATTATTTGATGTTAATTGTCATTTTCATCGATCTATGTCGTGCACACGTCTTAAAATAGTACAAAGATCTTATAAGATAAAATATAGTAGGGACGACGCTATTTTTGCACCATGTCTCTTAATCTTATTCAACAATAGATTCATTATGCATTTCTTTATTACATACTACTCTTTATTCCGTATTTCGTTCTTATCCCTCGTTTTTCAAGAATAATAAAAAAAAGGATATCCTTTCTCCTTCTCTACATATAACGGACATACCAAGTTTGTGAATTTCTTTGGATTTACATCGGATTAATCTCTTTCTTATATACATTTGTGATTTTCTTTTAGCAGAACTAAAGCCAAGATAGCGGATATATTTATTGATGTTTCATAATTCTTTAATTAAATAATTTATATTTAAACAATTCAAATGTCGTGTTTTCGTGTAGTTTCTATTTTCTCTAGCCAAATGTGAATCTGTTCGCTGCTTTTTGTATGTAATTTTCGGTTGTTTACGCCTAACAGATCCAACATTAAAATCCATTTTAATTTTTAATTTTTTTCTTTGCACAAAAACTTACATAATATTATAAATATCTGACATGTCAGAAATTGTAAAATGGGTCAACATATACTACAATCAAATCGCAAAGTCCATAATTAATTGTCAGTAACCGAAATTGTTTTATTTTATTTGGAATTGATACAAATGGCCGGGTTTTATTAATTTGTGTGTGTTAAGGAAAATTTGCAGTCCAATTAAGTTTTTTTTTTCACTTGGGAAAAGGGATCGGTGAGGATTGAATCATAGACTTCTCTCTTATACAGTGAAGTTCTCCGCTTAGATATCTCCAAAGATACACAATCAATACTGGATAAATCATAATGTTTGTAATTTAGAAAGAGTGATCGAAGTCGATCCTCAGTTAATTCCACTTCCAAATTCAACATGAACAAATCCATACTAGATAGCTAGAAGCCACGATTAAGGATCATGGTAAAGACTGATTAATGGTGATCTCTCGGTTTTTTAAATGTATTTGGGCAGCATACAATAATTTATTTGCGTATGATCTGTAAAATAAGATGCTCATAATTAGAAACAAGCTTCAGGCTAGCCAACAAGATGATAAAAAAAATACCGTCTTATGCTTGCTTACAAATGTATTTTACTATTGTTTCACATCAGATATGTATATTTTTTCCGAATGGGAGTATGTGGAATTAAAGGATTTGAAAATGTATATTTTTGTATTCGATAAATAAGATCTAGATCTACAGCTCAATATGTATCTTAAATCACAATTAAGAGGATCTTATAAGCTCTTTAAAACAACTTATAAGTTGTTGCAAAGCGCTTGACAAAATAAGCTCATAAACAATTTATAAAATGTGAAAATAAACTCCGACAATTATAAGCCCCATAAAATAAGTTGGTCAACCCTAACTTATTTTTTCATAAACTTATAAGCAACCATGAATTTACCAAAAAAACCTTATTATAGTTCGTTATTTTCTACACATACACTATCAACTTCACATCTCGTCAATTTTATCTCTCTAACTCACGATTCTTTCTCTATCTTATAAGATTAATTATCCAAATACTTTAACAACTTATAAACACTTGAGACATTACCTCTTATAAGTTCTTGAAACATCTTATAAGCTCTTGGAGCTTATAAGCTCTCTAAAATAAGCTTTGTCAAACATCCCCTAAGTTGTGGTTCCCATGTGAATCTCAATTAAAGTATGATTCTCATACATCCTCGTATGAAACTTTGTCTAAAACTAAAGCCAAAATACATTTGTAAATCTCTATACTTTTTTTAACATTCATTTTACTAAATCCTTGTACTACTTTTTTTTATATTAGTAGGTTCTATACTATTATATTTTTTTCAAGATCGAGGTCCTCAAGTTATTTATATTTCATTAATTTCACTATACTACTATATTTTGTTTCATTACTATTTTACAATTTTCAATAGAAACATCAAGACGATGAAAAAGGCATGATAATCTCAAATGACGCCCTATTGGATTTGGACCTTGATGCTTGTAGGCTAATAATATCTCAAGTTTAGTGAGACGAGTTGCTCCGCATCTCACTTATAACTTATTACTGAATCTTACAAACTCTATTGCTCAGCTTTACTCGCAAATGATTGCATAGAATAATATTGTTTATATTAAAAAAGTATTGTTAAATAGTATTGAAACCTCTTGAGATGAAATATAGTAATAGTCAGTGTGAAACTTAAGAATAATTATATAGAAATATTTTGCCATGAAATATAATATTTATTAATATAAAATTAATAATACAAAGAATTAGTAAACAAACATTAAAATATAGGATTCTAGAGATATGTTTTGTCTGAAACTAAACAGATCTCTATAATATTGCCTTTCTTTTTACACATTGTCTCCTTTCCGAATTCGGAAATACAGCTTTGTATTTTTAAGTTCTTAATGATGATACCTCAAAAAATAAATTCAGTTTTGAGGAAAATTGAAGGATGAAAATTCATATGTATACATTCTAAATGTTATATGATTCAAAATCAAATAAAAATATTTTTTTTATTCGATAAATATTCAACTACAAATATAGAACTATGATATTTAATTTGACATTCATAAACATTCGATTATACATATATATGGGATGGTTAACGTGAGAACCATTTTTATCATGAGAATGTGAGAACCAAAAAATGATGAATTTGTTGGGAAAGTTAATGAATCCAAAAAAATAGAATTTTCGTCCCTCATGAGATTCGAACCCGGTGAAAATATCGATTTTTGGATTCAATAACTTTCCAATGGATGCATCGCCTTTCATAGCTAATTCATTTTGTTCATTGTGAAATTTTGTGATTCTTAATTCTCACGTTAAAATGGTTCTTATTTGAACCTAACTATATATATATATATATAGAGTTTGGTTCAAATAAGAATCATTTTATCCTAAAACAAGAACCAATGAATTAGTTATGAAGTTGATGAATCCGCTGAGAAGTTGATGATTCAAAATTGAATTTTCACTGAATCCCGAGGAGCGAAAATTTATTTTTGGATTCGCACTTCCTGAGATTCATCAACTTTCACTATAATTATCATTTTTGTCTCACGTTCTCATGATAAAATGGTTCTCACGCTAACCCTTTCATATATATATATATATATATATATATATATATATATATAGGGGGGGTTAACATGAGAACCATTTTTATCATGAGAACGTGAGAACCAAAACCGATGAATTCATCATGAAAGTTGATGAATCCACTGAAATTATCAATCCAAAAATAGAATTTTCGCCTCATGGGATTCGAACCCGGTGAAAATTTCAATTTCAATTCATTAACTTTCTCAACGGATTCATCAATTTTCATAACTAATTCATTTGGTTTGGTTTTTAGGATAAGAATTGTTCTTATTCAACCAAACTCTCTCTCTCTCTCTATATATATATATATATATATATATATATATATATGTGTGTGTGTGTGTGTTGTGTGTTTAATTCTATATTCACAAATATTCAATTTAGATTTAAAAAGAAAAGAGTCATTGAAAAATAAAATAAAGAAAAATAAACACTGTTAACCATTTATTAGGTCAATGTATGTTAAGTTTACTAGATAGAGTCTTATATTATTTAGAATATTGTTTTACAGTTCTTCTCCATAAAATTACGAATCGAATACTTTAGAATATCCTCTAACAAATTTAAAAAATTGAACCGAATGTACAAATTTTGCGAATAACTCAGACAATCATTTCAAATACGAATACGAGTTAATTTTAATATTTAAATAACAAACAAATATCAAATCAAATATTTGAATAATTTTGACGAATAGAAACAGAAATACGAATATAATATATTAATATTTGCTCCGATTTGATTTATTTACATCCCAACTTTAAAACTTAAAAGATCTACACCGGTCAATTGCTGTCCTTTTTCTTTTCTTCCAAAAAACCTATCAAAGCAAGATTTACATGTTTTTTTTTATATCAATACATCTATAACAATACATTTGTTATTTTGGGGGGAAGGGAAATAATTTATTATTTGACCTTTAACTGATTTCAACTATATTATTTACTATTTGACCTTTAACTGAGTTCAACTATAACATCTAGCAACTATTTCATAACTGATTAAAGAAAACTGGCGTCATTTCAATTATTAAACTCAACATTTTATCAAACATCATAAGCATATAACTCAATTTAAAATGAATAAATATATAAACAAACAAGGGTTCGAAAAAATGACTATATAATAAACATAGACGATCTACATTGTTGTTATCATTTTGCGATTCATGGAACAAATTATTAACTGCGTTTCTTTTTTCATAAAAGTAATTTTCCATATCTTTAAGCACAATTACTTCGTATCGTACATTTGAGTGCATACAAATTTTTATCACTTATGAATGCTTTTTTTTTTTTTTTTGGTAAATATCTTTTTATCTATTACGACCCCGTCAAATCACATAAAAGATGAACCTTGTACAATAAATTCGGTTTTAAAATACCAGTGAAATTCAAAATCTAATGCCTTTTAAAGAGAGAAAAATTTGTACAAATAGTTGATGTGACAGGCAGCTAATTTCACACAAACTATTCTTAACAGTTGATATATCACACTCTGACTTTAGTAAAAATGGTGGGAATTTCCTACCAGAAATCATACAGAACTTCAAATTGAAAATCATCAATTTTCACCCTTCAATCTTTACACCTCTTTCGTTTGAAGTAGCTGCCCTTCCTCTTTCTAACGCAAGAATCCACATTGCACTGTGACCAGTGGCGGAGCCAGGAAATATTCACACCAATTAATAATAATTTTAAAGATAATAAAATAAAATTTTAAATAAAATTATAAAATAATAATAATTTAAATAATATAATGAGTTTATTATAATCATTTTAGAAATTTGATTGATAATATTAATTCACATATAAAACTTTATTATTTGATATATCTTTATTTTATCAATATAAAATAAATAATAGAAAAGAAAAGAAATAGCATTTTATCAACATAAAATAAATTATAGAAAAAGAAAAATGAAAGAAAGATAAAGGAAAATAAGTATAGGAAAAGAAAAGGAAGATATGTAGTAAGAGAATCGAACCAAGATCTCCTAAATGGAGATCAAATCATAACCTATTAGATTACAATAGATTTAGTTATTGAATTTTAAATATCTATAGAGAGAACACACATGTTTAGCTAAGAGTTAATTCATATATAGTGTTATTATTTATATATATTTTTATTTTATCAAAGAAAATAAATTATATAAGAAAGAAAAATAAAAGATCCTAAAATAAAGAGAAGAAATAGAATTGAAAGTGGGGGAAAAAAAGTACAAACGAAAAAGAAAGAAATAGAAGGAAAAGAAAGAAGGAAATTAAGAAAGTGGGAAAAAAGGAAGAGAGAAGATAAGAAAAAAAAGGGGAAAGAAACGGCAGAAGAGAAAAAAGAAGGAGAGAAGGAGAAAAAAAAGGAAAAGAATGAGAAAAGAGAAGGAAAAAAAATGGAAAGAAAGAAACGGCGACAGAAGAGAAAAAAGGAGAGAAAAAGAAAAAAAAGGAAAAGAATGAGAGAAGAGAAGAAAAAAAAGGGAAAGAAAGCCAGAGGCAAGATTCGAACTCGGGACCTTCCCGAAGGAGAGACGGAACATAACCATCAGACCAAACAAACATCTTTAAAATATTTTAACATATCAAATATATAACCTGTTTTTCAAAAAAGTTGCAACGTGGCTCCGCCACTGACTGTGACAATGACAAATAGTAGCTACACAATTCAATAACAGACCATATACAGAATGCTGCCAAAAATACTAATTCAAATTAACCCAAATAACCGACTTCTTAGAATTTACATCTAATTACCTTTACATTGAATTCATGGAGAATGCAGGATGCTTATCCGCCTCAGCAGATAGTCTAACTCTGAGCAATGCTTCAAGAACAATCACCGTAACCAATATGAAACCAAGCAGAAATCCATATCCTATTTTCCATCCTTGACCTGCACTAGCAATGTGGAGTCCCAGAACTACATTCACTGCTCTGAAGAAAAGGCAAATCCACCCAACCCAATTGTGGTACCAATTCCAATACCTGCGATACTTGCTGTCCGAGCTAGGACAGGTGAAGAATGCAAGCACCTGTGTATAGCGAACTACATTTCAATCAAAGGTGGCAAAACACAGGATCAGGCCACATCGAAAATATATGGGCAAAAAATAATGGACTACAACAAGGCCCAAAACACTATTCCTAGTGCAAAATTTCCGGGTCGGGCCAGCGAGCCCACCTTATTTTTTACCATTTGGGCTGGCCCGACCCGGCCCAGTAATCCAACGGTCCTAAAATCTTTGGGCCCAACCTAGTCCAAAATCAGGTCGGACTTGTTTTGCCAACTCTAGATTTGATGCCTTATGTTATCTTTAATGTTTGATAAAATGATGAACTGGTGGTTGATCGGGGAATAAACATACAAACAAACCTGTAGAATCGTCATGATAAGAACGGAAATCCTAATCCCCTTGTGTGCAGGGAACAAAGCATGCATCTTCCTGTAAAGGGATACTCCAACAATCACTGCTGCAACTCCCAACAAGAAGCCAATGAACTGAATGGGCACGTGAAAGTAGTAACACACCTGATCTTCACGGCATAGGTATCGTGCCAAAATCGCCCCGGTGAGGATGAAGAAGCCCCATCCCAGCACATCCAGGGTCCCATGAGTCCTTCTGTCTTTGAAAATGCTAGGAGACGAATCAACACTGCTGCTGTCTGTTTTACCCGTCAAGGATATGACAAGGACTCCTGTGATGATGTCACATATAAAAGTGACAATTGTCATTAAGAAAAGTGACATTTATCATGAAGAAAAGTGATATTTATTTTCTTACCCTCTAACTAGAAAGTGACAATTATCCTAAAGAAAAGTGACAATTATACTTAAGAAATATGACAATGTCATATCTATTCGCACCATGTGGACATCCTCACAAGAGTCCACCTCCAAGGATATTTATTCCAATCTTTACATTACTTGATGCCTAAATTGAAATGCAAATTGAGAGAGCAAAAGTGAAGCAACCTGCTGAGAAATCAAAGTATATGATGGTCTTGTCGTCGTGGACGGTGAGGCAGTGGTGGTGCGGGGTTTTGGTGCTGAACGCCAGCAGAATAGGCTGAGTTTTGAGAGTTGTGTTGAACTTGAGTTGGAACGAGAGGTATGTAGTGGCGCCCTGCATGGTTACATATGGCGGCACATTAGTCAGTGGCAGCTCACCCCTATCGGGCTTGATCTCCAAGGGGTGAACCCCTATATATGTTACTGTTTTATTCTTCCTTAGCCTTCTAAATTCACCCATCCCACAATGCAGCTGGAGTTAAACATCTTCCCGTCTCTTGAAAATCTTAGCACGATCATGACCTTATTATCCTTTGTCTGGGAGTACTGCAATTCAAAAAACCCAGCATTAAGTATATGCATCTCTTAATTTACTACAAAAGTGGCAAGATAGTAGTACTTACCCTTAACAAATATGCTTTCCACAGTAGTTGGCAAACCATATTAGGCAGGTTGCTGTATGGAAAAGGAAGAAAATGTGCTCAGATCTGTGTTGCAGAGCCCATTCCTTCCGTCAGCGCCTTCTGCCACGATATCTGAGACTGTGTAACTCGACAAAATTGCAAAAAGAAAGGCTGATTTGGGTAGCCTGGCTCTCGAGCATTGCTTCATAGGTAGAGCCGGAAAAAAATAGAGATTACAGAGAATGAAATGAAGTTGCCAAGAATGATAGGAATTTTGTAGAGGGCTCTTTGGTGGAAGGGTTTATTTATTTATTTATTTTTAGATAAAGCAGTGTCTTGGTTTGAAGTTTAAGGCTGTCGATGGTGGTAGTGGTGGGGCTGAGCACGGTGGTTGGAGGTGGCAGGTGATTATCATCATTCCCGCCAAATTCTTCAACTGAAGGGAAAAAACATGAATGAACCCTACAGTTGTTTGTCTCTGTCCATACCAAACTGTTGATTGAAAAGCAAAAAAATAAAATAAAAAAACCACAAGTATATGCTTAAGTAAGACCTGCAAAATTCATTAGAATTTAGAAATTAGGGAAAACTGAAAGTTTTCTGGTTTACTGTCATTATTGTGAAACTGCTCACTTCACTAACTTGCACAAGTTTATCTACTTGCCACAAATTTATCTAATTTAGAGAACTAAGATTCCAAGCATATACTATTCAAGAGAGATAGAGAGAGAGATGGAGAGGGAAAACATTCTATATTTACCATTACCCTCAAAAGCACAAGACCATCTACACTTATCCCTGTACAAGAAAGCCAACAACACCTTTTACAAGAGCAAAAAAAGTATTAAGCAAAAAACCCTCAAGTTCATCTCCACATTAAACAAACAAAACCTTTGCCACAAATCCAAAAACCACACACTATAACAAAACCAAGATCTTTCACAGCTCAATCCGCGGCGCTGCTTCCCGCGATCTAGGCATCCTAAATATATGCTCCTCCCCACTAACTTGATCCACTTTGAAAATCCACTTGCTCTTATCCACCTTCTTCCCATCCCAACCATCTCTCTCCAACCTAACGCTATAGCTCCCTGACTTGCTCCTCCCCCACTTCCCATAATCACTACTCTTCCCAATCATTGTAACCTCCATCCCCTTCCCAATCGGATGAGTCATAGACCTCACCCTCGTCGTCTTCTCAACCCCCTTCAAGCACCCTCCCAACCCCTTCCCCCCTTCCAACAGATTACTAGTCACCACTACAGACCTTTTCAAATTCACATCCAATGTCTCCAGCAGCCTATCGTAGTCATCGGCCTTGCTATCTACGAGGGAGAAATCGACCTTCTCATAGTTGAGCAGTACCTGAGCAGGGTCCCCAGTCTTAAACTCCACCATGTCGCTCAGGCCTAGATCCTCGATTGTTTTCTGGGATGTGATCAGCTCAGATTCGGGGAGGATGCAGACTAGTTTCCCACCCGTTTGTCGAGCAGCTGCTGCTAGGGCTATCGTTGAGGGAGACACCTCCGATGTCACCTCCACGATTAGCTTTGCACTCATCCCTGCTGCTAGTGCTGATATAAATTCATTGCTTTCGGGCTTCTGCACGCGCGAGCTGCAAGGTTTCTTGGTTGTACTACACTGTTAAAGGCACAAGATTCATGAGGTTTAGATACTAATGCAAGAGCTTCTAATCAACATCAACAAACTCAATTGTGGATTACATTGCTCTGCATTAATTCTTACAAAACACCAAAAACAACAACTAATTTTAACATGAATAATTTATACAAGACAACACAATACTTAATGATTCTTCGATTTCTTATTGCAACTACTCAGGACTATTTCAGCAAAAAAGGATGGTAAATGCGAAAATTAGACAACTCCATGATTATGAAAGTTTCATCTTTCATTCGAATATGTTAAAGCTCGGATACAGGCATATACAGATTTCGAATTTATATGCAGCTATTTTCAGGGGAAAGGGATCTACCAAATAAACAAACAAGCGAAAAAGAAAAACAACTTTTTCTTTATGCAAGATGGATTGCAATTCATAACATCATTTTTTTTGATGGAACCAAATTCAGAATCCAATCATTTGTGCATGCATTTAACAAATGAAAAGAAAAAAATAAAACATGAACGCATGTATACCAATTTTAGGGCATCAAGATAGGCATTTGTAGCATGTTTTGGAGACCAATCCATTTCTTTATTTTGGAGTTTATGGCAAGACTGCCTGGAAACGGAAATTTTGCTGGGCAAAATAAGTTGGATCAGTCTAGGGTTTTTTGTTGCCAAAAAATATCCTAATAATTGGTCTATATATAATATGGGGAGAGACGATTAAGGAGATTCAATAATTAATAGTGGTATATAAATGAGCTTTCAATCATCCCCTTTCCAATTTACATTAATTGATAAAGCTAATTGTGTTTTTAGGAATATTATATAGATAAATTGTTAATTTGTTGTTACAAATTATAGAAGGATTAATAATTACCTAGAATGGTAAATTGGCTTTCAGCTTTATGATATCACATCGGCTTTTAAAAATTTATCTATTTATTTTCATATTTCTCTCCAATCATATATTTATAACACCAACTTTTAAATGGATTCCATTATAATATATATATATATATATATATATAAGACAAAAAAAAGAAAGATCGGGATCTAAAAAAAAAGTAAAAAGTCACATTTTATCTTCACAAGTTGACTTTGTAAAAAAATATCAAATAAGCATATATATAATGGTAGAAAGTTGGTTTCTCCAACTTTTTAAAAGAAAAAAACTATCTTTGGAGGAATTGTCTCTCAATTTTTTTGACATATCATCTTCATTCCATTACTAAAAAAAGTTAATTTTCAACTTCTTAAAAATGAAAAAACCTACAATTGGAAGTACTCTAATGTTGTTAAACACAAACATCAAAATTCATACAAAATACTCTTATTGCTCTTCAAAAGTGTATCACTTTTGTCATTTTCGGTGTCCACCAAAAATATATCACTTTTATTTTTAGAAAATTATTTTTTATTATTCAACCTTACAACTATTCATTATTATCAAAAAAATATTTATTCCACTCACAACTTATCACATGGTATGACTCTTTCTCCACTCAAACAATATATACCAACAATTTATTGAAACTTAAGCATCTGAATATAAGATCAAAAGATCATGATTAATTATCCTCCTCAAAAAAAATATAAAATATAAAAAATCATTATTCATACAAAATATCGAACATTGAGATTCTACAATCTCTCTCTCTCCCTGTCTCAATTAGAAAACACTAATTGATACAATCATAATTGGAATCATATCGACATATACTATTCGAACGAGTACAACTCCAATTTTTACTACTTCTAGTAAGGATGAGTATCATAAGGAAAATTTGATTTCCTTTTTTTTTTGTCATTAAATACATAAATTTTAAAAGTTGCGTCATGGTGGACTCGAACCCGAGACTTTTAACCTCAGCCATTAACCACTCTACCACTAGGTCAATACACGCGCACAGAAAATTTGATTTCCTATTCTATAATGATGAGGATTACAAAGTTCTAACAAACTGCTTAAAGTAAGCAATCTTTAACATTTAGATATATTTGGCTACTAAATCTCTAGATTTGATAACTACAAAAAATAAATATTACACTATGATATCATCTCAATTGTCCTTAACATTAATCTAGTAATAAAGAGTAATACGGTGACAAAAGGATAAATTTTTTAGCATAATTAAAGGCTATATTTTCTTTAGCATAATAAAAGGCTACGTTTTTTTTTAGCATAATAAAAGGCTACATTAACAACTTATAAAATATCGAATGAGCCAATTTCATTACAATATGTTCAATTAAACATTATGTCATTATTGATTATTTTAGTAGTATACATCTTGAAAGTAAATCACTGACATACCAAATTTGGGTTGTAGGCGGTGTAGCTCATATGGTAGAGCGCTCGATTCGCATGCGAGGGTAACGGGGTTCGATTCCCCGCAGCTCCATTTATTTTTTTATTTCAACGCTTCCATTGTTCAATTTCACTATGGATATTTATGCAAACAAACACATTAACATGCACTTTGGGGTTGGGGGTGTTACCGGTGTAGCTCGTAGTAGAGCGCACCTCCATTTCTTTTCTTTTTTTTGTCAATTACATACAGAAATTTTAAAGGTCGCGTCACGGTGATTTCGACCCGGGCGGCTTTCTTTCCGGCGTTTAACCACTCTACCACTAAGCCAACACACACACTCCATTTCTTTTCATTTTACGCTACTGTTTTTTAATGACACAGTTAGAGACGGAGTACACTTTATTCTTTACGTGATTCACTATATTTAATAGATTTGTGTCGACTAACAAGTTAATATGTAAGAATGACTCAAAAATCCGAATCTCACTTGGGTTGAAATTTTGAATAAATTCCATATAATATGTAGGTATATTATATCTCATCTCACATAATAATATTTTATTTTAAAGAGAAAAAAATGTGAAAATTAGTGTATGGGTATAAATGTGTCACACTAGATTGTTGAAGAAAATCTACTCAAGATTACTCGGGTCAATCTCAATTTTGGACTTATTTCGACTCATGCAAGTCTTATCTAACTGTAGAGTAATTGTAATTTTAGCTTAAATATTTGAATTTCTTAAACGATTCGAGATTACTAGGGTCAATCTCAATTTTGGACTCATTTCGACTCATTCAAGGCTAAAGGCATGTCTAAAACTTTAGAGTAATTGTAATTTTAGCTTAAATATTTGAATTTCTTAAACATATACCATCGATAATTGAATTATTGGCATTTTTTTCTTAAGTACCAAATAGAATTTGTGGTTGTGGGTTAAAAGTATTTTTCAATTTTGACAAAAGATTAAGCTAATATCAGTACGTCTATTACAATATGTGCGGTTGGAGCATGCAAACGGCGGATCAATTTGTTTCAAAATTGAATCGAACAAAAAAAAAATTGGTTTTAAAATATGTGTATATGCAATATATACGTATGATATTAAACCTTATTTATCTCAATATTGAAATTCTAAAACAAATAAAAACCGCTTAGTTTACGAAATTATGAAAAATCAAAACGAACTGAAAAAGAAATAACCAAACCTAATAGAACCGAATTGGTCAGTGTGAAGTTTCTCTTTTTGGCAAACTCTCCAAGAACCACTTTTAAGTTTTTTATTACTCATATCAAAGACAACTACTTAATCTTGATCTACTTTATCCGGTGATCTGTAAGTTTAATCGCTTCAAGTTGTGCAAGCAATTCTACCTTTTTGGCTTCAATTACCCTCGCAGCTTGAGTTGACATGATTTATGAATTAACTAAGTAGTATTAGATGATAAATGAATACATGGAAGTATATGTAGAAATATTTGTTAAAAGATTAGTTGCAGTTGTTAGTCTGTTATTCAAGTTTGTTAGGATGCTGTTAGTAAGTTATAACCGTCTGTATTCTTCTTATAAATACTGTAACAACGCAGATCAATAATACTTTCCTTTTTATCATTTTTGAGCTTCTGCATTATTTCTTTCATTTCTGTTTTAGATTCTCTTCATGATCTTGTCATGGTATCAGAGCCAAGTTAAAAAATTCTTCCTATCTCTCTTCTGATCTGCGTTACTCTTTTCATCTCCTCTCATGGCAACAATTACACAACTAAATCTACCATCAATTCACCCTATCAACATCAAATTAGATAGAACCAACTATAGTTTTTGGAAAACTCAAATTTTTGCCACAGCGCGCGCTTATGGCTTTGAAAATGTTCTTCTACCAGATTCTGCTCCATCTCAGTTCATTGATGAACTCACGCCAAATCCAGATTATTTTGCATGGCTTCGCAGAGATCAATTCATTTTTAGTTGGATACTTGCAGCCATTTCACCAGCCATGGTGGGATATGTAGACCGATGTACTACAGCTTATCAACTATGGCACGTCTTTGAAACTTTGTTTCAATCAAACTCCAAAGCCAGATCTGCACAACTGCGATTTCTCCTCCAGACTTTGAAGAAAGGAGATCTCTCAGTTGATGAATATATTCTGAAATTTCGTGGGATTTCAGATCAACTATTCAGTATTGGCCAGATGATTACTGATTCTGAACTGATTAACTTTGTTCTTGGTGGTTTAGGTCCAGAATATGAAAGTATTTGTGTTTTTCTGGGATCAAAATGTGAAGATCTTTCTCTGGACGATGTACAATTTGCTCTACAGACACATGAGATCAGAATAGCAAATCAGACGAGCTCCAATACCACTAGCTCAACTGCTTTCACATCTCAAACCACACCTCAAGCAAATTCTGTCTTCACCACTCAACTCAACACAAGAGGAAGTGGCAGATCTGGATACCGTGGATCATACAATCGACATAGAGGAGGAGGCAGGTATCAATATGGAAATAGTGGTAAAATCATTTGTCAGATTTGTGGTAAGACAAATCACGTTGCTATCAAATGCTTTAAACGGTTTGATGTTAGCTTCAATGGCATAGATTCAACATCCAGTTCACCACAAGCTCATTACACTAATGCTGTTCTGCAAACCCCTCAATCCACTCCTCCATACACTTTCAACAACATATCACAACATATACCTCAGCAAAATCTCAAATCAGCATACAATAACGTTACCATGCCTCCCTCTCCCTCAGCCTACAATATCTCCTCTATACCTCATTCTCAAAATGAACATGACTGGTGCTTGGATTCAGGAGCATCCTCACATGTTACAGCAGACATGGCAACTCTTCACTCTCAAACTCCCTATCATGGACACGAAGCTTTAACCGTAGGTAATGGTTCTCGTCTTCCAATCACACACATATGATCTACTTCATTGCTTAGTAATTCTGTAGCACCTTTTGTTCTAAATAACATTCTAGTGGTACCTCACATTACAAAAAATCTCCCCAGTATATCTAAATTCACTGCAGATAATCAAGTTTTTCTTGAGTTTCACCCTAATTTTGTTGTGTTAAGGATCAAGCTACCCACAAAATCCTACTGGAGGGCACTCTTAAAGAAGGACTGTATCACCTCAAGCCTTTTCAGCACTCTGCCAACGCCACACAACCTACTTCGTCATGCTTCCAGTCAACAACAGCTTCTCCCAAAAATTCTGAGTCTAGCTTCAAACTGTGGCACAATAGGTTAGGGCATCCTTGTATTCAAGTATTGAAAACAGCTTTATGTAGAAACTACTAAAATATCCAATGGTCACAACGCAGTTTCTGTGATGCGTGTGCCTTGGGGAAAATGCACTGTAATATTTTTCCTTCTATTCCAGTGAAAACAAATAAACCTTTCCAAATAGTACATACTGATCTTTGGGGTCCAAGCTCAACTCCATCTATGGATGGTTTCAAATATTACATACATTTTGTTGATGATTTCACACGTTTCACTTGGATCTTCCCTCTCCACACAAAAGCTGAAGTTTACAATATTTTTGTTAACTTCAACAGTTATGTTGAAAGGCAATTCAATGTGAAACTGTTGTGTCTTCAATCCGATTGGGGGGGGGAGAATATAGGAGCCTAACACCCTTACTTCGTCAACTAGGCATTCAGTTTCGTCATCCCTGCCCATATACTCACCAACAAAATGGCCGAGCCGAGAGAAAACACCAACACATCACTGAAATGGGTCTCACTTTACTTGCCTCAGCAAATTTACCTTATAAATTCTGGTGGGAGGCTTTTGCAACTACAGTTCATCTCATAAATCGTCTTCCCTCACCATCTCTACACAACATCTCTCCCTTTCAGTGTCTATACAAGAGCCCTCCAGATTACTCTTTTCTCCGAACCTTTGGGTGCTGTTGTTTTCCTTTTCCCAGACCCTACAACTCAGCCAAACTTCAGTTTAGATCGAGCAAGTGTGTTTTTATGGGTTATAGCCCTTCTCACAAAGGTTATAAGTGCTTTCACCCATCAGGTAGAATACATAGCACGAACAGTTATGTTCAATGAAGATGAGTTTCCCTACACCACGTTATTTTCTACTGGTTCACCTCCATCCACAGACTCAATATCAAGCTCATTTCCTATACCTTTTGATTGCATTCCTTCTGTTCCTCTCACATTATCAAATTCAGAACATAATCAAAATCCCATTCACAGTCCACAATCTTCCTCATCATCTGCCACTAATAATCACAGAACCATCACTCCAAGCGTGACTTCTTCATCACCCAACCTATCTTGTAATATCCCGTAGTTTTAATACTGAATTACGATAATAAATTCCATAATTAGCATTATTAATTCAATAATTAAAATCTTAATTAGTCAACTCTTGACTTTGACCAAGCATAATTGGATAATTTCGTGTGAGATTCATCGAGGCTTAGTGAATTAAGGAATATAATTTCAATATTCATTTGAGCGTAATTTTCTAACGTCGAATAAATTCGACGATTCGTCTTCTGATATTATTAGCGGTTAAGCAATTTCGAAATTCCTATTATTATAGGAATAAATAAAGTTGTAACAAACTTTATTTTGAACATTTTAGAGATAATTAAACTATGAGAATTTAGAGAAGTTTCAAACGTCTACGTTTAGAGATAATGCGATAACTTTAGCATATGATCTCGGAATTATAAAATTCAAATTCCTATAATTATTTTATTATATAAGAGCATTATTTATCAATAAATAATGCTAGAAAATTTAAGAATAGAATGAACCCTATTTTGAAATTTCAAAATTATATATTTCGAAATTAGGGTTTTTGAAATCTAAATTATTTTAAATACTTTTCTATGATTAAGTTTATTATCTAAGACATATAATATGTCACATAATTATGTAATAGCTATTTTATACAAGGAAATAAAATGTTTGGAATTACCTTAGTGATTTTCGAAAATTAGGGTTTCCTAAGCATAATTTAATTTTTATTCTTATTAAATTAATGATATATGATAATTATTATATTATTATGATATCATTAAGGACAAAATGAGGTGTAATATAATTTGCACAAGTGTGGGATCCAACTTGTGCATGTGGGGCTAAATTCTTAGGTTTTTAAGTATGATTTTATGTACAATTATCATCCTATAATTTATGATAAGCTATGATTAGGATTTTATCCTATATTAGGTGTAAAGTGGAGATCATTAACAAGTTGAACAAGTAATCCAAGGTCCATTAAATAGGGGGGGCCGAAATTGTTGGAAAAAAAAAATGGGTTGAAAAATTTTAATTTCATACTATATGATATGGCCACTTGTATAGTTGAAATATTTGACTTTTCTAAAGCAACTTTATACTATAATTATAATATGATAATGATATAAAATATTATATGAAAATAATAAAATTCATCCTAATTAATTGATGATGGCCGAGAATTACACAAAGAAGGTATAATGTGATAATTCTTTTAATTCTTGATAATTATGATATAAATTAATAATAAATTATAATATAACATAATAAAGTATATAATATAAGAAATAAAAAAATAAAAATGAATCCTAATCTAATGACATGGGCGACACACACCCAACATTTATTACTATGTGATAATGTTGTTATCTTAGGTGACAACTAATATCCAATGTATTTAATTAGGGAATAAGATAACAAGTTGATGTGTATAGGATAAGATCAAAATTCTTGTCTTTAGCCAAAGGAGGTGGCCGAAAATTTTGAATGGAATTAGCAAGTGTACAAGTTATCATTTCATGTAATTATTATCATACAAGTTGTATACCTCTATAAATATAACATAAGCACAACACTCTCCCATTTTGCACCCTTGGAACCGAAAATATAGAGAGGAAATTGGAGAGTGTTCATCAAATTTTAATCCCAAACTTAGATCAATTAAACCTTGCCGATCAAAATCTGTACCGATTAAAATGTTAGAAATCTTACGATCTTCGTATACATGCTTGAATTTTTGAATTTCGTCCGTTAAATTTTAAGTTATGATCTTAGTTTATATGTATTATTTTCGAAAATTTTAGATCTTGTGCTAAGATGTTTAGATATTATGTTTATATGATGTTATTAAGCATGTATTATAATTATATCATAAAATTAAGCATGCTATTAAATTTAATGTTTGGACCGAAAACTTAGGGGTACCATATGTTGATGATTATGATTTTTAATTGTTGATTTAAGCATGAAATCATAATCTAGGGTATTAAATATGCTTATATGAATTTATGTAGAATTTTTGGAAAACTATAGCTTATAATTTTATAAATACCGAAAATATATATATATGATAAAATGTTGTGATATAATTCATGTTTAAGTGTTATAATAGCATATTGAGTGTGTAGATTCATAATATATGGTTGTGAGAATTTATTGAAATTTATAAAAATTATTTGGACCTAAGTTGAACTTTTCGAAAATGACTTAGGAAAACTTTATTCAATAGTTCATAATAAATAACAATTATGTTATAGTAAGCATAGTTAAGGGTGATTAATTATTATATGAATTTATTAGAATTTTTAAAAATCATTTACTTGGTTAATTATAGAAACCGAAAACCATATGTTATAAGACCAAGATGTATAAATTTTATTTGACCTAAGTAATTACATATTATTAATCATATGATAAAATAGTGTGACATATGAATTTATAGGAATTTTTGCACAAGTCTAAGCTATTTAATTCAAAATAGCCGAAAATTTCATATTATATGTATTAATGTTATAAATTTATTTTATCAAGTATAATTACATAATATGATCTAAAATGATGTTTTAGACATAGTATGATTTTATAGGAATTTTTGGAACAAGAATTGCACATAAAATGATAGAATTTCATAAATAATTGAAAAAGTCAAAATGTTGACTTTTTGTTGACCAAAGTCAGAATTGTTGACTTTTGGTTGACTTGGTCAAAATCGTTGACCAAAATCGTCGACCAAGGTCAAAGGGCACGCAATTCGATAATACGTGATCAATGTGACGTAGTACGTTTAGTAAGAATGTAACTTACGTTACGTAAGTACATTAAAACGTACATTATATACTAAAAAGTTAGAATATCTCTTATAAATTGAGAAAATTAATAATCGACATCAATTGATTTGGAAACGTCAAAATAAGTCCGACGTTAGCCTTATTTGATACGTAGAACGTTATAGACTATGTTCATCTCTATCGAACGTGACCGACATACTAAAATAATTCTTACGTTAAGGTGATACGTGGACGAGGCATTGGCGTAGGAAAAGGAGACCGTAGTATAAAGACCTACGTATACGAGGTGGGCTTTACTCGAAAACCCTTTTATTTACGACGCTTTCTTCGAAAAGTATTTATTTACAAGCTTTCAGTTGAGAAATGATTATGAACTATTATTCAATTACATGCCCAAAATATTTATGTTTTAACGTATGTATCCTATCATGTTGTTGGGCGAGCCAACTATGAATGTGAATCAGTTATTGGGTAGCTCCCAATTTTAAAATCGATATCGGATCCTAGTCAGATGCAGAATTCCTGGCTAGGGTTAACGTGTACACCGTGTATGATCGCGAGTCGTTAGCAACATCATCGGCGGTCGTGGATCTAGTCGGATCGAGAATCCCTGACTATGTGATTGTGAGCCGTTAGCAACATCTTCGGCCGATCACGGCGTCGGTAGAAGGAGGCCTACTTCTACGGCGTGAGATCAGTTATGAACAGTTATGTAAATGATACAGATCATACGAATCGAAAATGCACGCGGCGAATCTTTTGAGAAATAATAAAGTGTTTTGGTATTCACGAGTTATTTCAACTAAAATCCTCGTGTTATACTAATGGGCAGTGTAATTAAATGAAATTATTTTGGCATGAGTCCACTAAGTGCAACCTTGTACTTAGCCGCATGTTTGTTTTAAATGTGCGAGTTGAGCTGTGATGGATGGACAAGTGTTGAGCGATCGGAGTTTTGTCGCTAATAGTTCACCTTGGATGTATATCGTCATATATGCATTCACATGCTTTCCATTGCTCACTTTATTATATTTTTGGATATTACTTATGTTACCTTCAGATCAGTTGAATCCTTTTGTTGATGATCTGTTGGTCTAGTTTGTATGAAATCGTTGTGTGTTTATCTATAAAAGTTTGAAGTCTTGAAAGGTTGTTGGTCATTATGTTCTTAATCCCTGTTTAATAGTAACAGTCCCGTCTAATCCGTACTTTAGATTGGCGGGCTGTTACATATCTGCTTCAAATTCTCCACCTGCGCCCCCTATCTCTGAAAACTGTCATCCTATGCGCACAAGAGCTCGAAATGGTATATTCAAACCGAAGGTGTTTATAGCTCAAACTCTTACACCTGGCTTTACCACTATTACCGTTATTGAACCTGCTTCAACCGCTGACGCCCTTGCTCAGCCAGAATGGCAACAGGCTATGGAAAAAGAATTTGGTGCTATAATATCCAAAGCCACCTGGGAGCTAGTTCCGTATGCTGAAGATATGAACCTCATTCAATGCAAATGAGTTTTTCGTGTGAAAACTAATGCAGATGGATCTTTAGATCGACTGAAAGCTAGGTTTGTAGCCAAAGGCTTTCAACAAAGAGCTGGCATTGACTTCCTCGATACTTTCAGTCCGGTTGTGAAACCCGTGTCAGTACGCCTTCTTTTTGCCCTTGCTGCCACTTTTCGATGGGATATTCAACATATTGATGTCAATAATGCATTCCTTAATGGTGATCTTGCCAACCCAGTTTTTATGGAACAACCCGAAGGCTTCGTTGATCCAAAGTTCCCAGACCATGTGTGTAAGCTACGCAAATCACTCTATGGGCTAAACCAGGCGCCTAGAGCTTGGTATGACAAGCTTAAAACTCACTTGTTGTGCTATGGGTTTCGGTTTTCTACCTCTGATCAATCTTTTTTTCATATGAGAAAAGATGGAAACTGCTCCTAGTTCTAGTCTATGTAGACGACATCCTTATCACAGGAGAAGATCCTACACTCATTTCGTATCTCATAAAAAATCTCTCCACCACTTTTGCTCTTAAAAACTTAGGTACTGTCAGCTACTTCTTAGGTATTAAGGTTACTAAAGCAAACACTCATTCCTATTTTTTAAATCAATCCAAGTACATTCGAGAGCTTCTTCATAAAACAAAAATGTCTGACAGTAAACCCCAACCCTCTCCCTACGATCTAGGCGCAAAACTTCACTCTAATAACAGTCCCCTCTTTCACAACCCTACATTTTTTCGTAGTACCATAGGCGCTCTGCAGTATCTTACCATCTCCCGTCCAGATATCTCATACATTGTCAATAAACTCAGTCAATTTCTGCATAGTCCCACTGAATTTCAATGGAAAGCATGTCGCCGTTTACTAAGATATCTGAAGGGAACGGTTGACTTCAGTCTTGCCTTTCATTCATCTCCTTTCCTTCATCTCAAAGCTTTTTCTGATGCGGATTGGGCCGGCTCGATTGATGATCGCAAGTCCACTGGAGGGTTCTGTGTTTTCCTAGGATCAAACCTACTGTCGTGGAGCTCCAAGAAACAGAATGTTGTTTCCAGAAGTTCCACGGAATCAGAGTATCGTGCATTGGCAGATACAATCGTGGAGATTGTTTGGATACAATCTTTATTACATGAAATAGGCATCACTGCTGCATCAAAACCGGTGATTTGGTGTGATAACAAGAGTGCAGCTGCTATAGCTTCGAATCCTGTTCATCATGCTCGCACAAAACATATTGAGATCGACACGCATTTTGTAAGAGACAAAGTTCAGAAAAAGGAGCTGGATGTTCATCATATCTCCACAAGTGATCAACTCGCAGACATCTTCACCAAACCTCTCACTGCTGTTCGGCTGAATTTTTTACTTGACAAATTTCCAATTGAAAAAGGATAGTGATTAATACGTAGGGGTTGTATTAGATGATAAATGCATACATGGAAGTATATGTAGAAATATTTGTTAAAAGATTAGTTGCAGTTGTTAGTCTGTTATTCAAGTTTGTTAGGATGCTGTTAGTAAGTTATAACCGTCTGTATTCTTCTTATAAATACTGTAACAACGCAGATCAATAATACTTTCCTTTTTATCATTTTTGAGCTTCTGCGTTATTTCTTTCATTTCTGTTTTAGATTCTCTTCATGATCTTGTCAAGTAGGATGGCTGTATGAATTTCAACAGATGCCATGGAATCAAAACTATGCATTGCATATTCTTAAATATAACAAACTTATTTGTATGCTGAATCCAACTACGTCTGTTCGTGATAAACTCATTATTTAGACCAGGCTACATTATCAATCTCGGCTTGCGCAGCTCTGTACAGCTCCAATCTCTTAGCAAGAGACAGACGGCGCTGCATAATGTCCGGATCCTCGTCCAACAGCTTACCCAACTGTCGTCCCTGTAAAAACCAACCAAGAAATTCTTCTGTTTAAATAGGGACAAGAGACATGAATGGATATGGATGAATACCTCTCTTTTGCCTAATTCGGTGAAGAAATAATCGAGCAAGCTGCGTTTGGCCTCCCGGACTTGACAGTAAACCACGGACTTTGGAATGGAGTTCCTCAGACCAGCACACACCATATTCACGTAAGACAACACAGTCGATCCTATACAAAACTCACAACCAATTCAGTTGTGATCAACTCACGAGGAAATAATCCAGAACGCAAATCGTGTCCTCACCAATTCGTCTAAGGTAGGAGTCGTTATATCTGTCGAAAATCGAGTGTGTTGGATTGCCGCCTTTCTCAACATCCTGGGGAAGCTTGCGGAAGAAATCAACGGTTAAGTAACTGCATTCCATTTCTACTAGCTGCAAAGTTGCTCTCTTGCTTTCTTCCTTCATCCTGTCTAATGATTCGATAGCAGCATTGCCGACCTCCACCCTTAGTGAAGGGTACTGCTTCAGCTCCTGATGCGTTTAGCATATGAGGGATATTCAACACAAATACTAGTATTACCAGATCGACAAGACTTACCACAGTCTCGTTGATCGACTTATGAACTAGGTCCTTCAATATTCCGTGAACCTGAAAAGAGCAAAACCACGAAATTATTGCACAACTCATAAGCTACACATCATGATAAACGGACTTAAAGAACAATAAGTGTTTACCGCATCAACAACTGCCTCTGCAGGACCTCTAATCGTAATCAAGGCGGTTTCAATTAGACGGCGGTAACCCTGTTCGGGTGCTATAAGATGAGGCTGGTATCCATCAGCTTCAGTTATTAACTTCCTAACATTTTCCATTGAAAGGTGCTTGTCAAACTGCAAACGTTTCAATGCAGCAGGTAGTTGGTTATCGAAGACGCTGTAAATTTTATCACCACCAGGTCGACTACAGAATTATGTCAAATAAGTATACTGGTTAGAAATGATCATCACGTGGGAGAAGTATAGAATAAGAAAAGATATTCAAATGCAGATGCATACACTCCATCAAGATGTTCTTTGAAGATCCCATCGAATATGCGGCAGATCTCCATAATCATGTACAACTTCCCCTGCAGTAACAATAGTCAGAGGCATCATTTCAACAGTTCACGAGACATTCTCACTCCAATTGTAAAAAGAAGATTAGAACACAAAATTGAAGAGGCAATAAAGTAAATAGCTACTCACTCCAGCATCAGTTGCAATGGGCTTTCCTAGACGACTCAACTCAGTTTCTAGATCAATGATGGTTTTGTTGATGAGGGACTGAAGGCTTGGAATTCGAGATTTGATAACAGTTTCCAAGTGCTATCCGAGAGTAAGACATAATCAATTGTAATATAGAAACTTAATTTTGATAGGAGCAACAAAATAATAACTCGAATAGGAGAAAGACTGCCACTATGCCACAACAATTTGCTTTGTCCTTTAATTTTCTTACTCTGGATAGAATTTTGCCTAGATGTTCAGAACCCATCCTCTGAACAAGATGTTTATATTCTGGGGTTTCAGAGAAATACTCCCGCTCTCTACGCCTAGCGGCAATCATGTCAACATTTTTGTTGATGTCAGCTTGAGACCGGTTAACAACACCAATCCATGGAAACTGCAGCTTATACGCTCTTCCTTCCAGGATCTAGAATGAAAAGAAACAAATAGAAAAGTCATGATATATTCTTTCAAAATATGCGAAACATGTGTTTGACCATTCTTATGAAAGCGTTCAAACAAGTGAAAATTTTCAGTAACTCAATTGTGACAAAGAAGTCATAACAACATCTAGGAGGCAAAAAATAATGTGGAATACATACTTATAACAGCAGACAATTTCATAAGAGAAATGCTGGATAATGTAAATTATAAGAAAGTACAAGGGTCAATTGGCTCTAGATTGTAAGCAGTTCATCAAAAGTAGTATATAAATTGAGCAGAAACAATTAATTTAAGGAAGAAAGGACAAGCTAGTAGTGTTCCATAGGAAAAGATTCAAATACACAATTCCCCCAAAGTAATACTGGAAAATACGGTATAAAGATATTCAAAGTAGGCACTTTGCGTTCATTCTGTTTCTAGAAGACATCGAAAATAGTGGTCCGCCATTCTCAACTTACATCTACAGCATCCGTACCCTTGTCCATGAGATCAATCTTTGTCAAAACTCCAAACGTTCTCTCGCCTGAAATGATAAAAACATGGATGTCAGAAAGAATTAGCGAAGAAAAAACTATTAGAGTGGGAGGATGATCATGCTCAAGTAGTTATAATGCATTCATAGGGATGAATCCTCAGTAAGTTATACCTTTTTGATCAACCTCACGAGATATCTTAATAGCATCAGATGTCGCAAGATCTTGGTTGGCAGGAGAAACTGCCAAAATAATACAGTTGGGCTGCATTTGGTAGATTTAACAAAAATAAACTGATGAAGCAGTCACTTTGTACCTAAAAAGAAACTGAATATAAACCATTGCTTAAAGAAAACTCAATATCTTGGGAATGTTAGTGCAACAAGCAATTAAATAGTTTCCAAGCTTTGTATAAAACTGAAGCAAAAAACTGACTTTCTTTTCAATTCTAAATTTGATAGCAAAACAAAACAAAAGACTGTAAATATCTTCTACATGCAGGACTCATGAGCCACTTTCAGACTCTATATTTATGGCAGAACAAACTCAATATAATGCAAATACCTTCTCGATATAAGACCGCACCATGTTCTCAATGTCCGTCACAACGGTTTCTGATTGACCCTCTATCATAGGCCCATGTTTAACATTTGATCATTCCCAAAGGTAGAAGCAATGAAAAGAAAAGTAGTTTCTCCAGATTATGTGATGAAGTTAAAGGGGAAAACTCACCAACAGCCACTTTGGTAAGGCCCGGAAGATCAATTAATGTCAAATTCACAACTGCAGTTTCAAGAAGTACACAAATTACTTCCTACTAAATACATAAACAAGGAGAAAACAAATCCATAGCATTCTAAAAAATTCCATTAGATTCATACTATAAAGGATGAGGAAACTAGAGATTTATACAATGATTTTTTACACTTAGTGTAACTTGAAATAACGTGCCAAAGTTAAGCAACACATATTTCATTAGCCGTGCATAAGCTATGCTTTTCATGTGGAACTTCTATGCTTCTTCTTCTTCTTCTTCTTCTTGTCTCCCCTCACCTTTTATATGCAGCTATTAGAATAGAATGGGAGAGTGGGTTATATGCACTCATTTTAAATAGATCTTTTAATTATACTGTTGTTAGGCTGAGAATTATTTGTTGTAAATCCAGATTTACACATCAAAATGCAATGGAATGACCTTCTTCTGATACTGAAAATGACATTACTACACCAGTACAACTGAATTTCAGAAACCAGAAGTGACCAATAGCTGTGACATACTTACCATTAGGGGAGTAAATGCTAAGATAAATAGGAACTGCTGATATTTGTCTACTGCGTCCTGTCTCTCGGTCAGTCTCATCGGCAATCTCCTTTCTCACAGCAGCTACACAAAGCAGATTCAACGATCAAAATCTCTTTACATATATTCACACATATATAACATTGATCCAAAACATATATACAAGTATAAGCGACATACGGTAGAAAAAAGGAGCGAATACATGACGGTGAATGAAGTTGTAGCGTACAAATGAGTGCATAAATGATAATTTGAGCAGATCTCTCATGATAAAAGAAAAAAAAAACGAACAAACATAATCCACATGCAGTGAAAGACACAAAAGAGTCTTCCAGAACACTCACCAAAATCAGCGAATCTCTTCCTAGGAAGATGTCCGAACTCTGCATATTCTCTACCTTCATCAATCCGATGAAGTTGCAATACAAGTGGACGCCGAGTAACAATACCTGTGTTTTGTACACTAAATCAATTCCAATGTTCTTAGATATCATGAGGCATAACAAGACAACTTCTAGAAAATGCCATTGCATATGTTAATATAGAAATAAATACGAAGACACTAGTTACCAGATCCACGAGGCAAAAAGTCTTTCCCAACAATGCTTTCCAGTACAGAGGACTTTCCAGAACTCTAGAAACCATAAACATCATTGTCACTTACCACGGTTAATGATAAACTATAGCAAGGAGAAAGGAGAAAAGTAGTTTCAGTATAAATCTAAATAGTTGAAAATAAAATTACCGATAAATAAGTTCTGATTTTCAAACAATAAATAAAGGCAATAAAAAAGTATGGCATATGGGAACTCGAATTCACATCGCATGCGGTGCAATCAACAATTGGATAAAACCACCGATGATCCAGACGCATCTATTGTTAGACCTCTTCTCAGCTCAAATAGATGTGCATGGCAAACTCGGAAACGCAGATTTGATTCGAGACGTAAATTCTGATTACCTGACCACCGACGACGGCAATTGACGGCAGGGCATCCCAGAGAGTGGGCAGCGCGCTCTCTTCGCCGTGATCACCTAGCGCCGTGCATGCTCTCTGCAGTCTGTTAACTAATGCTATCAGATTCTCCATATCGAGCTCAGTTCACACTCAATGATCTCAAATTTGAATCGGCAACCACCCTAGCGCGCCACCGCCACGATCAAAATAACTCAATCTGTTGCAGAAAATTTTGAAAAATAAAATTGTAGTGTTAGATAAAGAGGAATGGAGGAAATGAAAGTAAAAAAAAAGCTCGTAAGGGTGGCGATGGTGGTGTGGTGTGGATGGTGGCAATGGAAAAGAGAGATGCAGACTGGTTCTTCGTCGCCTTTTGGCATTTTAAATGTTGCATGGAAACAGCGATTCTCGCAACGACTGGGCCGATAACTCTCATCAATTCTGTTTGACTAAGCTTATTTTAGAGAGTTTATAAGCTCCAAGAGCTTATAAGATCTAATGCCCCAAGAGCTTATAAGTTGTTAAAGTGTTTGGATAATTGATCTTATAAACTAGATAAACAATCGTGAGTTAAAAAGAGAAAATCATAGTTAGAGAGATAAAATTGATGAGATGTAAAGTTGATAGTATATGTGTAGAAAATAACAAACTATAATAATGTTATTTTGATAAATTCATGGTTGTTTATAAGTTTATGAAAAAATAAGTTATGATTGACCAACTTATTTTTAGGGGAGCTTATAAGCTGTTGAGCTTATTTTCACAACTTATAACCTGTTTAGAGCTTATTTTGTCAAATACTTTGCAACAACCTATAAGCTCTTAAACAACTTATAAGCTGTTTTAAAGAGCTCATAAGCTCAACCAAACACCTTCTTAATCTTGTGTTAAAGTATTCACTAACGTCAAACTTACACGTACTAATGTGGTGTTTACTTTATATAATTAAATTAGATAGATAAAATTAATAGACCTAATTAAGTATTTATTTTTAAAGATTAATATTTGAGAATATTCCAAAGCTCGATATTATTTTAATCCTTTGAATTATTCTCCATTGATTTTAATCCAACCAATATAGGTGATATTAAAATAATCCTCCAAAACAAAGGATAGTTATATATCACAATTTTAATTCACCAGTAATCATTTATAGTAAACAAATGATTGATAGATAAAAATTATCTTATCATAGATATAATCCATCAAATAGTGAATTATTCAAAATGTTAATCATTAAAAATAAACGCTCCCTACAAAAATAGGAAATTTTTCTTCTATGGTCTTATTAATTTTCATAATTTTTATCTCAAATTTTGAAATAGATTTTTAATGAGGCTCTTTACCCTTTGTTTGAACCTGTTTCTCTTTGTGCGGGTCAAGTTTCCCACACATCTGTGTGTTGGGTCCTTTGTTTTGCTCACTATTTGTTTCTTAGTAGATTGATTAAGTTTGTTTTGTTCGGCTTTGTCCATAAATTGGTTTATGAGTAATAAATTTATTGCGCAAACAAAAATCAAAATGAAACACTTATAAATATACAAAGGGAGTAACACTTTTGGTGTCATGTTACATTATAGATTATTTTTACTTTTTTTTTTTTTTCAATTTCAGTCATTTTTTTAGTTTTATATTAAACATATGAATTAGAGTATGTATCTATTGCTGTTTACTTAGCCGTAAATATATGTAAATTTTAATTTGTTTACACTCCCTTGTTGCTAGCTTGCTATGACCCTTAAAACAATATTTTTTGTACCTCGACGAAATTTGCTTTGAGCCTTGAGTGATGTTTTGTCTAATAGTGAATTTCATCACTTACATTTAGTTGCCCCATTTCAAAGCTTCGCCGAATAAATAAAAAGTAGATATGCAAGTTCCTAAAATATCAATAATACGAATTGAATGAAGTTGAAAATAATACTTGATTTTTTTCGATGTACAAAATAAATATTATATTATATATTGGCTAATATTATAAAAAATTTAATAGTTTACCCGATAGCTAAAGTAGTTCAAATACAAAATTTCTTACTATAACTTTTGGTGCATTAATTTGTTTGATCATATAATTGCATATATTTGTTTTTAGTTAGAGGATCAGTTTTTCATATCATTAGCGAAGAAGTCAACAAGCATTTGTTTGATTAGTGCGCGTATAATTTAGATTTTGGGGCGAATTTGGTAGGACACAAGACGATGCAATCTGCAAATTTGGTGTAATAGTAAAACAGACCCAAAATGCATGATTTACCCTTGTTATAGAGCCATGGAATACTTCTAAGTGCAGAGATTGGGTATGCAAGTGGCATCCGGGGTCTGTTGCTCCTTCCATATCCGGCCCGTGACGCGGAGCTTGAGCTCCTTCCTGTCACCTCCGGAGAAAAATAGAGCCATGTTGCGCTGTATGATGAGACCGTCATGGCTGTCTCGAACCTTTCTGTGCGTGTCTCGTATGCTCCGGGGAGTCCCCTCCCACGTCAGCTTCCGGCCATTTCCCCCAACCTCCAAGCTGTAGCTGTAGTTCCGAGCCTCCGTCTCGTCCCCCATGAACCGTAGAAACGCCATGTACACTGGAGCCATTCCGAGTTGAAAGGCTTCGAAATGAAGGCAAAAATACTGACCAAAACAATGGAAAACCTGTAGCAATGATCAAAAGAGTAAGACCATGTACCAGAGAAGGCCTATCCAATATGTACATGTACAACCAATGTATTGATTTTGCGACATTGGCAGTTGGTCCAACCATTTTGCATGAAGAATGGAAAAAGCCTTGCAAAATGGTGGATCCAACTGCCACATATCTAAAATTCAATGGATTTGTATAGTAGATGTACATGTTGGATAAAATTTCTCATTTTTACTGTATTCACAAGAATGCAGAAGCACGCACTGTCAGCATCCACGTGGCATTCTCTACGTCTCGAGGGTTTGACTTGACATACCGATGGTTGAAGGTGCATCCAGAATGCATATCCACTTTGTGTTCATCTCTCAAATGGGAAACTATGCAGAGGATATCTCCAACAACTGAGCACTCCGATCCAGCGTAAGGGCAGCTGTAAGGCCGGTAATTGCAGACTGTCTCATGCTTCAACTTGCTGTAATACGGGAATATCTCGGGGCATCCGCATGAGCAGTATTTGCAAGGAAGTTCGAGCGATTCAGCCACTTTTTCGAGTGCCAAACATCTTATGTCGCCCAGCTCCTGCCTACACGTCGGGCACCTGTTGTGAACTCGAACTTTGCAGGTAGAGCAAATGGTATGCCCATTGTGGCACTGAGTGTATAAAGTGAAAGTTAGAGGCATGAAATCAAACACAAAACAAGAAAATCAGTTTGCCTAATATTATTTGACTATTTCTTTAAGAAGAAAAACTTAGAAGAATAGGCAAGGCGACCTAATTTCCTAATAATGAAGAGAGTTTGTTCAACAAATAATGAGAAAGCTATTTCATAAGAGATTAGAAATTCATCATCAAACACAAGTTGTACTGAAGGGTTTGTGGGGGGCGGGGGGAACAACATTCCTTCCAATTTACTTAATAACTTGTTTACACACAAAAGCGAGATTGCTTTACATTATAGGAGTTCTCCATATCTTATCGACTTTCTATGCTGCAAACCTACTTCATGTTGTATCAATTACTTACCAAAGTTATTTGCTATAGCAAGACTCTGACCAAAATTGTGAAATACCCAGCTTCTAGCCCTATTTAAAATTAGGCGACTCACTATATTATAATCAGAATTCGGATAGTTCAAACTTTATTCTGTTTTTTAGCTCCTGTTTAATCTTTTCTTGTTTCCAATTTGTGCTATTCCATCTAAATATATTACTATCTTTCAGCAAATTATTACCAAAATTGAGCTTCAATGAGCAGGGAGTTTTTCTATATCCAAACAAAGGAAAAACAACAGAAAGATTACTACTTTCTCAACCCTACAAATCACTGATACACTCGGTTAATGAAGTTATTAACCTTCTAAACAGCATCTCAATCGTATTATTATACTTGTGAAGAGGAAAACGCAGCAGCTCACAATCTATAATGTAAAGCAACAGCCAAAGGAAAACTTTCTAGTAAAGAACCCAACAAGAATAAATTTTGAAATCCAATTTATCAGAAACGCAAACAACAAGATTCAATCTTGAACACAATGAACAACATCCCAAATCATAAATCAGCTCTAAATTTCAATTTTATATATATATATATGGAGAGAGAGAGAGAGAGAGAGCACAAACCTGGTGGATAGGAGGATACATGGAATTTGTACAAACAGGGCATTCAAGAAGCTCATGAACACTTGTAGGTGGATTAATCACGCAGCCATTCAGATTATTATTGTGAGATGGCTTTGAAGATGAAAACTGGGAGAAAGGATGGGGTACAGACATCCCTTCTTCATCCATCCCATCAATGAATGATGTGCATTCAATGCTAGATTCCATTCTTGATTTCTTTCTTTTTCTAAATCAATTACGGTTCATTTCAGGAGGTTGGGGGATTTGGAAATGCGGAAATTAATGTTGATTTCTTGATGATTTTGGATGAATATCCAGAGTTCGTGACTTTGAGAGATCGGAAGGTGAAACAGAGAAGAAGAAAGTAGGAAGGAAGGCTCTCCCTTCCAATTGAATTTTTGAAGTGGCTTTCTTGATGCCTTGGTGATGAGAGAGAATCTGTAAAGTTAGTTGGATCAACAAATTTCGGAACCTTTTTTATTTTATTTTATTTTTTGGCCCAAAAAGAATTTGATTTTGAACTTTATATTATGGAAGCATGTACTAATATAACGATATAGATTGTCATAGTACGTGAAAGAATAATAGAAAAAGATGGATTAACCATTTACTTCAGATGAGTGAGCTCGAAATCATAATACTAAAACAAAGTGTTTTATATTATAATTATCAGTAATTAGAGCTTTACATAAATTTTATTTTAAATAAGTGAAGCATTCAATTATAGCGTGATTTTGGGGTTTCTGCATCTTCTTCTTCAAAGAGAACTCGAACCAATTTAAATATGGTAACTTTGTACCAACTTCATCCATTATACATACTACCATTATATCACTCCAAATACGAGAGATAATATAATATTTTGTCTAAATAAAAGTATCTTATGTTGCATAACACGAACTACCAGAACTTCAGTCAATGACACGAAAAATTATACACAATCAATTCGTCATCTGCAGATTCCACTATTTAAGATGTTGGATGTTGCGCTCAATATCCTCGTTTTTCTATTCATAAAATGTAGAGGGGAATTATATAAAATTACACATTTTTTTAAAGTGTGTATCTTCTTTATTTATTTTGAAACTTATTATACCTTATATTCATTTTATTAAATTAATGTATTTTGAGTACAAAAAAAAGTTAAGGATGTACCACTGACGTCAACTGAAAACCTGCACCGAATACTGCAAAAACAACGTACATTTTGCAAAGAATCTCTTCAGTCGATCGGAGACAGTATACTAGTCGACTGGAGACTTCAAAAATATTATAATTATTAAAAAATTGAGATTTCAATGAATTTTTTTTATTTCGATCGTGAAAACCTTGTCTCCAGTCTTGAAATTGTTGTTTCGATCTGATCATAATTGTGGTTTTCACGATTGAAAATAAAGTTTTTCACTGAAATCTCATTTTTTATAATAATAATTATAGTATTTTTAAAGTCTTTGGTCGAACATTTCACTGTTTCCGCTTGACTGAAGACCTTATTTTCCATTTCAAACTTCAAAATCACTCATTTTAATAAAAATAATAATAATATCAAAAATGACATCACATTTCACTCAAAATATATCAAATTAATAATATAGACGTGTAGTGTGGCAAATTTTAAAATTATCCTCAAATGTAAATACCTTAAAAGTATATATAAATGTCTTCAACAATTTAGGTGATGACTAATACTTAGAATTGAATGAGAATGAAATGGTAATTTCTGCATCAATTCTCACTCAAGGGCGGAGCTATGTTGAGGTCTGGGGGCCCATGTCCCCTCCCCCAAACTTTTCTCAAAAACATTATTATTATATATATATTTAATGTTAAACAAAACATATTTAATATTAGTTGGTAGGGAGTCTTGTCTCACACACTAATACTTAGAGTTCGAATCTAGTTGAGCACTCTATGTTAAATTTTCTTCTTCTATTTTGTGCTCTTTATTTTTTATTTATCTACTTTGTTCACTTTCTTTCCTTTCTTTCCCTTTCTTTTTATAATTTATTTTATGTTGATAAAATAAAAGATACATGCAAATAATAAAGTTTTTATGTAAATTAATAAGATCCATCCAATTTCTAAAAATTAGGATAAACTTATTATAACAAATAGGTAATAATTATTTAAACTTATTCTAATAAACTTTATATGTAAATCAATTCTAGATCTCATTGTTGTTATGTAATGGTTACAAGGAAAATCAAGATTTAAGTTTTATAAGATAATATCATTTACAATATTAACACTTATAATTTTTTATTATTTTAATTTTTGTAGCTATTATTCCTTGATTGTTTAATTATTTACAAGTAAATCTTATTATTTTATTTTTGCAAGATATTAAAATATAATGAAAAAGAAATTTAGTATAAACAATTACAGCTATTCAAATAATATTATGCTATTATTTAAATTATTATTATTTTTAATTATTTTTAAAAAATTATTATCTTGTAAAATTTTAATTAGTTGTACCCCCAAAAAAAATTTCTTGGCTCTGTCACTTGTTCTCAATCCTATAACTTGTAGTATTTTTTACAGTATGAATCACTATTCTCGAATGAATTCTCATCCCATAAATATGAGATTAATCATTATTTCCTCTCTCATGATATTATATATTCCCATGAACATGAGATTTGTCAAATTTAATTTAATTTTTTCTAACGAAACTATTCTTATTTATTTTTTATCTTATAATAATAATAATAATAATAATAATAATATTATTATTATCATAATAATAATATAATATAATAACAATAACAATAATAATAAATAATAATATGTATCAATGCGTTCATGTATCATTCATGCCGAAATAAATAAATAAATGCCTTCATGTATCATTCATGAACTGTAGACGATCCTACATTTGTTATCACTTGATAAGTTCATATTCACTTATATTCGGAATAATTTTTATTTTATTTTAGCAATTTATGTCAATAGCATTCTCTACTCTGTATACATATATGACAGTATACGATATAAATAATTCCACCTATGTATCAATGCATGCTTTAATTGCAAGATAAAGTGAAGGGTACTCTTTTGGGTTTGGATCATAAATGAGAGGTTGAACCTACAGTTACTTTGATGTACTGTTTTAAATTTTGAATTTTGAAGTTTAAATTTAGCGTGAAAACGGCAAAATATTCAAAAAAGTAATTTGATTTTTTGTACGATTTGGATTTTTAAAAATATTCGGTTGATTTGATTTGGTTCAATTTGATTTTTCCAAAACCGCAAAATCCAAATTTGATTTAAATAAATATTATAAATACTTTATTTAAATAAATTAACTATAATCATAAATATTTAATTGATTTAGTTATAACTTATAAACTTATAATTATACCAATGAAATGAAAATTATATTATTTTAGTTGAAATAAAATCATAAATATTTACATAAAATAATTTGATTTCACTTTTTCTGGATTTTTTAGTTTTTTCGGTTAGGTCCGATTTTATTTATAAAATCTTGGATAATTTGATTCGGGTAATTCGCGACAATTCTATTCGGTTTGATTTTATTATTATTATTATTATTATTATTATTATTATTATTATTATTATTATTATTATTATTATTATTATTATTATTATTATTATTATTAATAATAATAAACTGAAATTGATTTGGTTGATTTACCCATAAAATAAATCGAAATCTAAATGATCACCCCTACCTGGTATTGTAAAACTTGAGTACATTAATAATAATAATAATAATAATAATTATTATTATTATTATTATTATTATTATTATTATTATTATTATTATTATTATTATTATAAACTAGAAATTAGATTTGGTTCGATTTACACAAAAAACAAATCGAAATCTTAATGCTCGCCCCTACCTGGTATTGTAAAACTTGAGCTTGTAATGTACTCAAGGAACTCAAGCTCGATTCAATTAACTTCCAATGTTTTTTCAAATTATTTTTAATAAGTACTTTTAAGTTTTTTTAGAAAAAATAATCATACTAATTTAATTTCAAGTTAAATAAAAAAGAGATTAATTTTAGTTCAAATTTTTAAAGAAGAAGGATGTGTTTTTATATTTGAACTCAAAACAATTAAGCAAAAAGTTCTATAGATGCTACATCTAAAAAGTTAATTATAGTTTATAACCTAAATCTTCGATCGAATTGCAAAACTAGTCGAACCTTTGAAACATTATAAAAATAGCTTGACCTTTGGGAGCAAGCATTAGATATGGTCGCCTGAGCTTATTCGGGCGGAAAACTATTGATGATGAAAAGGTCTGAATCCAACATGAATATTCTTATATATTTTGTAAATTATATGAAATATATTTTCCACTCAAGCATCAAAATATATCCATGATGGATTCGGACTATCCATGTTAGAGTTTCCAACCCGAATATGTAGACTCAAGCCATATTTGCAACTTACGTCCAAAAATCGGACTATTTTTGCAACTCGATCCAAAAAAGTCAGACAATAACCCATAATTAAACTCATTTTAAATAACAATTCAAGTATTATGCTAACATAGATATTTACTACAAAAGTATACAGTTGGAGCTAGTCAAGCTCTAATTCGTTTTTGCTTATCAAGTAAATGTATAGATATAAGTCGAACGCGACCATATCGTTTTTGCTTATCAAGTAAATGTATAGATATAAGTTGGAGCTAGTCAAGCTCTAATAAATATGTATTCACGAATTTTTTATTTTTTCTTGAGATGGCGATGAGATGAAGGTTGAATCCCGATCTCTCACTCGTAAATGGGTCAAGAATACTACTAGACTACATGCATTTAGAAACTTATAAAAGAAGAAGAGGAAGAATTGAAGTTGCTTAGATGTAACGAGTGTCGTGTTTTGTAAACTTGTAATTTTGCCATGGTCCATCCACTAACGATTTGAAATTATTACAATGACAAAAGCAGGCATGTGGTTAAACGCTTATAATTAAAGGTGGGAGTGTTATTACTTTAGCTCCTATGGAAGCATCTTTCACAATTTATATCATGTCTACTAGTTTTTAATTAATTGAGCTAAATCTATAAAGCTGCATCTTTCACGGCTATGATTAGATCATTTAGGTTGATAAGGAAACCGTAAACCTCCCGTTAATTTTTGTAATTGCTATTAGTACATTTTGGATAAACTCGATTCATATATACTATATATTCAATTCGTCTCCAAAATATATTTTTGGGAATCTTCAATCGGAGTTTTAATAAAAGTTGTTAAATGTTTTGTGAGTGATTAAGGATCATAGATTAATGTAGTATTGAATTAATTAATGGTGGCCGGGTCATAGGAGTTAAAATGTGTAAATAAGTGACATTGTTAATGATATATAGTAAGTAAAGATAGTGATGGGTCATGGGTTAAAAAAGATGTAAATAAATATTATCGTTGAAGATAATAATTAGAGATTGTTTTAAGGAGTAGTATCTATAAATAGAAATGAGACAAATTTAGGGGATGTACCAAAAGGAAAAACAATGAACAAATTTTGGATATAGAGTTCACATAGAATAACAAATCTCACTAACCGTGCAACAAATTCAATTGAGAAAATATTAGTGAATGATGAGATCCGAATTTATGATAGTATTTTTGATTTTATTACAATTATAAAACTGGGTTCATCCTACTATGTGTATAGGGTGTGTGCATGCACTTGATATACAAAAGGTTTAGCTTTAAATATATTTATATTTGCACTAATTACCTATTACTTTCTTCGTTCTTAAAAAATAAATAAAAACTTGCATTGTTTTTTATGACACGAGTTTTAATAAATTATAATAAGTGAAGATGGGGTTTGATCACATTGTAAGTGTAAAAAGATGTCTAAAATAGAAAAATGCATATTTTAGTGGACGAACAAAAAAATTAATTAAATACAAGCTTTTGATGGACGGAGGAGTATATCTTAACTTTTCACATTTTTTCCAAAAATATCGTCACATTTTTTTCAAAAACATCGCAACTTTCATAAAATTATATTGCAATTTCCAAAACTATTTGATAATTCTTTATATATTATGAGATATAACTCACAATTGAATTTCTTTTATGGGAGAAAATGTTTTACTAGCACTTAGACTACAAAGCAAATTTTAACCATGTAGAGTATAAAGTTTCTAGTCATTTTTTGTACAGTTAAGTCTTATATACCTCTTCATGAGGCCTGCACAATCAAATAGGGGTTACACGGTAAAACATAATCTTTCAAACTTTAGCCAAAAGAAATTACCTGTGAAATTGTAATGTTATTTTTTTACTAGAGATTGTAATGTTTTTTGAATGATTGTTTTGTAAGAATTTGATAAACTTATGGGTTTATAGTGTATGTCAAATGTTCAATAATATTATACTACATTTTAGGATTATTGACTGTAAATATAAAAAAAATCCACTCAAATTTTGAAAATTATCAATAAATATATGAAATTAAATATTATTATAATTTTTTCATAATATATGTATCGACTTGATAATCGATATATCACCACTTCAACTAAACGATACCGATTTAGATATGCAATATATAAAAAATCAACATTATTTTCTTAAATCCATCCACCTCACCCCATCTCTCTCTCTCCTCGACCCCAGCGGCAGCGTGCGTGCAGCCTCCCCCTCCTCAACCTCAGATTCGCCAACACCATCAACCTCCATCCACCGTCGCAAACTACTCTGCCCCCTCAACTGCACATGTTCCAACGCTGTCGTCTACTTCTCCGCCGCCTCTAATGGCGCCTAGTATGAACCCATCGCCGCCGTCTGGCTCGCCGGCGCCAAAAGCTCCTCCGCACCAATGCTTCCATTCCCTGTTCATCTTCACCGGCGGAATCAGTCCTCTCTTCTGCAATCCAATCATCACCATCGGAGCGTTCAATCTACCCTCCTATGAAATCGAGCTCACGCATTCAGGGTTCGAAGTGGCGGACGTGATCACCTTCTGGCTGGTGGACGTCAATCTGAATCCGTGGCTAGATGACGGGCCGGGCCTAGTCCGGCCCTAAGAAGTTGCGCACGCGATTAGGGCGGAGACAAGCAATGGTTCGCACTTCGCAGGTGCAAACGTTGAAAGAAGAGCTGCGTCAACATCAACATCAGTGCCGGCCATGACCTCGCCGCCGTATCGAATTTTTGCGATTGAGGGTAATCACAGTGATTTGAGCTCTGAGATTGGGAATCGGCGGGGGCGGCTGCTGGTGGGGATTTGGAATTTTGTTGGGGAAGATTTGAGGAAGGAGCGTAACGAGCAACCTGTTGGATGAAGCAACATTCTTGACGGTGGCGAGCTTCAACGTGGAGGCGAAGATAGATAGATAGAGAGAGAGTAGAGATGGGAGTGATGTGGATTTAAGAAAATAATTTTGAATTTTTTTAATATTGCATGAGTAAAATCACATCATTTTTGATGAAAGTGTCATCTCAATGTTAAATTCAAATTTGTATGATATGCAAATGATAGAAAAAAAATATAATAATATTTAAATTTGTGTATTTATTAATGATTTTTAATATTTGTGTACAAAATCAATATACACAAAAAATTCCTATATTTAAACGGCAATAACCTATATTTTAGGGCAACAACTGTTCATTGACTAATGAATATAGCTCCATCCCATACAGTGTAAATTAATGCATTTATTTACTGGAACGAAAAACTATATTTGGAGAATACTTTTCAATAATTGTGGAAGCAAGTATAAATTGATAGCACAATCGGCCAATAGGAGTGAGTGGCATGGAGAAAAGTGACCCCATGTGCACAAGCTTTTATTTGACTTTTGCACATGAAATGGTTATCTTTTTAGGCCATCTTTGGTAGCCTTGATAGTAGTATAGATATAAAACTATAGATAGTTGTTTGGTAGATAAGTTAGAAATATAGATTACGAAAAAAAAAAAGATGCTAGTGATCACTAGCCTGGCGATCGCTAGCCCGGCAAAAGAAATCACAAATGAGGCTATGAGCGGCTATTACTACGTGGCGTCGTCATTGCGATCATAGACTCATGGCCGCTATCCTAACAAAAGTAACTGAAACGAGGCTATTTAGCATTACAGAGTCCTGTGAATCATTAGCCTCATTTACTACGCAGATAAGATATAAATCGGCTCAACCGTGAGTTACTGAAACAAAACGTAATAATCTTTTTAACACTGCTTAATCGCCTAATCAGGCCTACCAAACGAGTCCTAAGTGGTTATCTTTTAAATTTTAGAGGTAGTTACAAAACTTACGACAATACTTTATCTATTCACATAAGTCTTTAACCTTATTTGTCGAAGAGAAATCGCATATCATTTACTTGTAAGCATAATAGTATGAAAGACAAACGTGCAATACAAGATAAAACATGATTTTAACCAACCAATTAAGTATCAGATCATTTAGGGTCGAGTCCGTTTAACATCATTCATGTTATCTTCGCGTGTCTGTGGGTGATCCTAATGACACTATGAAATTAGAAAAAACATTAGCAACATTGTTGAGATGGCCGAGTTGGTCTAAGGCGCCAGATTAAGGTTCTGGTCCGAAAGGGCGTGGGTTCAAATCCCACTCTCAACAATTTGTTTTGTTTTTGCAATATTTTTCAATTTTGTTGATGCTTTTTTTAAATATTTGTTTCGTTATTGCGGGAAAACTCAAAATCACAATTTTTTTGAATATTTTCCGAGTTTTCTTGATGATTTTAGAATATTTGTTTCATTGTTGGGGTAAAGAGCTAAAATCTATTTAGTTCAAATGTAGATATGTAAAGCATAAAAATTTATAATTTTTGTCTATTTAGTTCAATCCCACTCTCAACAATTGATATTGTTTATTGAATACTGATGGATCTAGCTATGTGAGTGTGCGAGATTTATATGATGCAATTAAGAACACCCAGGCTTTTTACGTGGTTCGATCGTTAATGAGATCTACGTCCACGGAGGAATGATTCCTCAATACTTTTACTAGAGCTTTTAAATCGAGAGTATTGGTTCAAGCCTTTGTATTCAAGAAATTGCTAACCTCTAACATCGCTTTTCCTTCTATTTATACAGACGACTTTGCCCCGCGCGGCGCCCTCCTCCATTGGTCGTGGTGTGACTCTTCCTCCGCATGCCTCCATTGGCCGGAGCCGGACCTTCGTCTTCGTGCGCCACGTGGAGGTGGCGCCGACTGGTTCAGGGGCGCCCTCCATTGGCCGGGGTAGCGGTTCGGAGGCTGGGGCTTTAGGCAATGATTAGGGCTCGCCTTGGGCTCGACCGCGTGGGCCGCTATCAATGTTAGGCCCACTCGCTTGGGCTCGTTAGTGGGCCCACCGGTTGGGCTATATCCCATCATAGCCACGAATAGCCGGGGACGGGCCGAGGTGGAGTGAAGACAGCTTCACCGAGGTGAGGTGCGGCTTGGTGAAGTTGTTTCTTGGACGTGAGGGTCTTCGGTGCCGATCCGAGTTGGGTTGTTTATTGTCCGCCGCTTGAGAAAGATGTGGCACGAAGGAAGTCAAGTCCGACCGATAACGCGCTCTGCGTTGGTTATGCCGAGTGCGGTCCGGTGGTATTACTCTGTGGTGGCCGCCGTGTCCGACCGAGCGACCGCCTTTTCGGGGATGCCGTGGTGTGTCTCGGGCCGCATGACTCTGCGCCCGTTAGCCGAGGTCCGATCCGTTGTAGGCTTTCCGTAGTCGGCTTTACCGACAGGCGCCGAGGTCCGGCGTGGATTTCTGCATTTGTGGGAAGGGCGACGGCGCGACCGGTACGCCGCCATCCGGAGGACGCCGAGGTCCGTATGATGATTGCTAGGTCGATCGCGGCCCGTCCTATCTCGGTCGACGCCGACGCGCCAGCGATAGTTGGCACTCGAACCGCAAGCGCGCGTAACGACATCCAATCACGTGTAGCACGTGTTGAATTTGAAACGGCAATTTGCGCGCGCCTAGTCTTATAAATAGCGCAAAGAGGCAACTGCTCACTTTCTTCTTCTTCGACACTTAAAAATTCGAGAGAATTTCGAGAGATTTTCCGAGTTGATCCCGATTTTACCAAGTAGCCGTATACTACTTTGAAAAGTAAGTATGTTTTCTTCATCTTCTTCTCGCCCGAAAGTTCTCTTCCGCGTCGGGTTACGGGGCGTGAGTTGCGGTGTAAGAGACTATATGTGCTACAACGGTTTGGGTAGGTCAGTAGGGTCGAGTCCTAGTATTCTCGCCGTATCCTCTGTATGGGATGGTCCGAAGGTGGGCGGGCGAGGTCGGATTGGACGTTGGAGGAACTTTTGAGGTTGTGAGGAGACCGGATTCGGGGGCGTGGTGGTGTCTCGCACGATCCGGACGATAGGCGATGGCCCTCCGGAGGGTTTGTTACTATCTATGTAGGCAGCTTGAGGCGGTCTTAGGTACCTCCGTCCCCATTTATCTTAGCCTTCAAGAGTATTTCCGATCCCCATTTGTCAATTGACCCCAATCTGTTAGGTCGCTGGTGGGGCCGGGCTCTCTTGTTATGGCATTGCCGAGAGTTGTCCTTCGAGGTATTGATGTGCTTTTAGCGTGAAGACCATAGGAGGGTGTACTATCCGTCACCCCGGCTGAAATTTAAGGTAGCCGCCCTCTCCAAGGTGTCCCATCGCGAATAGGTATTTCTTCTCTGGTGAGGGCAATGAGGTATGAGTGGGGTATCGCACTGGGTGGACCCGAAAATCAAGCCTTGGGCCATATGGAGGAGTTGTTGAGCACCTTGGTGAGATCTCATCCATAAATTACACCGGGACGATCCGAAGAAGGCCGGCTAAGTGTTTTGGTCGGAAGCGTCGGGACCGGGTCCGGACGGGGTGAGGCATCCCTTTTCTTAGTCCTTATTCGCCTTATTTTACCGTGCTAATGTATCTTTCTTTTCGACGCATGAAGTTGAGGGATGAGGTGGGCTCACCATCACGGGCAAGTGAGGGCCGAAGAAAAGCAGAGGCGGGACCTAGTAGGGGCCGAAGAAGGTGGACAAGATGGGCCACCGATGAGTGGGCTCGAGCCGGTCCAGCCGGCCTCAGTCGCGCCTCGGGGCCGCCTGAGTACGGGTACCGCCCCAAGCTTGGTCGCATCCTCCCCGAGTACGTAGCTTCTTCATATTAAGATTTGTTTGCTTGCAATCGGTTATCGACTTGTGCATCTCTCCACCGGTGGACTTGTTGACGACGCAGCTAGCTTGTCGAGGACGCCACCACTGCTTTCCTCGGGATTCGTGGATCTTCAAGTACCGAACGAGGTCAACATCTCCTTCGCTTCTCGAGGTATTGTTTCATTCGGTCTCCTCGCCTCGATTTGCCTAACACCGTTCACGACGACTGGGAATCGCCAAGATTTGGATCTCATCCACCTCGCCTCCTTAGCGAGGCTGAGTCCAAGATTAGGGCCTCATACTCTACCTCGTTGTTGGTGGTCGGGAAGGTAAACCGGAGCGCGTGGGTGACTTCGCCTATCTCGGGCCGAGGAGAAGAATGCCGCTCACGCCTGCTTTGCACGAGGCTCCGCCCACGCATATCCGCCAAAGAACCATCCGTGGGTGAGGTCCGTTCCTCCGCAAGGGCCGGATGACCGAGGTGGAGGCGTTGGAGGAGCTAATCTTAGCGGTCGACCGAGCTCAAGAACTCGCTTCTACCAGAAATCAGCGAGCTTGCCTTTTATGGCGGTGCGGGGAGTACGAGATATCGTGCTCGCCAAGCCCGTGGCCCACTGCTATTCGTCCAGATGATCTGTGTTTTGACAAGACTTGCCTCGGGGTAGGTCGGTCGAGACTGATGGAGTGAGCACTCAAGTAGGGTCTGAGCCGCCGCTAGCATTCACCAGTGCCAGCTACCTTTTCAAGGCCGTGACTTGTCTCCGATCCTTTGAGTGCTCGGCCGATGAAGTAGATAGGAAGTCCGTCCGACCTCGTCCGCACGATCAAGATCAAGATCGATTGCCTCGTCCGAGGCGGCCAAGCACAAGGAGGAGTTCGCCTCTTTTGGGGCGGTCGAGGTGGGCGGTCGGCGAGGTACTCCTTCACCGTGTGAAGGCGGTGGTGCTCTACCACGCACGCAAGTCCGGCCCTCCTCAAGATTTTAAAGAAGGGAGCCGCTTCTGGCAGCCCGGAGAGGAACTCATCGAGGCGGCCAAGCACCAGTAAGCTTGTGGACCTTGCGAATGGTTTTGGCACTGCATGTCGAGCACCGTCTTTACCTTGGTGGGTTCGCCTTCAAGCCTTCTTGGAAGCCCAACACCCCAAGAATTTCCCGTTTTACCATGAACGCATTTTGGGGTTAAGTTTGAGGTTGGTGACACGAGGAGTTGGAGGATGGTGCCGAGGTCGTCGGTGCGCTCTCCGTTTCGACTTTGACTACTATGTCGCCGACGACCTCGACGATCTCCCGATGTGGTCTTTGAATGTTGCATCCACCATCCTCGGTAAGTAGCCCGGCGTTCTTGAGGCCAAGGGCATCTTTCGACGCAAAGACGCAAGTCGGTGATGAATGCGCTTTGGTGCATCCTCCCGCTCATCGATTTGGTGGTACCCTCAGTATAGATCCGTAAGTCAACATTTCGTGGCCCACCAATGCCTCCACCTTCTGTCAATATCGTGGAGGGTAGCAATCTTTGGGCGGTGCTTGTTGAGGTCGGTATAATCGACGACACGCGCCACCCTCCGCCGGCTTGCACCACGATCGGATTAGCCATCCAGTCGGGTATTCGACCTCGAACAAGATCTTGGCCTTGAGTTGAGTCACCGTCCCTAACGACCGGCCGCGCCCGCCGAATATCCTTTCTTCCGCTCGGACCGGCTTGGTGGCGGGTCGATGTTGAGGCGGTGAGTTATGAGCTCGGGTGACACCCCGTCATATCGAGCGGGGACCAAGCAAACACGTCCCTATATTCTTTCGAAGTCGATGACGTGTCACGGACGTCCGCCGCCCCAGGTGCCGACTGGACGACCCTCGAGGATCGTCGTCGATAGTTGGAGGTCCTCGGTCAGTCATCCCGGTGTCGGCCTCGGGGCTCGGTAATTGCTATGCACAGGCGAGGCCGATCTTGAGTTGAGAGCCGTAGGCATTCTTTTGCGGCCGCTTGGTCCCTCGATCTTGAGCACTCCCACCGGGTGGGAATCTTGACGGTGAGTGGTAGACCAACAGACGGCCTGGTGGCGTCTGACCAATCTCTCCGAGGATAATGTTGTACGGAGAGGGCCGGACTGGGAAGAATCGGATGGCCCCGTGACCGACACAGGAGCCCGCCTACGGTGACCGGAAGGGTAATGACCCCTGGCCGGATCGCTTCTTGAGTGAAGCTCCGTGGGCGGGAGGCGCGGAAGCACCGAATGCCTCCGACCTCAAGCTTATCCGCACAGCTGGAAGATGATCTTGACGGAGGCTCCGATGTCGATATAGACCCGGTGGACGTTTTGTTGCCCACCGCACTGTATGGTGATGGCGTCTGGTGCGGCATGATCTTGGGCACGGGTCCTCCTCGAGAACGTTATGTTCTCACCATCCCGAGTCGCTTGTTCTTCGGCTCTTGAGGCCGGCCTCCGGCATCGTTCTTGAGGACGACCTCGTCCCGAGGGGCGATCCCGTAACAACATAGACCTGCCCATAGCGTTGGGACCTTCGTCCTCGCTCGCCTTGGGTTGGGTCGCCACCGGTCGGCCCGCAGCTTGTTGCCGCCCCATTCCTTCTCGCTTCTGCTCTTCGGACCACTCGTCCGAGGTATTTTTGAGGCCCCACCTTAACGAGCTCGTCGATCCGTGAGCCCAGATTGCAGCCCTCGGTATCATGACCATACCCTTGGTGATAGTCGCAATACTGCCTCGTGGACCTCTTCTTGATCCCCTTCATGAGGCGAGGCCGGAAGAGCTCGGTGGAGCTCAATATTTCCGCCCTTGATTTGAGCAGGAGGCGCCTGCGGCGGGGTTGGGCCGAGGTCCGAGCCCAGACCCAGCTGCCCTCTCTTGATTCGGTCGGCGCCCTCGCGATCTGCGCCTCGACTTGGCCGTCCTGCTTTTTCTCTCGGACTTACGCCGTCCCAGCATTTCCGCTTCTTGATCCGACTCGTCACCCTCGACAAAGTTGTCCACCGTGTTCCAAAGCTTACTCGCCGTCTTTGGTTTCTCCTGGTGATTTCTTTGTTCAGCGCAGGTCGGATCCCATTTTCAACGCGTTGATGATGTAGAGATCGTTCTTTGTCGTCAATTTTGAGCGACTCTTTGATGAACCTCGAGACGAAGTTCGACATCGTCTCGTCCCGCCTGGCGGATTGTGAGTAGGTCGGAGGAAGGCCTGGGCGGCATCTTCCGATAGAGCGCCACTGAATCGATCCATGAGGTCCGGAAGCAATGTATCTTTGTTACGGCGGGCGAGGTGAACCAACGCCGTGCGTTGGAGATCAAGACTCGGGAAGATTTTGCACATGTGAAAATCTTCCATTCCTCGATCGCCATGTTGGTGGTGTGGCGAACGAAGTCGGAGGGTCTCCGAGGCCATCGTGGCCGCTATATTGGGTGCCCGCATCACGGGGCGGGCGTGTCTAGAATCTCCCGGAGAAAGGGAGATGATTCTCCGTGCACGGCCGAACCCCGGAGATCGCTTGCCATCTCTTTCGGAGGGTGGGGATCGATAGCGACGCCTATCGCCCCTCCGGGAGTTCGACTCGCCTTTCTTCCTTCTGCTTCGCTCGACTCTCAGTCGGCATGACGAGGTGGAGAGCGGCCGCGCGAATGGCGAGGGGCGATCACAGGCGGCTCGGCCGCGGTGGCGGCTCCGCGTGCGTCGGGCGCGATCGCGCGTTCTCGCTATCACGCCGAAAGGTGAGCGCCGATCGCTTTGGATGGGAAGCGGCCTCGGAGGCCGTGGTGTTCGATCCGGGCCCTAGAGGACCCGCCTTTGGTCCTCTCGGTTGAGAAGCTCGAATCGCCAAGATTGGCGTGGAGGAACTCGGTCACAGCTCGGCCGAGGACCTCGTGGGACGAATGAGTTGTTTGCTTGTCCTCGCTGAGGTCGACATCTTCCCCACGCTGGGGAGGCGGTCTGAGGGTGTATGGAGACATTTTCCATGTGGCCTCGAGTGTGACCGCCGTGGCGTCGCGATCTCCTTTCCGCGACGCCGAAGCGACCACCGTCGTCCTCAAGACGGTTGTTGCCAGCGTGGGCGGCGGTTGTGCGTGTTCTTGCCATTTAGTCGTAGAGGGGAACGAAGCTTTCTTGTTCGAAGGTTCCCACAGACGGCGCCAATGATGGATCTAGCTATGTGAGTGTGCGAGATTTATATGATGCAATTAAGAACACCCAGGCTTTTTACGTGGTTCGATCGTTAATGAGATCTACGTCCACGGAGGAATGATTCCTCAATACTTTTACTAGAGCTTTTCGTGCAAGTATTGGTTCTGCCTCAGTATTCATGAAATTGCTAACCCTCTAACATCGCTTTTCCTTCTATTTATACACGACTTTGCCCTCAAGGCCGCCCGACCTCCATTGGTCGTGGTGTGACTCTTCCTCCGCATGCCCTCCATTGGCCGAGCCGGACCTTCGTCTTACGTGCGCCACGTGGAGGTGGCGCCGACCTGGTTCCAGGCGTCCTCTCCATTGGCCGAGGGTAGGCGGTTGGAGGCTGCGGCTTTAAGCGATGATTAGGCCGCGGGCCGACCGCGTGGCCACATTAATGTTAGCCAACCCGCTGGCGCATTGTGTCACGTCGGTTGGGCTATATCCCATCAAATACTTTTCAAGTTTTGTTGATGTTTTATTTTGAATATTTGTTTCTCTATTCAATTGATATTGTTTTTTGGATACTTTTCAACTTTATTGATGTTTTTTTGGAATATTTGTTTCATTATTAGTGAAGAAGCCAAAATCTATTAGTTCAAATGTAAATTTGTAAACCATAAAAATTTATAGTTTTTGTCGATGCTTTTGTGTACAGAGATCTTGAGCAGCAAACTTTGTTCCATCATACTCTATTTTTTCGTGTTGAGGGGTTGTCGCCATTTTAGTTAATTAATTTAATTAAACCCAAATATTACTTATATCTTAGAATGTAACGTGTCTTAATACTATTCAATATGTAAGGAGTAGCATGAGACGTTACCCAATTTCTCTAAATTATCCCCTACTTTATTACTGCTTCTTCATCTCTAAAACTAACAACCATCTACTCACAAGCATTGGAAGAACAAAAAGAAATTGAAGAAGGCGTAATTTTTTGGTAGGGAAGAGTCTGCTTACAACTCCTTTAGATTCACAAAGAATTATGAACAAACACAAACATCGCCACGTATTTGGAGTATTTGAAAATGAGATATATATTATACTATATATAAATTGGTTGGAGGGAGTAATTTATCAAGGGAAAAACTTGTGTATACATACATAGCATACAAGTCAGCAAAAATGTTTTCAATTTTTTCCATTGCTTTTTTTCTTTGATTTTATTATTTTATTATTTAATGTTTTGTCTTTGTTTTGATAAAAACTTATATTAAATATAGTAATAAAGCATAATTAGATTTTAAATTATAATTTATTAATTCATAATTGAGGTTTATTAATTAACAATTAGGGTTTATTAATTCACAATAGGGTTTATTATTCAAAATTAGGGTTTATTATTACCAATTAGGGTCTATTAATTTAAAATTAGGATTTATTATTCAAAATTAGAGTTTATTAATTCCAAATAGGGTTTATTAATTCAAAATTAGGGTTTATTAATTCATAATTAGGGTTTATTATTCATAATTAGGGTTATTATTCAAAATTAGGTTTAGTATTACCAATTAGGGTTTATTAATTTAAAATTATGATTTATTATTCAAAATTAGAGTTTATTAATTCCAAATAAGGTTTATTAATTCAAAATTAGGGTTTATTAATTCATAATTAGGGTTTATTATTCATAATTAGAATTTATTAATTCAAAATTAAGATATATTAATTTAAAATTACAATTAAAATTTATTAAATTAATTAATTTAATTAATTAATTGAGATTAATTAACTACTTAATTAGGATTAATAACTAATTAATTAGGTTGTTAGGGTGGTCTCACTGTGCACGGGCGCGCACAGGAGACCACCTCTTTATCAAGTTCCTTTACAACTTATTAGTATCTCAAATGATTATCATAAACATTTGCAAAATCGATACACCATTTATTTCTCACTCCTTGCATGTCGAATATTCATTATGTTATTTGGTTCTATATATAACATTTCACACCTTTTCAGAATATTAATTTTAAAAGGTTGATATATAGATACAATAAATGCAACTATATATAGGTGTCAAGTAGTAGTTGTCAAAGTTGTTAAAATAAACATTGCTAACCCAAATCAGTCAATACTAAAGTGTATTCCCATTGCTTTAATTTAATTTGGAGAATCGCTTTGATAATAGTATAATAAACAAAATGATGATGGTGATTATAACTATCAACGTTGTCGATAATCAATTTCATGAAAAAGTACATATATTTCCAGTTAAGCTTGTAGAGATAATTATATAAACCTAAAATTGTCCAGAATATAAGAGTTTACATAGACATATTTAACATTTCAACTGTAGAATATTGCATAAATTAGTAATTGAATTCGATTTTAACACCTGCACCAAGCCAGCAATTACTCAGAACGTCGACCATACCACCCACAGAATAATATGTTCAAAATTAAATTTCAATGTATTGGGTATTCAGCACTCGATATATACAAATCACACGGTTCACACCCACTTTTTTCTTTCTTCAGTGCTTACAGCCTTCTCTCATAATTTTTTATTTGACTATCGCAGCTATGTTAAACTATCACAAATTTCTCAGGTATAAATATATTTTTGGCTGGTTTGATGCTATAATTTGAGTTTAAGAATTAAGAGAGAGTGAAATATTTTAAAGTTGTAGGCATACCCATAGATGGAGTGTGCAAAGTGCAAACACAAAAAATAGGCTTTCATGATTATTTTCTATCTTCTTACGTCATCCTAAAATCATCTAAATATGATAAAAGATTTCAGCAAGAATCATTTCTGATTTTCTCTTACACTTGCGTGTGTGTCAGTGTGCCCTGTTTGTGACCTTTGTACTAATTTGATCAGTTTCTGCCACGCGCGAACACGAACATGACCAATGACAACTACGAAATGTGTTTTTTCGTGACACATTTTAAATTTAAATCAAAATTAGAAAATAAATAAATAAAATAAATAAAATATATAAAATATAATTAAATTAATATTTAAAATATATAAATATTATCGAACTATACTGAAACAACGATCCGATTAAACACGAATGCAACACGAAAATTATCGGGTTACACGAACACGACACGGATCCGAACCCCATCAATCTTGTCGCTTATCGTGTCGACACGATTTGATAAGGTGAAACATTAACTCGTTAATTTCGTGCGTGTTAAGTGTCGTGTTCATTGTCGTCTTATCACCACTATGCTTTTCTCTTACACTTATTATACACGAAAATGTGTGCGTGTCAGTCAGTGTGCCCTGTTTTTGAATTTTGTGACCTTTGTACTAATTTGATCATTTTCTGCCATTTGTCCCATAAAACTATATAGATATATAGTGCCGTACGTACGATTATGGTTGTCATTTTGCATAAATTAGGCTTCTATCATCTGCTCATTTACATTTTCCAGATGAGGTCAAACTTTTTTGGCTGGTTGATTTCATTTTATTTTTCCAATAATTTCGATATTAAAATTTTAATTAATGGGATTATTATTCCTACATTGATAACATAGATAGAAGTTTACCAGTGGACGAAAGATGCATTTAACATTTTGCAGAATCACAATTTCAATCCTGCCTACCAAACTATAGTTAGGCGGTCGGAGACAAAGTGCAAATTATAAATCCACACGTTTTCAGTATTTTATCCAACAAACATGCATTGTAAACAAAAATGGTTTCATCAGAACTCCAAATAATTTAGTCTAAGCAATTCCCAACTTGTGAACAACTAAAGCTCAAACCTTTAGTCACATTCCACATTCCACACGTTTTGAGAGAGGTGTTCAAAAGCACTGACTTGTTGCGCGCATGTCGGTCATTTTTCATCACACAAAATTGTCTAAATACAGAAAAACTACCAGAAAATTTCACATCATTCTTCATCATCTGCACCTAAATTGTTAATCATGTGACAAATTTGTTTCTCTAACAGAAATCTGAAACCTCCATTTAAAGCAAAAAAAATAGTACTACTGGCAGAAGATCTATTGTATCAAGGTAGTGGATAATGTTCAAAGCTTGCAAAAAAAAAAGAGAGAGGGTTCAAGAAATCAAAATTCAGTCACCAATACATATGACACTTATGTTTGTTTTCCTAGTTCAACCAGCATTTCTGAGCTCAGGTAGTATTTTTCCTGTTACAGCAATCTTTACTATTCTGAAACCAACACCATTTATACTGATCTTATCAAGGAAAATAGTCAGCAATAAACAAAGATTCTAAATTGTGCTTAAGATCAAATATGACATGTGATGCCACACAAGCAGGCATTATCACTACACAATCATTTCAAGTTAGATAACAATACAAGACGCAGCCATGATGAAGACGATAATTGAACTAAATAGTAGTTATAGATCGAAGGTCACAATTGAACTTAACAAATTAATAAATCTTGCAGGCTATGTTCTTACAACATAACATCTATACTATAAACAGATAGACATTCGCTACCCAGTTTGTCGTATGGTAGTGGTGTTTCCCTAACCCCATCTCAAACTGCGTAAAATCAAAATATCTGCAAAAGCTTTCCATATCGGTTCACAACAGATTGTGCCTAGTAATTCTGTTGAAAACATTAAATACTGGCATTTACCCGGCAGATGACAACTGCTGCTGCGAGCTGGACTCGCGGGAAATCGCTTCAAGCAGCTTCTCCTTAGTCAGCCGTTGTTCCGGAGCATCTGCTTGGACAACAAACGTGTGGAACACTTTCTCACTCCCAGATGCGAATTTCGCATCTACTATAGTTGCCCGAGCATCCTTGATCGCCTTAATAAACCTCGATACGGGGTGAGATTTCAGCTGGCAGCTCACCTTCAAAGTGACCTCATCTTGGCTGGCTTGGATGTCGATGCTGGGGATGCAGGGTTGCGTTTCCGTATTCGGCTGAGTTTCTGAAACTGATGCCTCTCTCTTGCCAGATTCCAAGTCCTTCAGCTTATTCTGAAGCTCAGTTATGTAAGCAATAGCATCTCCCAAGAGGGAAGCTTTGTCCATTTTCGATATATTCGGAACAACAGCTCTCAGCGCGTAGAAACGCTGGTTGAGCTTCTCCGCCGCTGCCTTTCCGCCTCGACATGATTGAGGGGTTCCTCTCTACCATTGGCAGGTTTCCGGCCACGTTTCCTCGGCCTGTTGTCATCCGATACCACCATGCCCTTGTCTTTGCATTGAACTTCAACATCAGAGTGCTCCGACTCTGCACTGCATGGTCTGGAATTAATGGGTCTCGCGGTTGCTCCTGTAAAATCGATCTCCATTTGTGCTGGTTTTCGTGGGTGCCCTTCCCTCGCCCCGTTGACCATATTGTGAAGATGTTTTGCCGGTCTTGGAGGATTATAAACCTCTACCAGGTTCGCAGGCTTAACGTTCCCATTCCCATGTTGTCTCCACACCATTGCGTGGAAACTGTTATGAGAGTTGGCAAACGGCGGCCTATTCCCGTTCCTGTTGGCACTTGCATCCATCGTCCTGTATTCAACTTTAACATCACTTTTTTCATTCAATTCCACGCGACCTGAATACAAATCTTGCCCGAAAATCTTGGGAACTACTTCAGATTTCGGGCAATCGCATTTTGATCTGTCGTTATCTGCTGCCACAGACACAGCTTTCTTGGACCTGAGAACCCCATACAACGAAGAGAAGGACGAACTAATCACCTTCAAGAGCTCCAAACTCTCCGGGATGCATCTAATAGAACCCAATTCGACCACACCAATATCAGTCGGAACCAAAACAATCGTCTGCATGCCAGCAGACCTCGCAAGAAACGAGCGAACACAGTAATCAACGGGCGACTTGAATGCATCACTCAACCACAGATGCTTACCGGAACTAAAACATCTCCCTGGCCCCGCTTCCCCCCTAGCATAAGAGAAATACATCGATGCCAAGAAAAACATCTCCGCATCAGTGACCTTATCCAATCCAAAGGCGTAACTCTCCTCCTCGCTCCCCCCAAACGAGATGTGCAACTTCTGCAGAACCCTCTTCCTCATCCTTTGCTGACACTCATCCTCTTGCCGGATTTTGAGGAATCGAGTAACATCCGAATCCTCCTCGTTCTCTCGAGGCTCTCGACAGCACCCGTCTCCCCACCCTAAAACTAAATCTCCATTCTTAGACCTTGATAGCTGCCAGAAAATTGCATAATTCCAACTAAAATTAACAGGATTGGGATGCTCTACGAGATCTGAGAGCTTGTTCTGCAAATTCTCATCATTACTCATCGCCATCAACGAGCATTCGGCGGAAACCTTGTTTGAGATCAAGTAATCGAAAGCCTTGGTCCCCAAAACTGCCGATGCCATAGCCCTATCTTCGTCATTCCACCCAATCCCTGCCATACTAAATTCTTTCCTCATCACACAGCGCCACACCACACCCACTGATCAAATATTGTTTAACTTCAGCAGCAAAACACTAACGAAATTGAAAGAGATACCCAGTTCTGCCTATTGGAAAATTGCGAATCATATACACTCAACAATATGCTACAAATCAAGCACAGCCCTATCAACAATATTAAAAAAAAATATATGAAAAAAATCAATCTTTCCGGCAGAAATCAAACTAACTCTCTCTCTCTCTATATATATATATATATATATATATGTGTGTGTGTGTGTGTGTGTGTGTAGTTATATCTCCTTCAGATCTCAAAAGCTACCCAGAAACATGCACAACAAAAGAAACAAAAATAATAACGAACCCTTGAACGGAAGAAGCAGAAAATTACAAATAAAATAGCAGGGATTGGAGGGATTTACTCACCAGTTTTGGGGTTTTTCCAGTTAGTATATTGAGGGAGATGGGAAAAGAATAGTTTGAATAAATTATGTAAGCAAAGTGAAAAAAACAAGAATTGCTTGCTCCTCCTTCCTTCGGAGAGTGAAGGAAATAGGGAAAAGTTTGGGAGTTTGGTTATTTTATTTAACCTTTTACTACTCTTAAACTTTAAAATTCTTTTTGCTCGTCATTTTCTTGCCCTACCCCTGCATGTGTATGAATTTCTGGTGTGGTTTAATAAGAGTGAAAAAGCTACCTTGGTCAGGTTAGATAAATGCAGTCGGCAAATGTCTTGTGATGCCTAATGCCTTAATATTAATCCTTTTCCCAACTTGGCAATGAAATTAAAAAATTGGCATTCTGTTATGATTCGATTATTTATGTAACTAGTAGTATTAATAAAAGAAGAAACGCAATCTATAATCGTTTAAAGAAAATATTAGACGTTTGGCAAGGAAGAAACTTTGATTTTGACGGTGATTCCAAATTTGTTTAAATTTGTAGGATTATAACAATTTATTAAGCTATAGAGCTAGATGAATTTTGAACTGCGTTTGAATTATTTAGACGCTATGATTTCTAGGCGGGTCCTAGATCGGACGGTGACCAGTGAGCCGCGTGGTAGAGAAGTAGGAGGAGCGTGGGTTACTGTTGGACACGTGTAGAAAGTGGGAATAATGATTCTCACACGTTTCGCGTTAGGCCAGAAAGCTTCTCATGTCAACGAACGTGATATGCACGTGATACGACGTTAACCTATGGAAGTTTTGCGTGTATGGAGCACGTGAAGCGCATTTAGTTTGTTTTTGAAACTTTAATTTTTAGCTCCAAACGGGTTTAGTTGCTTTAACGTGTAGACCGTGTGCCCTATTAGGCTATTTATTCCCCACCTCACTGTGCCTGATTAAATAGAGGATGACTTTTTTAGATTTTTAGCTAAACAGTTAAATACTCAAATTATTTTAATTTAGTAATATTTTTAATCCAATTATGTCTCAAACTGATAAGAATTATGTATATTTATTTTCAAATAGTTTTCCGAACTTCAAAGTTGAGCATGATTGTTGGAAATTTGACATGGTTTGACGTAAAAAAGATACAAATAGATTTTCACACCAAAGCAATATCAAGTTTTCAATGATTCGACTTGAAAAATCATCTATGGAAAAATTTGCATAACTCTTAAAGTTTAGAATATTATCAATGAAAATTGATAATTAAGGATATAATCGATGTAATTGAATAGTTTGGAATAAATTAAATAGTTTAACTTTTCAATTTTATATCGATCATCCAACAAATATAATTTAAGTCAGTTTTATGCTTATATACAATTGACCAAAAATCCTTGATGGTGTTTTTTTTTTATTTATTCTAGAAAATCTCTTTATTTTTGCTGAGTAATATTTTAATCCTTGTGTTTGATTCCCAATTAGTAACAAAGAAATTATTCTGAAAAAGATTATTTAATATTAGATAGATAATTTCTTCATCCTATCAAGTAGCTCAAAACATCAAATACCACCGTCATTTATTTATGGTCTATTACTATTTATAGATTGATAACACCTCCAGGTGAATATCGGAAAAGAGACATGTTATTAAAGCTAGTTATATAATAAATTTGAGCTCTCATGTGAATTTTCAATGAGCTTTAGAACAAATCTAGCTTGAATAAATGTTAATAATATGAGCACAAGGATGTTACCTTCCACAGTAAATAAATGATACATTTATTATGCTTAACATTTACGATGATAGAATAGTAATTTTAGCTCTGAGAATTATTAACAAATTATAATCAAAATATGAGCTAGACTCGGTCCAGTTTCAACTACCCTTTATCAAGTTGCATTCAAATTTCAGTTTACCCGTGGCCCTAATTCAGAATGGTGAACTATCAAACAAAATTAAAGAGATAAGAAAAGAATAAAACGTTAAAAAGAAAATCAGAACTAGTCAATGCAAATCACACGGTTCACGTGCTCGTGGTAGGAAGTTAACTCTAGCACGCCTCCCAGAGTACTTGTGGTCCCCACATTAAAATGTGTCAAAACATAGAATGTAATGAGTATGATTTCGAGATGTAAATATAGAGAGTTTATCAACACATTTAAATTGATTTATTATTAGTCTCAACGAGTCTAAACTATTTACTAAAAACATTGTTTGATTTGCTTATTTAATAATTATTATGTATAATATTATATTAAAATCGGTAAGTATTATTTTTATTGAAGTAAATATGTTGTAATAGCCATGTTTATATTTTATCCAAGCCCAAATTTTAAGTTTGGGCAATATCACCAATTTTTGGTGGGAGAAAAAGAAAAGTTAGTACTTTTTAGGGTTAATTACCTCTAAATTTATAAACTTTGATACCATTCTGATTTATAACATGAATTTTAAAATTTGAAAGATAATATATAATTTTTTTCATATTCTAAAAAATCAAAGTTGAGCTCGACATTGAACGTAACATGTAAAAAATAACTATCATAAGGACCTCCTTTTGAATTCTTAAAATTTAAAAACAATTCCATGTCATTCCCTCCCCCATCGTTTCCTCTCTATCTCTCTCTGCTTCCCTTCTCTCTCCCACCTCATCGTTTCTCCTCTTCGCTTCCATTCTATCTCTCTTCTCTAAGTCTCTCATCCTGCGGCGACAACAGCGGCATCCTCCGTTGTGGCGTCGGTGGCGGCGGCCGCCGCAATTGCGTGCTTATTTTGCTCCTTATCTAAATCGGCGACGCCGTATCGACCGCAGGAATCTTAGCTACATCCTCTGCAAATCTTACTTTCTTCATCTTCTTCTTATTATTCGTTTCTTTCTCACTTTTCTTGCTGCTTGAGACACCAAAACCATTATTTATTCATCCCATTATTATTGGTTCATTTTTTTTTTTGGACTGTCCTATTAAGTTGATCTATTTTCAAAAAGAAAATAATTTTACATTAAAAAGTATCTCGAATTTCGTATCACACATTATTTTATACACAAAACACAACTCTCATTAATCTACGTATAAAAAAAAAACGTGTCATAAATATTAGGATTGAGGAGTATAATTTAAGGAAGAAACAAAAGTGTAATTGAAGAAACAAAAAAAGATGTGTGCGCGCTTGAGTTTTATACCTGAAGAGAGACGAGATTTGAGGAGCTGTTTTTGATGGGTTTGAGGACAGCAGTTCTTGAAATGAGAATCGATTTGGAATCGCTCAAAATCCATTAAATTTTAAGCGGTGGGAGGTTTCATACCCGTTTTAGACCCGAACCGCTTAGATCCATAGTTTGATGGTCCGTCAGTCATTTCTCGGAGGAGAACCAATCGAAAATCCGGATGGCAAGTTTAAATATCGAGGAATCCATATCGATTCAAAATCACTTATAACACATTAAATTATAAAGCAACGGAGGTGGTCCTAGTTACTTTCTCGGCGGTTCCGCACCAAAGATCCAAACAGACCCAGTTGATGGTCTTCCGATCCGGATCCATGTCTAATGGGAATCCGGGAACCATTACTTATTTATTGGAAGAGGAAACCCACCCACCGACATCCCTAAAAGAGAGAGATATGGATTTTTTTTTAAATTTTTTATTTTATTTGATAATAAAAAAAGACGTCGTTTTGAGCAAAACGACGTCATTTTGAGCAAAACGACGTCATTTGATTGTCACATCATTTCTAATTTTGCCATGTTGGATTCAATTTGGGATTCATGAAAAAATCGAAAAATCGAAAGTTTATGTATTGTCATTTAAATTTTAAAGTTCATGTGATAAACCAGAATTGTGTTAAAGTTCGTATATTTAGTTGCAATTAACCCTACTTTTTATACAATTAAATACAAAAATTCAGTAAAGAAATTAAAACCTTTTCAGTCTAAGCTACAAAAAAGTAGCACCACCCTTTGTGTTTTTTAGTTTGAATTTCGATATGGAGATTCATTTTATGAGTCTCTACCTATCTAGAGATGACAATGGATCTTGGATCCGGTCTAGATTCGTAGATTCAGATCCATTTTTAGGATCTGAATCTTAAAAAAATTAGACCCGATGGATCTGGACCGGATTTGGATCCTACTCCCATATTTTAGATTTGGATCTGAAGTTAAATTTTTGAGACCCAGATCCGATCCAGATTCGGCCCGCAGATCCATTTAGTTTTTTTTTTTATATATATATATATATATATATATTATTTTTATTATAATTAAATACTTAACCCCAACTTAAAACTCTTTAATTTTCTTTTTCAAATTCTCTCAAAACAAATATGCTCCCAATTTCATTTCAAATTCTCTCAATTATGTATCAATCAGCATTCACAGCGGGTCGCGTCACTTACACCATCGACGATCGAGTTGTTTGTTGTTTCCTACTTTATAGTAAATTTGTAACTAACGTCTTTCAATATAGTGATAATTATAGCAATTCTAAATAATTATTATAGTATTATTGTTTATTTAAATTATTATGGTGTTAATGTGAATTATAGTTGATTTAGAATTTATTTTAGAAACGAAAACATATGGATCCGGATCTAGACCCTGGATGATGCAACCCAAGTTTCGTGAATTTAATTATTATGTGGCATATGGGCCACGTTTTTGTATCAAGATTTTCGCAGCATTTTTAGGCTTGATTATCTAGAGTCATAGTCTATTAAAACTTCTTTTGTAAATTAGAGTCCTGTTTTGATTAGGAATCCTTCTTTGATAAGGATTAGGGTTAGGAATCCTTCTTTGACAAGGATTAGGGTTCTTTATTTTTAGCCTATATAAAGGCTTGTAAGCATACGAAAATATTCAGCTTTTGATTTACGAATATATGTGAGTTTTATTCTCTCTTCATTAGCTCTTGAATTTTCTTGCATTTGCCAAGAAATTCAATTATCGACGTATCGACGAGACATCCATCCCTCGTTCGTGTGTCATTCATCGTCCCCGAGTTGTTGCGTCAACTATCTAGTTGGGGTATATCAAATCTTGACCTATATCACTTTGAGGTTAGATTCGAGAGGTTTTGGGATATTCCATCTTGTTCGTTCTTCCGTCACGGCGTCTTGACGGATCCTTCGTACACGCCGAGGATCGTATCATCGGACCTCGTGGATCTTATGGATCCGGATCTAATTTTTTGGATCTAATGGATCTGGACCGGATCTGGATCAAAGCAAAAAAAATTAGATCTGGATCTAGACCTAACCAGATCCGGTCCATTGCCATCCCTATGCCTATCTATATATGGTATCAGACAAGTTATTGTGGTCTATAAGGCTTCAATTATTCTCTCCTTTTTTTGAGTGGGAATTTGAGCTAGTATTATTAATTCAAATCAGCAATAACAAATATCCTGCAACTAAGCGGCGAAATTCGTACAAATGGTCAGGCTTAAAAAACAAGCAGAAAACTGCGCTAAATGATGGGCAGCCGTATTGGCTTCCCTGAAAATGGTAAACCCTAAAACCCAAATTTTCCCGAGCTATCTTCATATTATCATAGACATCATCAGGTAGGAGTTCCTTCTCTTTAATTACTCCTAATTAGCCTAATTTAAGTGGTGTCAACTTGCATACCTACATGTGTACATTAGAGTTTAATTACTTTATTTTCATGGAAAAACTAAATTCTGAAGATAGGCAAATGTAGTTAACAGTAAACAAAAACAAGTTAATCTTCACGTAGAACTAGAAATGAAACTTTGACAATTGAAGAAGGAAAGAGTATAAAATATAAGGAAATACGAAATATGAGAAGACGTGAATGGTTTTGGCAGCTGAAAAAGCAATTAACAAGGAAAAGCACGAGAATAGATGTATTTGGTTTAAAAGAATATTTATACAGTATCTAATGACTAATGAGGCTTAATTATAGTGTCTTTGAAGTTTTATCGATGAGTTAATTGCTACTTTTTTAGATTGATGAGTTAATTGATAATTAAAACTCAACTTTTAGAGGGTAGTACATTTTAATAAGGGTAAATACCAATTTAAATCCTAAATTATACATGTTTTATCAAAAATATCCCGAACTTTCAAAAATATCAATTTAAACCCCAAACTATCATATTTGTATCAAAAATGCCCCTGTATTCAGGATAGTTTGGGGTTTAAATTAATACAAATATGATAGTTTGGGTTTAAATTGATATTTTGAAAGTATATGATATTTTGATAAAACATGTATAGTTTATGGTTTAAATTGATATTTACCCTTTTAATAATGTCTTAATATTTCGATTTTTAGTAAAATCATGAATCATAAACTTTTGCATGAGTTGAAAATTGAGAATTAGATGTACATTCGACTATTAATATTAAAAATTGATGGAGAGCTCTTGAATGCCCTATTGATCTGGATTTTTTTGCATGTTGTCATTCTAATTGTCGAACGTTCATAACTATAACTCAAATTGCCAGAAGCCCTAACTTTACTGTGTCAACTCACAACTCAATCACTTAACATTTGGACTTCTGATGATAGAATTGACAACACTGATGATGCATGGGCTTCAAAGTCTTTCGTCTGTTTTGAATTTCAACATCGTAGGGATGTCTATATCTCAGCTCAACACTTCGGCAGAAAATTAGGGGGACTAGTCTACTACAAGCATTTGATACTTTACGTTGGAATTTCATTGATTATGTGTAGGGCTCCTTTTGGATTTCCCATGGCTTTCAGACAATAGATTCAGACTATTTTGGGTTCTCCTCAGATTTCCATTTTATTTAATGGGGGGTCCTTGTTGGGAATCCGGACAGCCTCGTCGTCGTCAATGCGCTCCCGGACAACACCTCCGTCGATCCCGGCAGCGACTCAATGACTCGTTCCTGGTAACTTTCTCGACACCTGCACACAATAAAGAAAGAAGCAACAAAGAAACAAGAAAAAAGAAAAATAGATATAGGACTGAATAAACTCTGCTCAGGTGCGGTTTCTCCGTCGTTGCAACACGCCTTCACGGTGTCCAAATAGGAGATCACAATCTCGTTGACACAGCAACAACCCACAACCCAAACCCCTAGCCTCCAAGAGCTCTCCACAAAGAAGATACTACTACCTCACCAAGAATTCCACAAAGGAATTGATACCAAGAGGCTAAGAATGAAGTCTGACCAAGAGCAGAAAAAACGGCGCCTCTATTTTTTCTTATTGATGCTGCTGAGCCTCCATTTTTCTTCTTGATGCTGCTGACTCTCAATCTCAAGATATGAGGTGTTAGTTTTCGGCACACATTCCAATCATTAAATAGAAGGAGAGTAGGATTAGGTCTAAGAAGGGTTAGGGGAAAAACATTGGGCTTGGGTTGTAATATTGGGCCAACAAATAATAATAGTCCTCAACGTATATTTTGTTTGTTCACCCATCATTTTTGGTAGGCGTTGAGTAAATCTTAATTTGTTGCGAGAAGTTTTGAGAAAGCAATTTTTTCCATGCAAATGTGTAGGAACCTTGAATTTCCTTCACACTTATTGTATGCAAATCCTCTAGCTCTTATCAGTTATAACACTCTTGAGGAAATCTTCGGCTCTTATGGTTCAATCTCTGGACAATTTTATAATAAAGAAAATGTAAAGTGTGCCTTCACGGATTTAGCTCAGTTGATTAAGAGCTAGTAGATTTGGAACAAGGACCAAGGATCGAGTCCTAGTAGACGCAATGTGGTAGTTTCACACTCTTTAGAGTGGTTCATTGTGGGCACTAGACAAAGTCCACATAGCTTTATAATCACCGAGTCACCGTGATTTTATATATATATATATATCCTTGACTTGTTGTTTTAAGCTGCACTAGGCTAGTATCGTTTTGGCCTCTCGGGCGAGAGTCCATCACTTTTTCCTCTATTAGCTATGAAATAATCATATCAGATCCATCGGATGGACGTTAAGTGGTTGATATTATCCCTCCAGGACCAGAAGTAGGGGAGGGCTCTCCCCTTTGGAACAAGGAAAATGTAAAGTTTATTTTGGTGGAGGAGTTAGTTCTTGTTTGAAACGTGCAGTTCACTCGAGATTGGATTTTACAATTGTTGCTTTTCCTTTTATTTATTTGGGCATTTCATTTGAGGCCTTCTTGGTTGGTCAGGAACTTGTGCTGATAAAGATAATGGAGGTGTTGTTATCAAATCTCTCGAGTCTTGTAATGAAGTTTGATTGGAGGGTTACGTGATGTATAAGGACTCGCTTGCTTTCCGAGGATGATATTTAAATGGTTCGCTCTGCTCTCTTTCGAGATTTGCTACTTCATTCATCCACTTGGCCAGCTATATATTGAATTTTTGAAAGATTATTCTTTTGGGTGAGGGTAGGAGCATCAATTTTCATATCCTACTTTATAATGGTCAAGCGTGATAACATGCTCAACGTGCCATAATTTTATATTATTATCGACCCGGTTAGGTTTATAAAATTTGCTGTTTTTTTTTCTTTCGAAAATCATTATTTCTATTTTGAGATTGAATTATTAAGTCTTATAAGACACGTATTTAATAAGTAAAGTGCGTGCGAATCAACATTATTAAGTATGTGCATTTTGGTAATCATTTCACATTTTATTCGTGATCATATTTCATCTTCAGCCCAAAAGTATTTTATGAAAGAGCCCAATTATCACGGCCCAGCCAGATTAGAGCCCAAATAGATAGGGATAATCACAATCACAACCCTTTCTTTATAATTTCTAAAATTATTTAGAAATTAATTTAAAATACAAATATATTATTTTATTAGACATTATTGTCCTCATGACCAGAAAGAATTTTTTTTAGGAAACAAGTCCTCATTGATCCCGCATTTGTGTTTCGTCGTTGGACAGCCATGGTTTGTATAGTGTATACATAAAAAAGAAGATTTATATCCATTAAAATCGAAATCCTCTTCTCAGTCTTTTGTTCATTAAACCATGGCTTCTATGTTTTTATGTTCCAGAACTCTTTCCCTCTTGAGCTCCACCTTTTCTGGAATTAATTATTTTTTAATATATTCTTGAAACAGAAACAAAATCAATTATTTTGTCGCGGAAATAAAATTTCATTGGCTTGCAAAGTTATTCTAGGGTGCTTGATTCTATTGTCATAGTTGCATGAGTCATGGCAAGAAGAACATATTGAACCTCTAACATTTGTAAATTCAAACGCCGAGGATGTTTTGTATTTGTTGGATGAAACCATCTAATAAAAATTTCACAAAACAAGCCCAAGTCAAATTGATCCCACAGTCATTTTTACAAATTTGAAACATTTGCAGGAGATTGTAACTGCTTGGGCTACTTCATCTCAATCTCAGCTATGGTTAGCATAGAATCTCTTATCTCGAGCTCTCTCATTTTCTTGTATAAATTGGGCTTCTCTCCACCCAAATTTTTCACACTTAACCATTCAAAGCAAGTATCGAGAGGAAAAAAAGCCCTTTGTTGCGTGCATTAAAACCTTTGCATAGCATTTTCTCGATAAAAAGAAAGAAAAAAAAAGCTTGTGAAGCATTTTTTGGGAGGTAAGTAGCTTCATGTTTCAACAGTTATCCACGGTACATCGTCATTTCCACACACACAGAACATATGTAGTTCAAGTACACCAAATCTGAATCATGATCTGCAACGGCATGATGAAAACTTCAAAAATTTATTTTTATTTTTTAATCAAAATTGTTAGATAATAGAAAATGAGTTAGGGTTCTGAACGAATCACCTATAATACAGTTGTGATTACTCAAGACCAGGAGTAATTGTCTGGTCTTCGTAACTAAGTATAGACCACATATTGAATAAATCCCTTCAACCAGTAATCTAAAACTATTTTGAGTTGGAATTGAACATATATAATTTTAACGAACGTTTAAGTTGTAAGGAAGAAAAGAAGAATACTTGTGATTGTGATTTGAGAGTTTGATTTGTGGAATTAATTTAACGGTTGAATCGATATGTAAATAGCAATGATTACATGAATTGGCAATGATGCATGTATCCATCTTTAAGAGAGTGTGGCCCAATTATATGAGGTCCAAGTAACCTGGCAAATTCGAGCCCCACCCACGCATATCAATCATTTAACAAAAATATAACACGTGCCTTTTTCTTGAACGCAACTTCACTAATCACTACTACTACAACAACCGACACTCTTGCTCATTACTTGTCTCGCTCTCATAAGTCATACCCCCCCAAACAATAAAATAGGTTTATTCAAATCAAATAACCTAAATGTTTGAAAGTTCAAAGTTTCACTGATTTATCTGTCAAGGATTACGATATACTCGAATCTATTTGAACAAAAACGAACTTCGTCAAATACTTAAGATATTATTATTATTATAGTTCCTGAGAAGCAGCCATTGCTACTTTAGATATTATTTTCTTATAAAGAATTGTTGAATTGTTTATTTAGAAATGCTCATATTTTTATAAAACTAGAAAGTGTAAGAATGACGTGAATAGTCAAACTGCCCGTGAATATACCAAGACAAATATAACTGAATTTGAGTTTCATGTACTTCATGATCAAGCCTTGTTTCATCTTTGAAATAACTTTTATGAAACCGTAATGATTCTGGATTAAAGTTCTATATATAAATTCCGAAAAAATATTGTAATTGTAGTTCGTATTTTGCAAGTCCCGGAATCAAGAGGGTAATCGAATTGAGTAGTATTGAGCTCGAGATTATTTTACCAAACACTTTGAGGTTCAAAAACTTAAACGAGATTTTAAAATTTAGTTTTTAATTTTAATATTAATTATTACTTAAATCACTACAACAAAAAAGATCTATTACAACACCACTTTAACGACAATATTACGTTTATGCCTCGATAGCATCTCTATTATGACATCACGTTTCTTTAATATTATTTATCACAATTTTTTAAAATAAGATTACGACATTAAACGGGCGTGTCATTATATCACGTCAATTACGGCACCATAAAGCGCCCCCCGCTCAAAACATAGGAGAAAATAGCTCTTTTGGATTGGCGGCAAAGTGAAAATTTTATACCAAAAATACAAAATAAAAATAAAATTGACATTAGAATACAATAGAAAATTAAGGAAATTTAAATGAAGACATAATAACCACCCACTCCAAAACCCATCTGGGAAAACCCACCCACGCCAATTTCTTTTCTCTATTTCTTCTCCTTCCCCATCTGCGAAATTTTCCCCTCTTCTTAATTTCCTCCCCCTCCCCACATACAAAACCCATCTGCAAAAAGAACAAGAAGGGAACTAACCACCCACTCCAATTTCTTATCGATCTTTATTTCTTCTCCAATTTAATTTCGATTGAGTTGGTGACGGGAAAAATCAAAGACGACCTCAAGCAAGCAGTCATTCATTTCGATGCCATGAGTTGATGTTGGGTCAACTAGTTCCTTCCATCTTAATCATACGACGCTCTCTACACCATCAGCAGGTAGTTATTACGCTTCTCTTTCCATTTTCTTAGCATTTTGTGGTGTAAGTAGTAGTTTCTAACTTTTTGTGAAAGACAAGCACTATGGTACAACCACTCGGACAAGGCAAAATACTACACCGTCAATTTCACTTCGATATCTCTCCTTGTCGTGTCCTGCAGAGATACTATAAAGTGAGTAGTTTTCTAGAATCTCTAAATAAACAGATTTTGATACTCGAAGTTTGAAATTGTATTTAAGTTATTGATTGATTTTTGGGAGTACTGGTAAGCTATATGATTTATTGTTAGTGATTGTGTGGGCTAAATGTGTACGACATGAATATGTTTCTTAGAGAAATTTATATATGAGAATAGGCTATCATTAAATGTTGGCCTCTGGCTAACCCAAAAGATTAAGGTATGATGTGGTTTGCAGGTGGTGAGTGTTCGAGAAAAGTATAACATGCTAAAGGAAAAGAAGAGTTCTCATAATATAAGAAAATGGATAAAATTTTGTACTAGCTACCAATATGGCGTTTGATGATAGAACTTTGGGCTATATTGATGAGGATCTCCAAACTTGGCAGCTTGCCGTCTATAGGTGAGAGACTATGCAGCGGTTGTTTGCATGTAATGCTCTTGTTCTGGAATGCAGGCTTCAGAGTTGATATTAGTATTTTTTTTTCTTTAACTTTTTCAGATATGGCACATTTTGCTGTTATTATATATGATTGTTTGATCCTTTATTCTTGGTCAAGGTTGTGTTTTTTATTAGATGGACTTGTGTTGGATTGCAACCTCTTTGGCCGAATGTAGTTGACTCCCGTGTTTGATTTCAATGGATCACTATAGAATGTGGTTGTGTGTAATTTCTGCAAGATTATTAGCATTGTTTATAGTAGTTTCCTAGTTGATGACTACAAAATGCACTAATATAATGATATTCATTCTTATTCAGTATAAGAAAGAATGATTCATTCCATATCAATGTTGATTTTTTTTTTCAAAGGTGTTTTATAAGCAGACACAATATTACGTGGATATAGTGTATGGAGCTCAAGGAATGTTGTCGAGGTCTTAAATCAGATTTTCCAACTGGTAATTGGAATTTCCTTCTGCAAACATAAGAATTGCTTTTTCTTTATGCAAGCTTTAAAATATGCATAAGATCGAGTAGTCATTGATGTGAGTTATTGCATTATCACTTTCTTTGGGCAAGGCCACAGTAGGATAAGTTCAAATATCTTGTATCTTTGTTGGTTCTACTTATTAAGAGATCTTCCATGTGCTGATGATGCTCTTTTTTTCTGCAGAGTGTTGAGTTCATATGTTGGGGATAATCAACACAACTTAGAGATTTAAAGGAGTTTGTTATAAATTCTCCTAGTTTGAAGAATTTTGTGATATATGGATTTATTTAGTTATTTCTACTAAAAACAATTTTGCAGAAGAGAACAGAGAAGGTAACTACTCACAGCTTTGGAAGAACAAAAGAAAGGCTCTTTGAGAGAATAGATTTGGGAGAATACAAGAATAACACGACAACTCTTTAGTACTTTTGGTAGCATAATAGTTGTATGTCTTGCGTTATAGTAGTTAGTTAGATTAGTTGTACTCCGAGAACTGATAGGATTTTATAAATTTCTAGTTCTTTTATCTTGATAACTTTTTAATTATACGATGTTGTAATTGTATTTCTTGTTATACTTGAATAAATAATATTATTTCATTTGAGTTAGATGTTTTTTGATATTTTTTCTCTTTATTCCAATTTATCAAAGTAGAAATAGAAACTAAAATAATTTTTAAATGCATTAAAAGTATCATCAATAATTATTAAATAAATCATATTTATGGGAAAAAAACTCACGAACTATGGTGTGTAGGCGTTGAAAGATGTCACAAAAGCCTAGTTTTTTGAATTCCAAACAATAGCTAAAACAACAGTACTTCGTGTCTTTATATCTGAAAAGGGCTATTGCTACACAAGTATAAGCGACACTCAAAACCAACGTGGAGATAGATCAAATGTTGTTAAAGGTGATTATTAATGACATTTTTCAGTGTCCTTAAAAGCAAATTTTGTTGTAGTGAATTCATTATTTTCTTATAACAAATATATTGTTAATTACATATTCAATATACTTTTTACTAATTAAAAGTTTTAAAAGCATAAGGTATTTCTAGTTTCGATACTTTCAAACTAGTTCTCTTAACGATTTTACTCACGAGCTAATAAGCTGAAAATTCTTAAGGTTAAAGATCCCAAGTTCGAATTCCGTCAAACATATCTATAAGTTTGAATTTGTCTATGTCTACTTGATTTTCCAAATGTTACATAACTTACATTTCATTTGTGGTTTTCAGTTCATTACACATGAGCATGAATTTATGCAGTATGCCGTGGTTTTACCTAGTTGGATCTTCAAAATCACTTCCATAATATGCCGTTCTGGCTATTTAAACAATTTTACGTAGCTTTCAGAAAAAAAGGATGGGGGATGCTAGCAAAAGTGACTTGGACCAATTGTAGAAAAAAATGACAATAACATTTTAAAGCTTATTTTTAGAAATTTTGTGCGAAGAAATGTTTCAGGAACTTTGAACTTTAATTATTCATCTGTGTCATTACAAAATCTCCACTTGCAATTTGTCACGTAAATTATGTCGATTTTCCAAACGGAAGCATGAGAGGCATGTCTCATGGAAACCGGCCACCGGATACTAACAAAGTAAGACAAGAATACTCACTTCCCCAATATTTATGAATATATATAAGGAAGGTCAACGTGTGAATCATTTTTTATCGTGAGAATCAACAAATATGAATTTGGTGTGGAAATTGATGAATCCGCATTCTCTCTTATCACGCTTGATTGAGCGAAGCGCTATGCCGAGGCAGGGGGATGGGAAAAGAAAGGCCTCCGAGGAAAGTTCAGGAATCCAAAAAAAAAAACAGATTTTTGGCTCCTCATGAGATTTGAACCCTGGGTGAAAATTTATAATTTTTGGATCAGTAACTTTTCCAGCGAATGCATTAACTTTCCTAACGAATTTAATTTTGTTCATAAATTTTTTTTGTGGTTCTTAATTATCATATTAAAAATAATTTTTATTTGAACATCACTCTCTCTCTATATATGTACATATATTCATAAATAGACGACATCTTCAACATTATTTTATTATATTCATAATTGGAATAATAACTTCTTTCCAAAAATGTTGTTATGTTTCAACATCTGGCCAATGAGCTGCTTGTAAACATATTTAATATATTAGTTACAACCAACCGTGGGTACTTGATGTCAAGTGTTTATATATTATGTATGAAAAGAACGTTAAGAGGAAGTTTTACTGAGCATTTGAACTTTCCTTTATTAACTGTTTTGCAAGAATATATGAGATCTAACAATATATAATAAAGTAATATCAGGCTTGATTAATTAGAACTTCACGAATATCCTATTTAGAGTAATAAAGACTATTTTATCAACAAAATATAGGATTCGATTCCTTATTTGAGGTTACAATTTTTTTTAAAGATATATTCAAATATAACTGTGACCCTTTTATGGATGGTTTTATTAGTAAAAACTCACTGTTACATCGAGACGAGGAAAGGGACAAAACGATGTGGAAACGTGCATCAAATCCACTCATGGTAAAAATACAAGAAAGTCGAGAAAATTGAAAACTATGCTCTCCAAATAATGCGAGAAACGACAAAAGTTTATAATAGAGAGAGAGAACAAAAGAGAAGAGAAAGGAAGGTCACATAGATCTCGTGGTGGCTTTTGCACATGTGAACACCTTAACGGGACCAAAATCTTTTCAACCATTTACGCCTCCTGCTCAAAGGTCGGCTTCAGGGCTAACTCCGTCATTTCAATTAAAATCACTACACATAGGGCAATATAACGTCTCCTAAATAATGTCCTTATTCGTTTGTGTGTATTGCCTAGTGGTATAGATAATGGTTAATATTTGATATCAAAAATATCATATTCTTATGTTTGAGTCCATCATGATCTGATTTATAAAATTATTTGTTACTTACCAAAATAAAAATAAATATTAATGCCCTTGTTCTTTGCGTTTCGCTTTGAATTCTGTGTCATCATTTTAATAATTTCTATTTTAAAATAACTTTCCCCCCCCCTAATATAAGGAATTAGAATTAAAATTGTACAGAATTGAAGGTTAAAAAATTCTTTCATCAATTATTGCCCTTATCTTTGGGGGCCACACAACTTTTTCTAGTATATATTTTTCTCACATTTTTAGTGTTATATTTCATATTTGATTAGTGGTGTTGTTGCATTCTATGTTGTTCAAATTTCAATCACTAATGTATCAAATATTGACGTAGCAACAAATATGAATATCTTTGATCTTCTTTGTTCATTTAGGATCCACATTTGCTTTGTCTTCACAACATGAGCGCAGGAAGTCAAAATTGAGTAAATAACGGTTGTATGCTCGTACCAACTACCTCCTATCAGAATTACAGTTCTTTGTCCTAACGACTCAAAGGGTCAAAAAACAATACAATAAAGATGCTAGAAAATACGGACACATCAAGTATATATGCATATATTAACAATTAACAAGAATGTATATATTTTTTAATTTCGAAGTTAAAGTATAATCTCCTCATAAATATTATGTTTGATCATCAGGAGGTGAAAATGGCGGACAGTTTGCAGAATTAATCGTATTTTTGGTGAAATCCGTGGAGAAGCAAAGGGTAGTCTGCCATAAAATGTGTAAAACACAAAAAAAGTAGCAAATTGGATTCATCTCCCTCAGAAATCCAGTCCGACAACACTCCGGCGCCAGAAATATCCTCCTTGTTCTCGAAATTGTAGTCTTCTTAGACGGCTGAGAGCTTGTTTTCCGGAGCTTGTATAGTGTTTGGGGGAAAAATTAGGTTTTGAAATGAGAGAAGAGAAGGAAATTCAAAAGGAAAATGTCCAAGTGAAAAATTCTAGTCGATAAAGATTTTACAAGAGTTTATAGTTAATATTCGTTATGTTTATCAAAATATTATTAAGTAGTTCGTGAGGTTGCTCCATATATTACAAATGTATTGGAGTGAATAGTGTGAAAATTATTTTCTGCAATGGTCGTGTCATATTGATTCCCACGAATTGGTTTGATTAATAGAGAGAGAGAAATGAAGATTCCAATATAAGTATTTCGATATGTAATACATATTTGTTTTTATTGAAATAGTATTGATCTGGCTCAATTTGACCCTCTTAAAATAGGTGCGCGCGGGGGCGTATATTATTGTATATGGGTAAGTATGTCAGTCGGAAATTGGACATCCTGCTGGGGAGATAGGGGGCGAGCAATAGACCACGTTTTGATGTCACTTACACTATTTATTTATTTATTGTTAGGCATAGTGATGTTCCGTGGTCGAGTTATTTTAATCTTTCGGTTAAAGAAAATTATTCATTATTATTCTTTTCTTTTTTGTAAGCAAGAGTCAATTGATTTTATGGCTAAGTTTAATAATAATAGTGGAAGTGGACATGTATAAATGAAGTATATAGTTTATTTTATGGGAAATATATAATTTTAGTCTAATAAATTAATGATATATCAATCGAGTCTAATGAATTGATTTTATAACAATTTTAGCACATAAATGATTTTTGCAACCAAAAAGCATAGTCGTGCCAAAAAATCACATAGAAATTAAGCACAAATCAAAAACATCGTTGGAAATGATTTACTAGCTACATATTATTTCTAATGTCAACTTATGCTTTTCCACGTCGAAAAACTACTTAAGAACTAAAATTATCATAAAATCAATTCATTATGCTTTATTAAAGTATTAGTAATTTATTAAACTAAAACTATCACAAAATCAATTTATTAGACTAAAATTATATATTCTCCTTTATCTTTATGTTTGTAAATGTTTAATTAGTGTTATGCAATAGTCTAATAAGTAGCGTTTTATATGTATCAGACCAAAAGAAGAGATTGATATGTTATTGACAAAATTATAGCTTAAATATTGCTTTTGTGTGAAAGATAGTATGTAGGAAACGTGTTTGATCTTGAAAGTAGATTCAATCTTTTTCCTTCTTACATCTTTTGTGTACTTAATCTATAATTATTATTCTTTTTCTTTTGCGTTTTACTCTCTACTCTTAAATAAAGTGAATTCATGTTAGGGCTTCGTTGTGTAAGGAATGCGAATATGCTTTGCGTTCGTTTTTATTAATATCTGTCAAAAAAATTCAACAAAAAAATAATTAAAAATTAAAACAAAATTGAGAAAAAGAGGAGGTGAAAGGGAGAAAACAAAACGTCTGACTTCAAAAATTCCGTTCCGTTAGATCATCGTGATCCACCAAATACGTTCATTTAATTCCGTTTTGATTCATCTACAAAAAGTATTCACTTTCCTTTTTTAGAAACATCAACTTTATATTTTTACCCTAAACATATTTACTTATTTACAAAAAAAATTTTCTACCTATGACCCATTTTATATCATCCATCAAATACGTTCATTTAATTCGTTTTGGTCCATCCACAAAAAGTAATATCATTAATATATTTATTTATTATCCCCATAACACACATTTTTATAATCACTTATTTTATATTCATTATAATTTATTAAAATCCGTATCATCAAAATCGATGAATGATTTCGGTGGAGGGAGTTAGTAATAAACGAATGAATGTTTTCTATAAAAAATACAAATGAAAAGTGGTCGTCGTGGGGCAACTATGACAGTTGTTATGCAAGACTACAACCGCATTAAATGACCTAGGTCCATGTTTAGTTATCGCTCTTTTAGTCGCAGGTCCCAGTATATATACGCTCTACATGTCTTATTATTAAATTTATTACTTTTAATAAATTTATGATAAAAAAATTATTATAGTATAATAAATTTCAACTAATATATATTGTTAATCTATGAAAGAATATTCTACAATTATAGATTTATGATCTATCTTAATAAATAATTATTAGATCTAAAAACTAAAATTAAATGTTAAAAAAATTATATATAAAAATTTGGCATGACAAATTAAACCCCAATTCATAATTACAAGATTTAATCAAAATACAAAAAATTAAAATTAATTTTGTTTTTGAAAAGAGGAACAAAGACGAGACTCAATAAGAAAGATGTCAACTCTCGAATGCTCTTTTAATGATCGGATTTTTCAACACTTGTTTGAAAAACTATCAGTTTTCAATTAATTGGTAAGACGTGTTTCTTCAATCAACAAATGGGGAGTTTTAAATCACTTTGTGTGCATGAGTATGGACATGTGCAAATTGTAATTCTGAAAAATAGTACTTTCCATATTAATTACCTTAAAAGGAAAAAGTAATTACACATATTGGATTCTTAGATACCTTATCGAGGATCACTACATCTTATCTTATCTAACAAAATTTTACTATTTTTTTTTAAATTTATTCATTCTTTAAGTTATTTTTCAACAGGGAGATTCTATCCGTGAATCATATGTGCCGGCTAATAAACAAAGCAGCACACGAGTTGGCTCGTGAATTACTTGATAAGACCCTTTTATTGGTGTTGATAATTGGTCATGATAATGAATGTTGTTTCTTTTGGATTCTGATTAATGAATGAAAGATCTTTCAGTTAAAGAAAAAAAAGCGTAACCACACACGACAGGTCCCCAACAAATTCCAGATTAAATTTACTCACAATGCTAAAATGATTAGATTTTTTTGTAAAAACTGACTATCACGAAAGACATATGCAAATGGTACCATTATAGTATCTTTATGATAAAAGTCCAAAGGAGAGGGCAAACCTGCAAATGCAAGCGTCTCTCCTTCGACACAAATATTAAAGTATTTAAGAGAGTATGCTCAAACGAGACCCCTCTATGCAAATGGAGCAACTTCCACCATGCAACACCGATCACCCCTCCGCCGCCGGGGAGAAGTCTCTGACGCAGAGAGGCGACACGCGCCACCCGGTCTACCACGGCGTGAGGAAACGGCGCTGGGGGAAATGGGTGTCGGAAATCCGAGAACCCAAGAAGAAGACGCGAATATGGCTGGGCTCCTTCCCCGCGCCGGAGATGGCGGCGCGGGCGTACGACGTCGCCGCCTACTGCTTGAAAGGCCACAAGGCGCAACTCAACTTCCCCGACGACATCGACCTCCTGCCACGCCCCTCCACCAGCGCGGCCAGAGATATACAGGCCGCAGCGGCGCTGGCGGCCAACTTGGCGGTGGCGGAGAAGAGCGGCGCCCTCGCGAAGGGCGGCGGGGACGATTTTTGGGCGGAGATAGAGCTGCCGGAGTTGATGAATGATCACGAATATTCATCGGAGGTATGGTATAACTGTGGAGATTTCTATGGTGATTCCACGTTTGATGATAGGATTTTTTAGCCTAATTATTTCATATTCTTTATGAACATATATTTTTGGTTACAGATTGTTGTTATGTTTTCTTCCCTCCTGTTCTTATTTGAATAAATAAATGATCCATATATTTGATTGATGAATATACACACATAAAGAATGCTTATTGTAAAAACTTCCCTTAAAGTATAAATTACGAACTCATGAAATCGTCTGAATTTACGGTGTAAGTATCTGAACTCAGAAAAATAAAAATTCGCTCCTCATATGATTCGAAGTGTTTGAATTCATCAAACAATGTGATGAATTCACCATAGATCTTCATGAATCAAAAGCTAAAAATAGTTTATATTTTATACTTTAAAATTAATTTGTATTAGACCCAATTCCTATACACGGATATTCATATCTATATGCTAATAATTATAATTTTGTATTACATTATTCTTTCACAGTTGTTACATAGGCATCATTTCATTTTATAATATCTTATATCTATCTATGTATAATATATCTATAGATATATGTATATATTTGATCTCATTCCTATATGGGAGTGGTTATTGTAAAAATCATCCTTAATCTATAAACTACGAACTCTTGAAACTGTCCGAATTCACCATGAAAGCGTCTAAATTCGTCATGTAAGTGTCTGAATTCATAAAAATAAAAATTCACCTCTCATGGGATTCGAACCAAACGTTTGAATCCATCAAGTAAGGTGATGAATTCATCGTAGATCTGCACGAATCCAGGGCTGAAAATGGTTCTTATTTTATACTTTAAGATTGGTTTGTATTTGATCTCATTCCTATATATATATATATGTATATATATATATAGATAGATAGATATATAGATAAAATAGCCTTATAATGTGAACTGGTTTGGTCTAGTTATTATTTAAGTTATATAATCACATCCATAACCTTATGTAAATAGGCGGGAGATCACATAATTATTTTTGATATGGAGCAATCGTGCAGAACCTAATATTCACCCTTATATAATTATCAACTGATATGGTATCCAAATCAATTTACAAAGTTAATGATGTCTTATCGTGCATATCCAATATTTAATTTACAAAATATTTATCCAACTAATATGGAGAAGAATAATTTTTGTGCTATCATTCTAGAGTTCCATTCATCTGTTCTGTAATATTGCTGATATTCTGATTCATCTCTTAAACATTTCTTGGTATTCTAAGTTGGATATATACATAGATATGAACTGCTCTTCTGTATTTATAAGCAGGACGCATATTATACTGTGCAGGAACTGAGGTTTTTTCTTTCAAAAAGAGTGCATGAATTAAGTTGATTCAACGTACACTACAAATAACAGTTGATGCGTTTCTACTTGAATATACTAATTGAAGGTGTTGAGAAGAATTTCTTTCTAAGGCTATATGCAGCCTCAGGTGATAAAAAGATCCAAATACCTTGAAACTCTTGAAGAACATCTATTTCTCAACTGCCCGAGATTAAGGCACAATGGCATGCATATAGCTCAAACACGACTTGTTTACAACCCTACAAATGATTCATCGATGGTCGGAAGATTAAACCGACGAACAAACATCCTTAACCTACTCCATTACAGTATAGAAACAATAAACAATTAGAAGATTGCATTTACTTCAAGTGTGTAACTAAATTCTACACTTAATTAATTACAACCATAGCCTAAACCTTACACTCACTTGCAGAGTATGCATATATACAACCAAAAAACATAGACAAGAAATAATTTAGTACGACAATGCATCACGTCGGTAGTGTGAGTTTCTTCTACGAGTGCCCTAGCATATGGCACCGGCACTGCACGGCTCTATTCGGCCGTTTCAAGCTCTCCAGTCGAAGAAACTTCTTCTTCGGTCTCCCCGGAGGCCTACGCGTCTTTGTAGGCCGTTCTCGCGGTAGCTGTTGACAGTGAAGCAAGTTTCTGCAACAGATGAGCATTCTGCCCGAGAGAGATGAGGGCGGCAGCTGTATGTGCACACAGCAGGCAGTAGAGTTGCCAGAAAATATTTTGTGTCTCTTATTGATGCAAAAATGGATCCACTACTTCCATTAGTCAGCAAAATCTTCCATAAAAAATATCCAAAATCATGTTCTTAAATTAGTGCAACTAATTTAATACATTATGGGAATAAAATCTTTTGTATTTATGGAAAATATTAAATTCAAAATTTGAAATTTAGATCAATCTAATCTATTCAATTTTTGCCTAAAGGTATAATAGGTAATTCCTAAAGGTATAATAGGTATATCCAATTATATAGATACATATTATGTATGAAGAGCACTACTCTTATTACCGGTTGACTGCTTTTTGTTTTGTCTCCACCCTTTTGTATTTATTTATCAGACAATATAATGACGTATTTAATTTACAAATATTTAGATAAGTGTATATTAATGATTATATTAATTATCTCTACTAGAAATGGTATTGATTATCATTCTAACCATCCACATCATACAGTAACTAGATGAAAATGAAGTATAATAATATGATCATGAACGAAGTTCACGAATCCAAATTTCATCAATTCTTTTTAACTAATCATATGTCCTAGGACCCCACAAACGATGAATTTTGGTTTATCCTATATTATTAATAAGGAAATGTTTATTTTTCATGATTGATATGATGTAAAATTGAGTATTTTTATCCCTATTATTAGGATTTCTCTAATCACACCTTTTAATTTGATATAAATCAAGTTAAATTAGTTCAAATAATAGAAATTATCAAGGATTTTGAGATATCCAAAATTTCAATCCATAAAAGTATACAATGGTTTGCTGCATGTGGATAAACATAGTCTAAGAGGAAGACGAATATGAGATATAATAATTTATTAATTTTTATCATGTTCGGGTTGACACGAACACCAACAAAAGTGTGTGTTCTTATATCGTATCGATATAATAATAACAATATGGAAATGATTACCTAAACTCTTGCGCCTCATCTTTATTTCGCAACCATATTGTGCTATCATGTCGTGTGACTCATGTCAACAATTATAAGCTATGATAATTAGGTTTTGATATTTTGCCAATTTATACTGAAAATAGTTGGAACATTTATATTTCTTCTAAATAAAACAAAAATGGATTTTGTTACGCCAAAATTGGTTAGAAATCACCACCTCCAATTTTAATATCTTGGTTGTAAAGAATTGAAGATTGTCAACATATTGTACGTGAATGAAGTCTTGTAAGCACCAGTCTTGTAATTTGATTATATTTCTCAATTTATAGGATTGAAGATTCGCCTATGAATTCCCCTCTCCCAATTTTTCTTTTTTTTTCGAAAAAGAAAAAGAAAAAGAAAAAAGGTTGTCTTGTATGTAACTACCAAATCAAGTAAAATATATGATGAGTCTCGATTTCCATCGACGTGACCATACCTGTATACTTTCTAGCCATTATACTTAAAAATTGATATAGGATATTTTTGATAAAAAATTAACAGTTTAAGGTTTAAAGTGATATTTCTCAAAGTTTAGGATTTTTAATAAAATATTAATAGTTTGAGATTTAAAATAATATTTTTTAAAGTTCAGGATATTTTTGATAAAATAAATATAATTTACTTTTTAAAATTATATTTATCAAAAATAATAATAATTAGATAGACGAGCAAATGATTTTGGTATCCATACGTTCTGTAACATATCTTGGACCATAAAGTCAAAGTAAACGCAACAGAGTTCTCCCACCTGTCAGTTTCCTTTCCATATATTATTGGAAACAAAATAATTATAATTAACGTATTGCATGATCCAACCACAACTCTGCCTTTGACCTAATTATATACATATGTTCTATATTTTTCACATCATAAACGTAGTTAACTATAATCCACGAGAATCAAATACCACAAAACCAATTGTAACTCCCAAACAATATGGGACAAAACGATGAATCATATCTCTCCACATATAAATTCGCCACCGCGCTCTCGCCGGTGCATCCGTCAGGGACGGCGACGCCGCCGCTCCACGCCTCAGCTTCCGTGCCCTTCAAGTGGGAGGAGCTTCCCGGGAAGCCCCGACCCTGCATCGACATCATCCTCCGACCCGAACCGGCCAGATGCCTAGAGCTCCCCCCCTGCAGAATTATCAAAATGGCCTCCCCCACCACCGTTCTCGACGGGCCGTACAAACTGGGCCGCCCCAGATTCTCTTCGTTCAGGCTGTTTAGGGAGAAGCAGAGCTCCTTCGACAGCAGCAGCGGCGGCGGCAGCCCTCAGAGCTACGTGGATCATGTGGTGGTCGGGAAGAAGAGTAATGGGCGGCTGAAACTGAGTAGGTTGTTTGGGAGGAGTTTGAGAGTGAGAATCGGTGGAAAAGAAGCTGACGAGGGTAGTTTGGGGTTTTCGTCATCTTCGTTTGCTGGCTTTGACAATATGGTTGCGGAGGGGAAGATGACGAGGAATGGAAGCTTTTCGAGTTTCTCGCGAGCTGCGCCTACTTCTCTCTGGGTAACTTTGCTTCCATTAATTTCCTCATTATTTCTCCACTACTTAATGTATTTTGTTTATTACTCAGAAAATAATGCTTATCACATTATTATGCTCATAATATGATCTCAACAAATGCTATATATGTTCTTAGATTTCGATTTTCCTGATGAAAAATAATTAGGACGTGTAAAAGGTTTAGGTTGCAAGAACATCAAGAATGCAAGGAGATATCGGTATATTTAATCCATATGCAGCTAGTCAAATGCAATACTAATTATCTAAAGAAAAATACACGATTTTTTTATAATTTCTTTTTCTGGTTATATATGTATATGTGGATATACATGCAGGTAGATGCATCTAATTTCTAGTATGATTTGCTCTAACAAACGTATGGACAAAACCGCCCTAGCTCGTCATTATTGCCATAAACATTTCTCTGTCTTCCTTATTATTCTGGAAAAAGTACCAGTATGTGTGGCTAATATGAAACCTTATTAATTGTGGCAATTGGGAAATTAAATAGCAACGGCCGACTTAGGAGGCGATGACTTTAATTAATCATCTAACCTTCTTGTTCCACAAACGATGCCATGAATAAGTTTGTCCAAAAATTAATCGAGGAGTAGGTACACGACAGTACTGCCCACAGCTTTCGTGTGTTGTTTTGTCAATGTCTGAGAAAAAGGAAGGAGTAGGGTCCCTATTGCCAAAACTGAGATTAGAATTTAGGCTCAATTTGAATTTCCTATTAATTTCAAGATTTGATTCTAACTTGGACGATTTGGTATTTTTTTTTTGTATCATGGGACCGCAACACCTATCTTAGATGCATACTGAATAAACTTCACGTTTACATAATGTAGAATCTGAACCACACATATGACAAATCTTATTTTTATTTTACTGGTGCAGGCTACTATGTATGAAGGTTTGAAGCAAGCTATAAAGTGGAAACGTACAAGACAATCAAAAAAAGAAGGCGCTCGTTAGAAGGACTCGGACACGTGTTTGGTGTGTATACGTTATATGTAGTGTCCAATGTATATGTAAATTAAGATTCACTATTTTATATTAT